>VWPW01012743.1:14286-98774 GCA_013389825.1 Crypturellus undulatus
AAAAAAATCCAAACAGCCTTGCCCTGCTTTCACATCATGTTCCAAATGGAGGGACAAAGCCTGGACTAAATTCTAGTTTCAAAAGTTCTCTTAGCTACAAATTATTCAGCCCCAAATCAGCATTTAGGGCTGAGTCAATCTCTCCAAGAGAAAATACTTAGTTCCCTAGAGCATCTTTTCACTAGTTATTAATATAGCTGCCACTCATTCTAGCTTGCATGGTATTCTGCTCCCACTTCTTCCCAGCCTCCCACTATCAGGTATGAACAACGACACTTATTACTTCTCTTTTTAATGGTATTTCTGGCCCTCTCATCAGTTTGCCTATAGCTAAACTATACACTGAGACCTTTGTAAGGGTGCAGTAAAAAAAAAAAGCCCACGTTACATAGCAAAGAAAGAGCTACAATAACTGGAAAAAATCAGTGAGGCACCACAAGTGTCTTAAACGCAGTGAAATCTGGCAATTACCTACTTGGCATGAATCAAAGTCTCTGATGTAACATCTAGTAATTAAATCTAAGGCGCAGACTTCATGTAAGTGCTTGATCTGGGTCTAAACTAACCAGCAGGCTTCATTAGGAAGAGTTGGAAAGGCACTGATAATAGTACTATGACTGTCAATCGGTAACTGCTACAAACAAAACCAAGATAGTTCTCAAAGCTTTTCATTTTTTGTACCAAGGAAGGAAAAAAATCCACCTTTCATGGATGCCTGGAGTCCTGATCTTCATTTTCTTTCCACTGGGATTTTAGACTTTATCTGCCTCCAGAAAACAGGCCCGTTAATTCCATCCTCAACTTCGGAAATCTGACCAACTGCATCTTGGATCTTTCATGCAGTACATACAACATCATAAAACAGGGCAGCACTGTCTATAAGTCCTATCTTTTAAAAAGTATTTTACCCCTTGGTGCATGTTGTAAATAGCTCACAAGCTTGATAAACATTTATTTAAATCACTGCATAGAGTTACTTAAAGATCCTCATGAAAGCATAGTTCACTGCTTGGGAGTTTTCTTCAACCTAACATAGATATTGGCAATAAAATGAAGTTCATAAAAATTGTAATTTACCTACAGCCCCATATTTGGTTGTTTCTAAACACTTGGAATTAAACAGGATTCTTCTGCAACCCTTAAGTTTTAAGGCTGTTACTTCAACCACCTGCCAAAAGGACTCCCAGGCAGAGCAGGTTGAGGCACAGGATGAACCGTCACCCACCTTTCGTTTTGACAAGCTCAAAGGGCCTTCAAGCGCTGTGTGTTACCACGATTGCTTTATTTCATTTTTCCAAACTCAAACACAGACTAGTCAGATACACAAATACCACATAGCTGTCTGCCTGAGATATGAACACTTTTTTACAGCTCAGNTTTCTAAACGCTTGGAGTTAAACAGGATTCTTCTTAAATTTTAAGGCTGTTACTTAAACCACTTGCCAAAAGGACTCCCAGGCAGAGCAGGTTGAGGCACAGGATGAACTGTCACCCACCTTTCATTTTGACAAAGCTCCAAGGGCCTTCAAGCGCTGTGTGTTACCACGATTGCTTTATTTCATTTTTCCAAACTCAAACACAGACTAGTCAGATACACAAATACCACACAGCTGTCTGCCTGAGATATGAACACTTTTTTACAGCTCAGATCAAAACAATCCTCCCACTTAGTGCAAGACACAGAGCACTTCATGAGACAGATGCCCGGACAGATGGACCAGCAGACTGGGTCCTCACCCCCGCAAGGAAGTGAAAACTCAATAGCATCTGCTCAAGAAATCCAGAGGGTTCCTGTCACATGAATCCAAATAACTATCATCTGTCAGTCTCAAATCACTCAGGCCAAGTCAGATAAATACAGAGCCTGCCTCGCGCTCCTTGGGAAGACAACTGCTTGGAGCTCCCCAAGAGTAGGACCAAAACAAGCATAGAAATCAGTGCCACTCCTGGGAGCCAGCATAGCACATCTCACATGAGGGCCAGCTCATGTTTCTCCACTCAAAGCATGCTTCAAGCCAGCTACACGAATGAAATACCTACTGACATGAACTTGACAGAACTACCCATTTCTTCAGCAGGTACCTATACAGTCATTTTCACAGATGACCCTCTACCAGAAATTAAGGCACAGAAAAGAAGTAAAATCACAACACCTCTTAAAACACTCTTGAACATACCTTTAGAAACAGAATCAAGACAGACAGACAGAGATGGGATATTACAGAAGCATGTTGCCAAACATGCCCTCTCAGCATGGCCAAAGCAGCAGCAATAAATGCAGAGGATGAGCCAGTTAGTAGTCCAAATACTGTACAGAATAAGCATAACAAAAACAATTGTGCACACTTGTTGCACAATTATGCACAATTGTTTAAATGCAGCAATTATGCATTTAAATAACACAAGCTACAAGCAAAAGGTGTAAGCAATACCCACTGTCATACATCTGTTCACACTGTTCTCCCACCTTGTAGCTGACACTTCTTGAAATCAGAAATTACACTGAGTTTAAATGGTTAAATGCTCTGTAGATTGTGTCAAGGAACCCTTAAAAAAGTGACTACTCATGGATCTAAATTTAGAATCAAGTAAAGCAAATATATCAGCACAAAATAAAGGGAACTTGACAGAGATCCTCAACATCCTCTACTAACAAAACAGAGGGAGAGGGGTGAATTGAAGCTTTATGTGAAGCATAAGAGCTGCCAGCCACCCAAGTAGCAAGCACACATGAGCACTAAAATCATCACTTACCAGGACGTACTCCATATTAGTCACTTGAAGTTGAAGAGAAGTGACAAGAACACAAAGAGCTACCGCTTCGTAACAGAACGCTCCAGGCCCACATCGCCAAGGTTCGCATCAAACATCTTGCTCGGGAGTTTAAGACACTAATTGCTAATCCACCTCCAGATACAGCACTTCAGCCACAGGAACAGAAAACTTTCTGCTCTCCACACTGTGAGTCACTAGTAGAGCCTTCCCATCCTCCCGAATGCCAGGGAAACACGCTTCCTGATCCCTGGAAGGAGGCACACACCCAGAGCAAGTTTCCTTAGGAGAGTTTTTGCCACCTTTGCATTCAAGGCCTTCCCAGTGCATCTTTCAAAATGGAAGCAGCAGGATGCAAAGCAGAAATTGTTTCAAGCAGCAAAGCCTCAGCAGCTTCATGAGCTTCATCAGATCCCCTAGCTGATGCGGGAATATAAAGCACTTAGTTGGAACTATTTGTCTTCAGTGACACTTAAGAGTTCTACAGTTACCCTTAAACATAAAATACTCTTTTCACCTCAAACCAGAACAAAGTACAGTACAAACGTGGGTAGGAAGGTGGGGAGATGCTTGCTAAAACTCAGTTATAGCATGAGACCTGCCTCTTTATACACAACCTGCCTTTTTCTACCCAGCTCCAACAGCCCAGGCTGTCAACCCTCATACTCAGAGCCTAGGATCTGGGCTCTGCTTCAACTGCACAGTCATTTCCTGATCTCTACTCAGCTTCCAAACACAAATCCCTTGCACTTCCTGACTCTCCTGAAATTACAGCGCTGTGGGATGTGGCTTTCAAGTAACTTGCTGGGAATATTCAGTTACCTTCCCCACCCTCCCCAGTACGTATCAAGCATTTAAAGGAAACAAAACATTAGTACTTCCCTGTGGGTTTACAAACATACTAATTACTTGATGAATTTTAAGGACTTGTCCATCCTTCTGGAAGACTCAGTGACACTGAATAAACTGCATGATCCCTTCCATTTTTGACCCAACTTCTTTAGACTTCCACAGCAGGCCACAGTTCAGCTGAGGCCAGCTTACTTGAAATTCCACGGTTTAACTAATTTTCATAGTTTGAACTTTAAGTCAAGCAGTCCCCAAAGCATTTTCACCATTTGACATAATCTAGAATAACTAACAGGGCAGCGCACACCGCCATCATCATGTGCCTTAGCAGCAGACATTCATAGATGCAGCAGACCAAGATTCGGTGCTTAAGATACCAGTGGGCCTTCCCTCTTCCAAGGTTTCCATGGAAACCACAAATTAAGCCTATAGAGGAAGAGGGGGGAAAAGAGGTTTCCTAAGGTATGGATGAAAAAGCTCCATGGAAACAAGCCCCGACTGTCAGAGGAGGTGGAGGGAGGAGATGTGTGTGGGAAGAAATGGAGAAGATGAGCATCTGTGTGAAACAAGAGCCATGCACAGATCTGTTACTGCCTGACCAGCACCATGGGGCCCTGGGACACAGGAACTGCTGTTGCTGATGACTGTAGCACCCACTGGCCCTCCAAATTCATGGGCATCCGTCTGTATAAACACTCACCTGAGCGCTCCAAACCTCACAACCACACCAAACGGCTCTGAAAGCAAAACAAGGAGATGGCTTTTGGGGCTGGGGGCACAAAATCAGTGTCTGAGGCTCTAGCTGGAAATTAGGACCTCCAGAATACACTCCATTCAGGAGGGAGCTGTCTTTTCTTTGCAAAACAAAAAACAAAACCAAAGCAGTGTCTTCTGTCATTCGACTGTGCTCAGATCATTGACAGACTCAGCTATCTTAAATAAGCGTCTGCTGCAGTTGCCCTGCACTGCCCTTATTTTAGTCAGACAAAAAATACACTTACATCATCTGAAAATAAGCACTTAAATAGGCCAAAAACATAAAACAATGAATTGATTCTGATCCTTAATGGTAGTCCACTGACCTCTTAAATTTAACTGTTTTATTTGAACCTACCCGAGTAGTTGGCCACACGTGCCACCGCCTCCTTAGCTGTAAAATAGCAGTATTATCTCAACCATGACCCATTTGCTTGCACAAATCAGGGCAAGAACAAGAATGAGGGAGGATACGTAAAAAAAGTAAAATTTGAATTGTCAAGTTTCTCATGAAAAGTTTCTCCACTATCCTGCTTTGTCATTTCCGCAAAAGCACATTTTGCATAGTTTCAAGGAAGCTCAAAGTTTCCAGAAGTTGCCAGACTTTGTCATCTTCAGTTCTTTCTCAACTGAATAATTTACTTTCCATTTCCAGTGTGCGGCCTCCCCTCTCTAAGGACTTAATCCCAAAGACTTTCACTCTTGCTGAACCTGTGAAAAGCCCAGTTGTGAAACAATGCTCACAATTTACAGGCAGACAGCACACAAGGCACTCAAAAGCTATTCCTGAACTTCATTAAGTTAATGCGAGGCAACCCTTTTTCCTAAGGAGTGCACAGCAGTGTGCCCTGCACTTTCCCAGCTTCCAAACCCTGCTTTTGCAACCATACAATTCCCCAGAAATGCTTCTGCCTTGATTTCCCACGCCTCCCAACACCTGCCAAACCCCAACTTGCTGACACATTCTGTAAAAAGTTCCCTCTTCCAAGCTCAGCAATAGCCCTACTGCTCTTTCCCCTGCTATTAGCAGCTCTTCTAGAGCCAGTAACTTCCTCCACCGCATAATCCAAACCCAAGTGTGCTGTGCACACCTGTACTCCTCCAAGAATCACTCTCTCATCTCCAAGGTGCAAACATGACTTATCTTGGACTGACAATCCTTTACCTAAATTGTATAAATCGGCCTAAGAGACACGTTCAAAAGACTGAAGCTGAAAAACATTCTCAGTACTGGAGCTACTGCACTTCTTTCCTTGCAATAATTAAAACCGAAGGAGCAAAAGTAATTATTCCTTGTATTTTGGCTGGCATTACAATTAAGCTATTCCCACAGTGGGAGAGCCTCACTTCATAGCCTGTGCATAATATCGTGGTTGCAGAATTAAGTCCCTAATGCCAAGAAGATGGCTGGTTAGAACTATAAGCAGTGGGACTTGGTCTGTGGGTTTGGAGTAATCTAATCAAAATGCTAAATAAACCAAAAGCAGCTCTCTTCAGTACTTCATTTACAACAAAATTTACTGGTACCACTGAACAAATTTACCTTGCCAAACTTCAAGACTTTTGCACTTGTTCTAAACCACCCTTTTCCAAAAGCCTGCATTGCATTTCCTCCTTCTCTGTCCTCATATTGTTCCATTACTTCCACTATCTTGGGAATTCTGCTAACAATTCAGGAGTGACCAAAACCACCACCACACAAGAGCTATATGCAAGTTACTGAAGAGCTTCACTAAAAACACAGATAGCACACAGACAAACTCTACACGTAAGTTCTTATGACATTTTGGAAGCAGCATAACTGGATTTGAATAAACCAAGTGTTACTCGGAGCAGGTCTACCTGCCATTAAAAAAGCTCTTATGGCATCTCTTGTCATAAAGCTCTATCGCATTTCATGTCATCTGTGGCACATATCTTAGAGCATACTCATAGTAAAACTATTAACATGGATTGGCTATGTTGCTGTGATCAGTTCTATTCTCTCTGAAACCTTGAGGTAGCCAGGAAGAAGTCAAAAAGAGCTAGAAACCACAGAGTCCATTATTCCCACAGTCATAATTGTCTTGTTCATCTTCATTTGAGGACTTGATAGAAAATTTGATCAGATTCCAGTGGAAAGAGGGGGCAGGGGGAAACACCATAGTGGACACAGCTTACAAGTCTTGGCTGCAGGCAACCCTAGCTCAATCTCTGCTCATCTCTATGAACAAAAGTATCTCCAAAGGATGGAGGGCACAAATAAGTAGCTCGTTTTAGCAATAATTACACTTGACAGTTAAATTACAACCCAGAATAATTTAGGCTTTTACCAAGTAACAGGAAAAAATAAATCAAAAAACATGACAGGGGTCTGACAGGCTGACATGAGAGCTGTCTTGAACTCCTCCACTTGCAAAGAGACTCACAAGAGAAGGGTAGCTACAAAACAAGCCTAAGACTCTTGTCTGCAGGGCTCAGCTGGCTCTTAAAAGCAGCTTAATAAAGCAGCTGCTGTGGATCTTAGTACTATGTGTGTAAAAAACAACCTGCAGTTAGGAATGAGCAGCAAGGGAGCCAGCACTGTGCCGCACATGCATTGGGGGAGGTTTTTCAACAGCCTGGAAGTTGTCTCAAGCAGAAACCCTTTTTAGGAGGCATTTAGCAAACTGGTGATAAATGCATGCATGCTGCTACACAACACTGTGGGATACTTCTGAAGGCTCTCTTAGTACTGGCACGCCAGGGGCACCTGGACTCATCTGGAGGCAGTTTAGAAGTCACCTGGCATAAGGCCACTTCACTTGTTTCAACTTGGCCTCTCCCTTGTTCATGTACACCAGTTTCTAGAAACCCTGGATGCTATCCAAGGTCCATCTAGGACACCTTTGATAGAGATAATGGAAAAACACACAAACAATTCTTCCAAACAACTTGTAACAGTGCCTTCACTTCATCTCCCTCAGAGCCTTCTGTTACTTTCATCTTTCTTTTCCACTACTCCCAAATACTTTGACTGCACTTACTCAGATCCTGCAAGTTGAAAGATCATGTATCATTGGGGTACAAGCACATTAACCCAGCAGTATTTTCTCCCAGTACTTGCCTTGGCCAACTAGAAAGTCATTAGCTGGACTCCTCACAATTTCCTTCCCATCCTTACAATAATTAATCCTCTACTTCAACACAGATTATCCATATAGTCTAAGGCTATATATCCTCCTTTGCAGAGTTAATTAAAAACTGTAAGGCTAATAGACTATTCCAAGAGTTGTTTTTGCCATTAAATGGCTTAATACATGCAGGGACCTGCAAACGCACTCATTTTTTCGGTCCTAACTACAGACTTTTACTTCAAGACTACCAAAAAGACAAAATGGGACAGAAAAACACATGGCTCTACTGCAGTCATCAAGGCTGCCAGCTAGGCATAACAACTACTGTAAATGACCTAGTTAGGAAGGGAAACCTATGCAAGAGCTGCAGAAATCTCACACTCCATCAACACTACAGCCTAGACAGTGCACCAAGCCGTTGGTTTCCTTTCCCTACCCATCTGTGCTAATGCGAAGATCCTTCTGAACAGCACCAACAGTTCCACACTGGGCCACCTGGCCCATTGAGCGTTCAACAAGGCGCTTGGGAAGACCTACCTTCCTCTCCCACACGTGTTCTGTGCCACATTTTATACAATTAGCTCTGAACCCGGGTCTGTCGGATCAGGTACAAGGTCCTTTTTGGGATGTGCTCCCTCTTGGCTTAAGGGGGCACAAGGGCAGCAAGGTTCTTCCGCTGGCACATCTCTGGCCTTTCCATTGTGTCATGTGTCACAGCGATGAGTGTCACACGAGAGGGAGAGATGACAGCTTGTTCTTTTACATTAGCTTCTCTTGGATCGCAGAAAAGAGCAAGACAGTCATAATCTTGAACAGATATACCCGAACACTTTCCAAATCCTCTCTTTCAACACACCACACAGGAAACAAGCAGCACACAGCTAGTTTGCAGCCTCCTAGGGAAACAACCAGGGAGTAAAATACAAGGAAGTATCCAGTATCCCTGCCTCCTCCCTGATTAGGGTGAGACATTCCACAGCCAGCTTTGAAAACTAAGTCTAGAATTTTTCCCCATTATTAGGTGCCAATCACACACTGAGAAACATGACATGACTGCTCCTTTGCAGAATTTACTCCTCTTCCAATTCTGCTTTAGAAATGCACATATCAGCACCTTACAGAGCGCTCCTGCCTTGCTCTCCATCTTGCTAAATGTCCAACTTCTAAATAGGAGAGAACAGAGGAGGCAGAAAGATGTAGATATGTTTGGAAAGCACATGCTGGAAAAAAAAAAAAACAAGCAGAAAACAAAGAAGGCTGGAACAACAGGAATTAAATGGCTTAAGTACAATTAAGAATCACGAAGCCCATTCCCAGTATATGGGAAGAGGCACCAGAAACAGGTCTGCACAAGACATCATCCACATTAAAAGCATCATACAGGGAGACCATCACATTTTGGTTAGACAGTGCATGATTTCAGTGCATCAATTGACGATTTTGTAAAGAGTCCAGAACAGAACCATGGCAGCATGCTTTGTTCTACAATGTTAAAAATATAACACATAGACAAAACCCAACAATATGAAGAGACAAGATGAAAGTCTGCCTTTCAAAGTCTATGCTCACACACACACACACAAAAAAAAATCATCGCAATAATAGTTTTAGAAAATAAAAAATTCTTAAATCTTATACAAAATGAGAAATTAGCAACAGATGCTTTGAAAACACTGAGAAGTTATTAAACACAGAATTAAACAAGTCCTTGAACTCATTGCTTAAAGTCACTTCTGAAACAGGTACACTAGTTTCACTGCAAGTACAGTATCTCCTGGGATCCTTATCAGCTACTGATAAAAGGGTAAAGCCTTCCCAGAAAAAGGAGGCATATATAGAACAGGATTATTGCCCTCTCCTCCTCTCCCAGCATCTCATCACTATTTGAAGACTACTAGCACATCCTCTTAGCTCTCATGACACACAATTGAGTGTTGTTATCTCACACCATCAGTGCTAACAGCTAACAAACATCTCCCCAATTTCCATAGCAGGAATCTCCTCCTTTAAAAAAAGGAGGCAGAAGTTAAAGAGGAGATGAGTTCAAATCATGGACAAAAATCTACCTTCATAGGAAGAAAGAAATAGGTACTAAAAAAAGAGGAAGAGAACATGTTCTTTCCAAAGAGGCCAAAAATTCAAGTGTTCACTGCCCTACTGTGTTGGAGAAAGCTGCGATTCCCCTAAACAGAACACCAAATAGCTTTAAAAAAAATAAATCAAAAATAAAAGGAATGCTTCATAGAAATTAAGTCAAACTTCTATGCGCTTTTTTCCCCTTCTCTGTAGTTTTAAATTTCAGTCAGAATACCAAGGGTTTATGAGGTTTGTTACTTTTGCATTCACTCTACACATTTAAACATATGTGGCTAGTCTTCTGTATTTTCTTTTTTCCTTCCATTAAAAAGACTTACACATTTCACTTGTAAAATCATCACAAAGCTGCAATATTCAGAGAATTACAGCCAGCTAACACAATAAAAGATGGTGATGTCTGGGCTGGTTAAATACTAACACCTCATTGCATGAAGGATCATCATTAATAAGATTAGTCAGGTACAAGTTTTAAGAGCCAACATATTCACATAGTGCTGCCTGGCTCTGCCCACACTCCAGCCTAACATCTGGCAACTTATTAGACCATGCTCTGTTAAGGCCTCCTAACATACAGGCATAGGTGGCCACGAAAACTAGCCATGGAAAGTATAATCTGTTTTAAATTAGTTGGTTGTAATCTATTTAGCCTTCTCATTGGAGTGATGACAAAACCTACCTGCTGCACACAGGAGCCTCCTAGCTCCCACCAATCATAAAACTTCCAAGGCAAACACATAAACATCCAAGCTATGAATAAGTGTTGTGAGCTAAAAAGCTAAGAGGTTTATTTTTGTTTTAATCGAAGCAAAAATTACAGGAAAGAAATCCTTAGGAGCAGGAGATGAGCATTAAGAGTAGCAAGTTTGACTGAGAATATTGAAGCAATGTATGCAGGACTACACTACCCAGAAAGTCCAGAAAATACATTAGATACAGTACTATTTGAAAAACTCATCCAGTCTGCTTGAGATCACCCATTCTTTCCATGGCTGCATGGTAGGTAGTATTTTACTTATGTGCCAATCTGTCACACGAACCCCTTTTGTAAAAGGGAAGTAAATCAAAAGCAACTGAAATTACCTCCCAAAATAGAAGCCAATCCTTCCCGTCACAGCCTTTTCAGCAGTCCATGTTAATAGCTTTACTATTGACTTGCAGTAACTTCAGTTCTCCGCGCAGGGACCACAATGGATAAAGCAACACGGCTGCCCTCGAGGTGCTCCAGAGGAGACTGTATGATGCGTCCCCAAAGACCTCAGCTTTTTAGCCTGTTCCAAGACCCCCAACGTGATGATTTATCTTCCTGCAACACTGCTACAGGCTCCCAGGGTTGCCCAAGGCTGAGGAACAGGGACACGAGAAGGCTCAGCATCTTACCTGGCTCTGCTCAGAGGAGCGCTCATGCATCGGCCAGCGGAGCAGCTCCCGGCGAGCCTCCCACGGGAGCGCCGTGCAGCAGCCTGCCCATGGCCAGCACGGCCACGGGAAGGACGACGGGTCCCCGGGCAGCGGGACAGAGGGCGCGCTGAGGAGCACGGGACCCGTCCCCGGCCCCGAGACGCAAAGTGGGTCCGCCGGCCGGCGAGGCGAACGGAGCGCCGCTCACTCCTCCTCTCTCAGACTGCAGCGCATCTCCCTGCACGGGAGCCGCACGCCCGCTTAACCCTCCTCTGGCTGCAGGGCGGGAGGCGGACGCCTCAAACTCCTCAGCTTCGGGTGCTCGTGCTTTCCAGGGCATCCTCTCCGTACCGCTCCCTGGNGAAGGACGATGAGTCCCCAGGCAGCGGGACAGAGGGCGTGTGCTGAGGAGCACGGGACCCGTCCCCGGCCCCGAGACGCAAAGCGGGTCTGCCGGCCGGCGAGGCGAACGGAGCGCCGCTCACTCCTCCTCTCTCAGACTGCAGCGCATCTCCCTGCACGGGAGCCGCACGCCCGCTTAACCCTCCTCTGGCTGCAGGGCGGGAGGCGGACGCCTCAAACTCCTCAGCTTCGGGTGCTCGTGCTTTCCAGGGCATCCTCTCCGTACCGCTCCCTGGGCAACTCCTCTCAGAGCAGAAGGGATTTTGCACCATAACCTAGGGAAAGAGAACATTTCAACGAATGAGAAGAGACTTCCAAACCGATCAAGGTGCAGGAAACAGTTACAGACGTGCAAACTGCAAGCAAGACCCAGTAGCATCAGAACAAGGTCTGTCATGGAATGGGGGTGTTTTGACAAGCCAAGCCCTCAAACTTTTAGCTGGAGGTGAAAACCAAGTGATCTGAATCCTCCTGAAGAGAGGTCTGAATATGTGTACTTACTCCATTTAGCAGATTGATTGAGATTAGGTCAGAGCTTTTATGTGCTCCTGCCTTTCACCCCACTGCCCATTTGTATAAGATTACAGTTCTACGGGAGTTCAGGTGTTGATTTGCTCCCAGAATCAGTCAGGTCAGTGCCCTATATCTACACACCTGACACATACAGAAGACATATTCAGCTACACCCAGTTAATAGATAATTTTTTTTTCCAGCCTAAAAATCACCTTTAAGACTCTTTATCCAAGCCTGTTATAAGCTTTGCTACCTTATGCATAGGTCAACTTGTCCACACGCATAAAATGCACATGGTACTATTCATACATTCTAACTTAAAGCACATGAGTTTTCATGATTCTTGAGAAACTCGATAGCTACAGAAGGACTAACCTCATGCATGCTGCAGTTATGCATAACAGTACTTGGCTCTGAGATGAGTCTCCTGTTCTTTAAGGGAAGAAAAATCTTAAAGCTTTTCTACAGCTTTTTGCATTGAGGGAATTTCCTCCCATCTGTTCTATTTTACCACTGCTCACTCATTTACTGGACTTAAAATAGGTCCAGAAATCATCATGTACTTCCTATGCATTGAGGAGTGTTTTTGTCTTCCTCCAGTAGATTAAGTACGAGTGGAATTCCCTCTTTTTCCTTCCTTTAAGGAGATACTTCAGAGAAGGCTCCAGCAGTTTTTCTTTTCCATTTGTATACTTGCATAAATACATGTCTGTGTGCCCTAGCATTAATATCTGATCAGCTAATGTTGCCTCTGAAGTTAAAAAACACCAAAAAAGAATCTATGTACCCAAAAGCGATCAGGCTACCAAAAATTCANCTTGGCTCTAAGAGATGGTTCCAGTAGTTTCTTTTCCATTTGTATACTTGCATAAATACATGTCTGTGTGCCCTAGCATTAATATCTGATCAGCTAATGTTGCCTCTGAAGTTAAAAAACACCAAAAAAGAATCTATGTACCCAAAAGCGATCAGGCTACCAAAAATTCATGCCTCAAAGCAAGCCACAAGTCTCCCCTCCTCCAATACCTATTTCCCCCTGCACCCAAAATACCCCAAAGGCATTTAGCCAGGGCCCTAAATACTACCTGTCCTCTAAACAAACCTTAACTGCTTCGGGAAGGTAAGCTGACCATTGGGAAACTCCCATATTTGTGCTCTAAGGCCTGTTAGTTGCACCTGGGTACATTTGCATTTCACAAGGAAGTTAAAACTATTGCCAAAGAGCAAGTGCTGCTCTCAACAGCAACCTTATCTAGCACAGAGGACCACGGCAGCTGCCAGACACAACAGCAGGCAGGGACTAAAGGTTGGTCCACACTGCAGAGCCGTCCACATAGCTCTTATCTGGGGAGGTGACAGTGCAGCCACACCAGCAGAGCACACGTGTCCCACCTACCTGGTGGCACAGGGCAAGAGAAAACAGGCATCTCCTGATGAGTTGCTGCAGAACACAGCCCTTCGCCATTCTCCATAAAAGTACCCCTCACACTGCAGAGCACAACTTGGCTATTTTTCTGACCTTACCCAGAATAGCAGCGTTATACATGCAGGGATGTACCGCTGTCCCCAAACCATCTGCCTGTAGAACCTTCAGACAAAAAGTCTGCAGTTCTCTCAAGAGAAACCACCTATTCACCTTAGGTAACCTTCTTGGTGGGGAGAGATGCTAAAAACCAAAGTATGTTCGAGTTAAAGATGCTTCTGTTCTTGTCCATGTGCCTCCTACTCTTGGAAGCACAACCAGCATTTAAGCACATAGCATAAAGCACTTGTAAACCACAAAATATGACCCATCCCCTCGCATTTGACTGAGAAAACCCTTTGCTTGCCCTACCCTCCTCCCTAACTATAAACAGGCAAGCACAGCCCCACTATTTGGTTTCAGCGCACAGGGTATGCTTTTGCAGAGTGCTATTTGCTAACTGTACAGTTCTGCTCGAGGCCGACAGCCTCAACAAAATGCCTGCAAAGACCAGCTATTACAATAGAGCCCACAGGCTCTGTTCTCCCTCTGACACAGAGGAAGGGCACAACTCTCATCTAGGACTGCTAGTAGAGGAGAAGACAACTTTTAACTCAGCCCACCCAGGAAAGGGGTTAATTTGTGCTTGCAGTTTGCTATTTATTCCTTCCTAACTATGAGGTTTTCTGCTATGGTTTGACTCAAGGATAAAATAACAGCATTTCATTTTTGCCAAACATTCTGGTTTTGATTTAAGCCCAACAGTCAAATACTCCTTTCTCAGCACACAACTACAACGTTTTCTCTGGACAGAGGCATCACCAAACCTTTCTCCTAGATAAGGCCATCACTAAACTCAATTTAGCACTTCCATAGCCTGCTCCATTTTCGAGATGTTAGCGTAGGATCAATTCAAAGCAAAAACATGTTTTTTTGACCAAGAGGAGGAAGGAAAAAAAAAAAAAAAAAAAAACCAACAAGGATTTGCAGAAGTGGGTTTAGATCTTTTAAAACCAAAACTCCATCTGTACTAGACAGCTCCTAGTTACACCACTTTGCTTTCTGTAAATCATTCGTAGAGAGCGTGCTCATTTTTTCCCCAAACAGAGCAAAACGCAGCTGGAAGCTCAGATTGTAAGTGACAACTCCCTAAACCTTTCACAGCTGCCAGTGCCTCCTCCTTCCCACTAGGAACTGCCCTGTGACTGCATTTTCTTTCACTTTTCCAAGAACCAATCAATTAGAAAGAAAAGCTAAGAGCAGCCCCCTTTGGAAACCCTTAGAGCAGACCAGACTCTAAGTGAAATTTGGCCCTTCAAGAGGAAGTTGAACAGTATTTTTTCTCTGCCCCATGTGAACTTCAAAGTCAACCAGTTACCAATGAATGTGAGCAAGGGGAAAAGGAAAGCAGACTACACTTAGCATTCAAGCAAAGACTGAGCAGCTGCTCTTGCTGCTCAAGACAACTGAGCACAGGATCCAAGGGAAAGGTCATTAGATATCTAGTAAGTCCCCTTTGGCATTGTGTAGGATTGATCCCCACTGATGTCCAATAAAATATGTATTCCAGGGATTGAAAAGCCTAANAAAGGAAAGTAGACTACACTTAGAGAGCATTCAAGCAAAGACTGAGCAGTTGCTCAAGACAACTGAGCACAGGATCCAAGGGAAAGGTCATTAGATATCTAGTAAGTCCCCTTTGGCATTGTGTAGGATTGATCCCCACTGATGTCCAATAAAATATGTATTCCAGGGATTGAAAAGCCTAACTTCAGGTGACACCAGCAAACACAGATTCCACTTTTTCCCCCTGGAGAGGCAACATTACATCTCTCCCAGTGCTTATGTCCAAGGTAGGCGTCTGTGCTAGGGCTCTGCTTACACGGGGAGTGTTGCAGCACCCTCACTACTCCTCTCCTTCCGCATGAGCACGGCAGCCAAGGCCGAGACACATAACGCTGACGGATAATGTTCAAGGAGACAACAACAATAAATACCAGAGATAAAACTTCTTGAGCACTATTGGCCTTAAGGCTTCTTTCAAGGACAGGATGTTTAATAATAAATGCGGGAGCAATACAGCTCATAACCAGCTCATGGGTTCCTCAGAAACAGATGCATTGCTCAATTTCAGCTTTTTTTTTTTTTTTCCTTTCTCCAGTTNAATACAGCTCATCTGCTCCTCAGAAACAGACACATTGCCCAATTTCAGCTTTTTTTTTTTTTCTTTCTCCAGTTTCCCCCTTTCTTTACATTTCCACACGAGACACCAATGTCCCTTTCAAAGAGCCCTAAGCTAGGTCTCACTGCCCAGAAGTGGTTACCTTTCCTCCCTGTCTTTCTTCTATTGATGCAGGATAGGAAAGACAACACTTAAAAGGCTGCACAGACACCAGGGTTCCAGTCATGGAACTGAAGTCTTCATCAAGCCTTACCAAGGGTTTGGAAGTCCCTGAAATTCGCCATTTCATGCATCCAGAAGCCAAGTGAAATGAGTGAAAACCAACGTGAAACATGTATATAGCCCAGCAAGAGCCTGGGACCCAACATACCCGCACAAATGCCCCTTGGTAGAGTTGTTTCAGTCTGTGCTTTCTCACACCCGCTAGACCTAAAGCCAGCAGGAAAATGCCACATTTCCCTTTGGCAATGTCTTCTTTCATTGCTAAGGCACATTCAGTACAGTTGTGTGAAGTAACAAGCAAAGTCATTGCTGCTTTGAGTAGTAACAGTTAAGCTTAGGTGAGTCACAACATACAGTAGGTAGCACGTTCCTTTCTGACATTTCCACATGCCTTGGTTTTTCCTTTCTTTCCTGATAAGGACCCTTGCTGGGTTAATAACAGGTAATTTTGAAACTAATTTCTGTTCCACTTAAGAAAACACCAGTGAGACTAAAAATGCTTCAGAGAGGAACACACACACTAGCCCTATGGCTGAATTGCACTATTCAAAGGAGGAAAAAGCAAGTGCTAGACAGACAACCATTTCTTATCAGAAAGCCTAGTGGAAGGATATTTTTAGTCAACATGTGATGTTTGTGCAACACAAAGCTTGGAGAAAACAAGCCTCTAAAACAACTAACATGTTAAGGAGTTTAATAAGTAGAATTAGGGGGGAAAAAAAACAACTAAAGCACCTTTTATAACCATACTGAGGATTAATGAGGTTCAGGTGCAGTCTAGAGTAGAAAGACTCTGGAAATTTCTTCTATTACACTTGCTTGGGACTTCACTGATAAACCCCTCCAGAAACATGGCTTTAGAGCTACGCAGTTTGCAAGCAGAACATTCCTGCTTTTCAGTTCTACTTTATCTTGTTTTCTCTACACAGATACCAGGGAATTGCCTTTGCAGAAAATTATATCCTTAACTGTCAAATGTCTCTGTTAACTGCTGTTGCAGGAAGACTTCTCAGTACAATTCACTGTTTTTCTACAGTGTCCTTCATGCAGCATTCACGCTTTTGAGCTGTGAGATACAGAGCAGGCTCTTGGCTGAAAACATGTGGGATGGAAATTAATGGGCATGGAGAATTAGTCTCCTAGAAACAAAGGTAAAAAATTTTTCAGTCAGTCTTTGGGAGGTGCAGGCAAGGAAAATTGAAAAGAAATTGTGAGCTTTGGGCATCAGAGGTAGACAAGGCAAGCAGGATGTTTCTTTGACTTATTCTGGCTACAGCAATAGTTGCTCTGTCAGACTGAAATTTTGATTGTTGCAATAGTATGACAGTATGGCAAATCACAGACTTCCACACAAGAGCTTCATGCCAAACTCATCTATTGATAAGTACAGGGATTATTCAATAAGATGATTTCTTTGCTAATATTATGCAGACTGATGTTCCTGCTGCAGTCTTCTCTTGCTAGGACTTTACAGCTGAAGCAAGTGCATTCCCAGAAGCTAAATTTCCTGTTTTTAGAAAGAGAAATGGCAGGCACAGCCCAGTGGAGGGCAAACTGCTCGCCACATCACATGAAGCGAGAGCATACATTACCTTGCCAGTTTTATACGATAGGCTTCAGCCCTGCTCGTCTCCTCTTTAGTAACTCCCCATCTGATACACCTCTTTTTACGGAGACCAGAGAGTGCATGAGCTTTGCTGCACAAGCCACAAATCACAACTTAGAGGACTGGGAGGCAAAAGAAAGAGGCATTGCAAATGAAAGGGTGGGGTGAGCGCTGGCATCAGCATGTGCACTGAGATCCTCACGTAAGAGTTCACCGAGCTGGAGGCCTCCACCAGGACCTACCACCCAGGTTCAGCTTGTGCTGTTCTTGCTGGGAGGCACACAGCATTTCCTTCCCAAACTGTCGTGTGGCATAGCCCTTCTGTCTGCAGCAGCTGCCACTGCACATAACTGTCCTATAATGCCTCTAGTGGGTGCTTTATTTTGGAATCTTATCTAGGTGAGAGCCTAATGTAGAGCTTATCACCACTTCACCCCCAAATCACCACATCCTCTTTTTCCACACTGGTGACTGCAGACCTCATTCACCATGACCCCTCCGCTGCAAGCAACTTGCTGGCACAGCAGTTACAAATCTATCCTCACTTCAGCCTCGCTCCAGACTAGCCAGGGAGTCCTCTTGTTAATCCAGTTATGCTCGAGTCCAAGGTTTTTGTGCTTCGAGTTATTTTCTTACATACCCTAGGCAGCAGAAGCTGAGATGCTTTGTTGTGCTGGCCTTGCAAACCACGGCCTTGCAAACCACTTCATTTCAGAGCAAGTTTTTGACTTCTATATTGCCATAAAGGGCACTCACTGACTTTGAAGGAACATCTTCCAAGTGCAGTTTGCGTTACTAACCGCTTGAAAGCGGGTTGATTGCTACAGAGAACACTGATTACTACAAATCATCTGCTCTCTAGGGATGCCAGCAGGATACCACTGACAGCCGAGAAGGCAGAATTCAGGACTAAATAACAGAAGCTAGAACAGAGAAGGGGGTATCAAAGAACAGACACAGCATACTAAAAAAAGCAAGAAGAAGCAAGAAGCTATATTGGGCAGCCTGAAATACCTCTCTTTTGAGGTGAGAAAATAAACTAGTTGCCTCAAGATGAGCATAACACCAGCGTTCCCTCACCCCACCCTTCAGCACCTTCCAGCTCAAACTGCCACTCGGAGATCAACCACAACCTTTTAATGAACAGGATGTGGTAGGGCCCAACTTCTGTAGCATGCCAGCAATTGCCAGAATTATTTTAAGCCTTCAGTAATTGACAGTTAATTCGCATGCAGTAGACTCAGTTGGGCAGGAACTCTTATTTTGTTTGGTGTTTACCCAGGATCTAGCACAACACGCTCCTTTCTTTGTCTTTAGAGCTCCTTTAGAGACTCTAGTCTCCTTTAGAGACTGCCAGGGGCTTAACACCACTAGCATCTACATCTTCAGGACCTCAATTTATACCCAGAAGGGCATCTTGTGTGTGTTAGCAGTATATTGTGCACCAGTGCAATAACACAGTAGCTCAGAAAGGGAGCCACCACAGACGGCTTCAGCTGCGTGGCACTTAAGTGTCATGTTAAGACCTTGATGAGGAGGACTAGGTTTGGACACCAAAGCTACAGCTCTAAACCCATGCAAACACCTCGCAGCCAACTGGTTGCTTTGTTTTCTTCCACCTCCTGCCCTCGAGTCTCCTCAGCGTTTGTAGCTTCCATACTAAATATGTTTTCTGATAGGCCAGACCCCACAGACAGTGCTTGTTGTGTGTGCAGAGATAATCATTGCTAACATATAAAAAGTGTTGGCAGTCTCCCCCAGGAAGGCTTGTTATGAAATGAAAACAGAAGGGATGTTTCTGGTTCACAGGCAACCCACAAGCTCATTTCACACACACTTGTTTCTTGTGACAGAGAAATCTAGTATTTCAATGGCAGCATAAAATAATAAGCAAGCTTTTTTTCCCCCCCCTCTTCCCATCCCTCTGAGTTTAAGGGGTTTCACTGTAAGATTCTGTGAGAATTCAATTGCTCAAGTGCAGTAACCTTCAGCAGCTGCTTTCCTTGACTGGGCTATAGTGAAAACTCATGAAAACACGCTATGGAATTCTACAAAAAAAAAAGAGAAAAAACACATGGGATTTTTCAGCATTAAGTTTTTTACACCAGGAACTTGCTATACCTTTTTCATTAACTATGCTCCTGATGTAAAAAAATTTATAGGCTACAAAGGTCATGCCATAAAAGAAGGCAGATGCAGACTCAGCCCGCAAGAACTCTGGAAACACAACGGACTCCCAGCACCCAGGAGGGTCATTGCTCCTGAGGTAGACGAGTTTAACAAGTTGAAGACATGGATTAGAAGTCAAGAGGATTGTTTACAGTACAGGTCCAGTATGAAGAGATTATCTCAATACAGAGATGCCCCAAAAAGCCACAAAAGCCCCAGAACTTCGTTGTGCTTGGCCATTATAACAATTTTCCCCCTCTGTCCATCACTGTCACAAGATACCACACTCTGTAACAACTGCTTTTGTTGATGCTGCAGGCCAGTATGTCTATATGTTCTCCCCATCACCCTGACCTTTGAAAGCAGTGTGGATAATTGATATACCTTCATTCTTCTTAGTGATTATTTTCTCACAAATGACTGATTTCACCTTTTTTTAAGGGCACAAGAGAACAGCACGGAGATGTCTGACCCATGTAAAGGCCTTCTCCTCAACATTGGTAAGCAGAAGAGCAATAGAACAGCCCCAGGTATTAGCTCGCTTAGGTTTTCATAAAGCTGCTTTTCCATGCCTCATCTGTCCAAGATGAATATAGGATTCAGCTCACGGGTTGATTAGTGCAGTTAAGCCCTGGAAATCTTGAGAAAGTGTTCAGTAAGTGCAAGTTAAAGTTTTCAATGACTGAGCGGTCCTGACAGTGCAGTTAATTTCTGCACACTCCTGGCAGATATTANCCTCAACATCGGTAAGTAGAAGAGCAACAGCCCCAGGTATTAGCTCGCTTCGGTTTTCATAAAGCTGCTTTTCCATGCCTCATCTGTCCAAGATGAATATAGGATTCAGCTCACGGGTTGATTAGTGCAGTTAAGCCCTGGAAATCTTGAGAAAAAGTGTTCAGTAAGTGGAAGTTTTCAGTGAGTGAGCAGTTTGACAGTGCAGTTAATTTCTGCACACTCCTGGCAGATATTAGAAACTTGAACTTCTTGCTCTGAAGNCTTGAGAAAGTGTTCAGTAAGTGCAAGTTAAAGTTTTCAATGACTGAGCGGTCCTGACAGTGCAGTTAATTTCTGCACACTCCTGGCAGATATTAGAAACTTGAACTTCTTGCTCTGAAGGGGCAGCACCAGCCTGGCAGCCTTTTCAGAGCACCATCAGTACTGTGCTCCCCAGCTTGATCCACGCTGCTTCCTATCAAGTAAGCCCACGAGGTGGCATCATTTCTAAAAGAATAGGAACCAACACATTTATCCTTTCAAACCAATCGTCAAAAGACTCACAAAAAAGGTCAGAAGTTTCATACAGCAGGAATTGAAACCATACTTAGGAAACCAAGTGGCTTTTTGATTCCAAGTTTTTCCTTTACAGGGGAATAGGAACAAGCTTCTTGACAGGGACAAGCTTTCTGTTCAGTATTCCACAAGCACATAATGTCAATACAAGACTTGCATAAAGTTCTTGGATACTACTGTAATAGCATTCCACACCCTCAAGCAATAGAGACTTGCTTAAATATATATTTTAGATTTAGCAATAGCTACTGTCTGGGCTGTGGTTTTAATAAACCCATGTCTGTTATGCCCCAGAGCTTACATCCTGCTATGCATCTTCTCTTTAATCCTAATTTTTCTAACAATTGCATCAGAAGCACTCTCTAATCAGTTTCATTGGTTTTGACATATGCCTCAATATTTAATGATTGGAATAGACCACAGTCTCCAGTCTCCTCATGCCTCTTGTTCCTTTTTTTCTCTCAGGTTGCAAGCCCTAGATTTTTCTTATTCCACACTAGAAAAGCATTCTGACTTGCCTTCAAAATACTATGGCCAACAATTGATGAGAAGTGTTGCAGGGTTTTTTGGCTCCACAAAGAACATATAAGACTTATTAGTTTTTCTGTACTGGGATACTGTGTAATAATAATAAGAAAGCCAAAATATCTGCCTTGTTTTCCATGTGCCAGAACATAATTCCCTAAGCGACAGCCAGACCACCCAGCATCCCTCCCCTCTAAGACAACAGGACATGACTTATAGCAAAAGATGTTTTGAACAAATTGTTTTTATCACCTCCCAGAAATGTTTTGTCTTCAGTACATTCTGCGTCTGTTAGGAATTGATGAAGCTTATTTACATTTTGAAAGCTTTTTCATTAGCTAGCTTTTCACTTTTTCCTTTATTTTTGAAGGTCAGTCATAAATAATTCAGAGCTATGTACTAGGGAAACATAGGAAACACAGCCTTTTTACACGCACCACAGACAAGAACAGCTTCTCATTGAGAGTCACTGAGGTGGCAATCTGTGCTGCTGTTTTCATTATCTAAGCGTTTAAGCATAACAGAATTAAGTACAAAAAGACATGAAGTACTTAAATCAGCTACAGTAGTGCACAAGCGTATTTTATCCTGCAACACAAGCAGATACTCAGAGGCCATTGTGTGTAAAGGAACAGTTGTTCAAACATAACTACGGATACAGTGATTCATATTAAAGCCTGAGACTGTTCACGTTGTGGTGCTTGATACAACATTTAGTCATATATTGGTACAGAACAGTTTTGAATCATGAATGGATTGGTGGAAAACAGTACATTTTTATATTCCTCCGACTTTCCCAGCTTTATTGAATTGAATTATTTCATGTTTTCAGCTGTCAGACACTGGGACACCATTACAGCTTCTGGCTCAAGCAGCCCAAACCACCCCATACTCTAGGACCAGACAAGGAGGAGTCTTGTATTTCCACATTACATCTTCTACCAGAGAATATTCTTTTAATTTTGTTTACAGCAATCCACAGCTAAGGCAGGTCTGTGAGGCTGTCTTGCAATAATGAAGTGGGGTATGGTACAAATAAAGAAAAGGCTGACACTTGAGCAGTGTCCTCAACATCAGGACCTATGCACACCCCAGTCACCTTAAGCTTGCATGCCACCTTGCAGGCTCTCTGCTTGCAGCTGCATTCTTCAGCTGAGGCCGGACAGGTGCAGAATTTAATGTTTGTGCTTTTTATGTTTGAGCCCTTGTCAAGTAACAGCAGGACTCGCATAACTATCACTTAACTACCCATTTATGGAGGCTCTTGTTAGTTCTCAGAGTACCACACTGTGACAGCTTGTTTAAAGGTTCACTAAAACATTTATAACAGAAAAGGCAACCAAAAATATCTTGCCAGCGAGGAAAAACTATTTTTTTTTCCTCTGCAGACACTAACTTCTTATCCTCAGGTTACCAAACTTAGAGGAAACTACTAGAAGAGAAGGGCTGAATAATTAAAAGCAGTGGCAGAAACAGAGCAACTAAATCAAAAGGTAAGAAGTCAGAACTTACCTCTCCAACAGTGTCTTTGGAACAGCAACATTTTTAGGAGTTCTACTAGCTAAAATTTACAAATGTAAAAAATAGAGAAAAATTAGAGCTCCTATAGCTAACTGTCATATTTGATAAAACAGTTTTCCTTCAAAATAAAGCAGGTACACCAAAATCTGCACCGTTCCTTTGAAAACAAAAATTGTCTATGTCTAGCTTCATCCCCCTCCATTAAGACGGTATGCAAAGTAAAGGGGGAAAGGAGGCAAAACCCAAAATACTCTATTCTACAAGTCAGTTTTTTTCTTCTTATTTATAATTATCTTGACTCTTACAGTGACTTTAAAAAAGCAGAAGCAGTGAAAAGTCGAGATGACTAAACCCTGCATTGAGAAAGCAATTTTTCATTCAGCTTCTAAGTAGAATAGTCTTTTAGCAGTTTCTGTTTCCCAATACTTTGTTTTTTCATTATGGCCAGCAGTTATGGAAGGGTTATTCCAGTTACAGTCTAAGAAGAAATCTTTAATAAAACACACCTGCATACCAGTTGAATTTAGAAGCTTAAACAGTCAGAGAATGAAATTGAATTCATAAAGTATATGAAAGTTTAGGTTAGATTTTGATCTAATATGAATTGAAGGAAAAGAAGAATACCAGGTGATCCGAGAGCTCGCTTGGAACACATAAAAGCCAGGTTCATATCTATGTGACAGTTCAGCAGCAAAACTTCCCTTTCATCCATTTTTCTTCCTCTTTCTTTTCTCTCACACCCTTACGACTCCAGCACAGTCACATATCTGAAAAACTTTACAAATCAAATGCAGACAGTCTGACCTTCTGCAAACACAATAGATAAGTCACTTGAGGATGAACTTCAGTGTTACATTTCTCAAGCAAGATTAAACTAACCTCTAATTTAAAAAATGGACACTGCTCGTGGAATTACCTACAGTGCAGATTTGGTGCTTTGGCAATGGCTTTTATTCTGCAAATAAACTAGGAATCATCCTGTGCTCCATGAGGCCACATTAAGATGTNTCTGCAAACGCAATAGATAAATCACTTGAGGATGAACAAGTTCGGTGTTACATTTCTCAAGCAAGATTAAACTAACCTCTAATTTAAAAAATGGACACTGCTCGTGGAATTACCTACAGTGCAGATTTGGTGCTTTGGCAATGGCTTTTATTCTGCAAATAAACTAGGAATCATCCTGTGCTCCATGAGGCCACATTAAGATGTTTGCTCTGATGAAAAATGGCACTTCAATGCACTTGACACTTCTGAGGATCTAAAACTAAGCACTGTTAAGACAGAGGGAGTGCATGATTGCTTTTAAGTATCCTTCCTGTAAGATGCGGGAAGATACTGCTTTTTAGTAGCTGTGATCAGGGTTCTTATAGTGAGCTGAGAGCCAGACTATATACACCCTCCTCTGCAATAACTGGAAAAAGGTATCCTTGTATTGAATACAATATCCACCTAGAGAAAAAAAATACAACTGAGAAAAGAGCAGCAAGACCTAGGACAATAAAAAAGGTCAGAGGAAAAGCACAGGCAAAATCCTGTGTGTACTAGAATATATAAAGCTCCTTTCAGCCCTGACTTCAGCAGCGAGCAAAAGAAATCCAGCTCCTGGAAAATGTTCCCCATAAGCTCATCTTTAGAGCAATGGAAAAGTTCTGTGACAGAACCTAACATGCTTGGGAGAGGAAATAAGCAATATTTATTAACAGGATCCCGGCATTCAGAGGTCTGCTTGAGCCAGAATATTCCCTTTACACATTTTTCTGTTCCAGTAATCCAAAACTCAAAGTCTAAGTGCAAGTTAACTCCATCTAGCTCTCCTCTCAGTCCATGCAAGCAAATACTCAGCTATTGTGCATGGATTAATTCCCCAGGAGGTAAGCTGGAATATTACACAAAGCTGTTTCCTTTGTATAGCAAATATAAAACACTCCTCTCCGCAAGGCCCAGACAGATGCCAGATCACATCTCAGCCAATTACATACCTCAAGTCAAAGCTTCAACGATTTATATCATCGTCTTGTTTGACAAAGTATATCCCCATGCAGTTACAACAGTCCCAAACTGTGAATTCCTAGCATGGAGCACTTCGCATGCAGTAAGTTAAGTCATGGAATCTTCATCGTGCACCCAGTCCTAGGACCGCATCTCATTCAAGACAGTCTGCAGGGTCAATTCATGAGATTTATTGCTAAGACAAAACACCCAAGTGCTGCCCAAGACAGATCTGTCATATACCTTTTGGAGCAGGAAATGAGTCACCTAAAGTTAGGATCTGCTTTCCCGTAGCATCTGTTCCTCATCTAATGGCAGGCTGAATAACACAATGCTCTTTACTTGCATGCAGGATATGTCCATACCACCCTTGATTCTAACGCAGAAGGAAGGTACAGCTGGTAACACAGGAGAGCTTAGCCCAAGGACCTGATTTGTTTTTCCTCCTTGTGCACTTGAAATGCAAGACAAGAAAAACATTATTCCCCATGTTTGGCATTTCTGGCAAAAGGACAATATTCTAAATGACTAAAGCAGCCTGCAAGTGAACACCTTCAGCCTACTAACAGTGTACAAATTAGATTTCTTCCTCACACTGCTCCTGACTAATTTCCATTTCTACCTCTAACCTCACTGCCCTTTCAGCCTCCCCCCTCCTTTTAAAAATATTTTGTATGTTAAGTTAGTTGCTGAAATTTAGGTTGGAGCTTTTCCAGGTTGGAGCCTTCGCATCCCTGTCAGCAAAAGCCTGTGAGTTAGGCTTAGAAATCTGCAAAAATCTGACACCTGCCACTTTCCATTGAGCTTTGGGTGGAAAATGTCCCCAGCCTCTTCCATTTTTAATGTCAGAGCCAGCCTGGCGGAAGAGATTACCTCCAGGTAAAGTCATTCCGAACAGGGGCTCGCGTCTGCCAAGCCCTTCCTCTTGTCACTCAGCCCGTGCACAACAGCATCGCACACCCCGGGCACCGCCGTTTCCAGTGGCAGCCCTTCCATGGGGGGGGTTTTGCTGTTTGCCCCGAAACAGACTTGCTGCCTCGGATCCTACTTCTGGGGCTGGGGCTCTAACGATACCCTGACAGGTATTTCCTTCTGCAGGAATGGAATGGGCTGCCCTCTTGGCTGTTCTTTCATGTCCAGTGCAAAAAAGAGCTTACTTCAGCACTGGCAAGAGATGCCTAAGTCAGCAGCGGGGAAACCTGCAGCATCACGGATACTTAGCAACCTCCAATGTCCTTATTCCTCCCTCAGATGGGACAATCTCAGCTGCAGAAATGACATTTTGCCCCACAAAAGCCTATAGGATTATGCATTTCGCAATCACGAAAAACATATGCTTTTTTCCACCCTGAGCTACACCTTCCTCCCATAATGTATATGGGCACCTTTGAAGTACAACCCATCGCTAAAAGCAAAGAAACAAGGATGCAAGGAGTCAGTTCACCACCTTTACATTTGAATTCATTCACATTGGAAGCCAGACTGAATGAGAATCATGCTACAAGTACTTGGGTTCCCTCCCATGCCTGGCTCCCTCTTAAAAAGGGGGCTGAAGCAACCTAGGTGAAAAAAACTATAGTAAAAATACAGACAAAAAGCAAGCAGCCAAAACAGTGTGCAAGCAGCACTGGAATTCAGGTGAAAGCCCTGGTGACATACAGAATTCACAAGCTTATCCTGCTTACTTGCCTACATAGGCATACTGGGTTCCCTGCATTGCTGACAGCCTTCAATAATTCTGCAACCTGAAATCAGGTTATTCAGACCTGCCAGGCAACTGTCTTGGGCACCGAGATACCCTATGGAGAGGTTTAGGGAAGACTTGCACAGCTGCACATTCCGCTACAGTGCTTAATGGATTCCTTCAGTGCAACACAAAGTAGATTTTTTTAATAAAACTTTCAGAAACTTGCTTTAAGTGTCATTTTGAGCTCACTGTTAAAACCCAAATGTTCTAAAACAGAAGGAAATAAAAGCAAAAGAGATGTCATTCTCTCCCCACTGATGTCATGAGATACTGATGCTCTTTATTTATTGATGGAGAACTCTCACTCTAGCCTAGCAATCTCAACATCTTCATGAATATTTCTGCATGCACAGGAAGGACATCTTCTGCTTCTTTCCTTACTACTGGGACCACGAAAACTGATTTCCTTAGAGAGACTAGGCTATTTAATTCAGCTCTCAAAATAACTGAGCAAACCTGGCTTGTCTATCCACTCTTCCTAAGCCAGGGCTCATCAAAAGCCACCAGAAATTCAGTTTCAAACAGTAGTGAAGGTTTGCTCATTTAACAGTATTAATTCACAGCACTGCATTTGTTAAGCCTCTTACAAATGCTTAACATGACCAGGTCTTCTTCCAAGAGAAATCATAGAAAGGGAAGGACAAACCCAGAAAGGGTGAGCCATTTCTGAACAAATTGATTCCGTTTGCTGCAGGCATCACAGCAGTAGTCCAGCAGTATCCAAAATATTAAACACAGGCTAAGGTTCATGCACATGAGTTCAGAGACAGCAAAGCTTTCAAAAGAGCTACCTAGAAGAAGGTAAGGAGGTAAAAACTACGCAGTGATTCACTAAGCCAAGCATATGCACCTCTCAAAAGCCATAATGAAATTGCTTATATTCATGCACTCACATTCAAAAACATGAAATGCTTTAGAAGAGCAACAAGATGCTCCAACCCTACCTGCAGCAACATGGCAGATTCTGCCCCTTTTTTAAAATCCAAATCACATAGGTCTCATTTACTTGTTGATCCTTTCTCACTGTTTCTACTGAATCTAAACTTAAGAAAGAGGACTATAATTCTTTGTGGGATTAAAAGCGCAAACCAGTATAACTCAAAGCAGAATAATGAAAGTCATACCCAAGCATTACGAAAAAGCAGCACATACTCTTGGGGCCTAGTAATTAATAGCAGGAGGAGAGTCATGCCATAGATTCCAAATAAATGTAAAAACACTGCCAAATCTGTCCACATAAACCCCATGATCTCATTTTATTAGATGTATAGACAGGGGAGAAAGTAATGTAGAAGGAATGCGGTGAATCAAAGCTGAGAGGAGAAAAAGATTTTTTTTTTTAAACAGAGACAATACAGCCTGATGAATTCAATGTGAATCTGAGCTAAAAGACATACGACTTAAGATGATTGAGAACTTTTTCCAGAAGGCTCTACATCTGGCTTTCAGAAAGGCTTTGAGAGTTTAGAAGCCATCCCACACAGTAACAGGACTATTTTTCAACAGTTGTGTTATCTGCAAGCCAAGCTTGCATGCAAGAGCAGAAAACCCCTGACAGTTCTTATGCAAGTGTTAACTCCTGGGGGATAATTTCAAAGGAAGCAAAGCTCTCAAAAACTAGCAAATTCGTTGCACAGAACTAGTTTCCCAGCTGCGGTAGGCACTGGGACAGGATCTGCTCGTTTCCACCATGAGGTGCACTTAAGAGAAACAGCAGAGTCACTTTATGTCAGCACAGGGGATGCTGATACCCTAAGCAGGGGCAGAAACATGCTGACCAACACAGATCCAGCCTAACACTGCACTTTGGACTTCTGACCAGGAGGTCTGTCCTAAAAAACCAGACAATAGCAGCAAACCAAGAAGCCCCATGAGGTGCACTTAAGAGAAACAGCAGAGTCACTTTATGTCAGCACAGGGGATGCTGATACCCTAAGCAGGGGCAGAAACATACTGGCCAACACAGATCCAGCCTAACACTGCACTTAGGACAGACCTCCTGGCCAGAAGTCCAAAAAAAAAAAACAGACAATAGCAGCAAACCAAGAAGCCCCATGAGGACATAAAATCTTTACGCACCCCAAGCATCCTTTAGAGGAAGAGCCACCCCCAGCAGGGTCAGAACTCGAGGACAGACCCTCTGCCATTTACCTGGTCTAGACAACAGGGAATGACAGAGCACAAGGGTGCTGCGATTCACTCCAACGCATTTACCACTCTCTGCTCTTCCTGCACAGCAGCCATTCGAGCCTGACATTTCACACCATTTTCAGCTGACAAATGAGGCCAAGCAAAAAAAAAAAAAGCAAAGTACACTTGAAATTGCTTTTAAACTCCCTCTTGATCTCACCCTTAATGTACAATCACCTCTGCTCAATACATAGAATAGATAGTACTAATAGCCTATGTGAGACAGGAGGCAATATTGAAATTCATAGGCTTTCTGTGCTTAAACAGGATCTGATGACAAGACAAGCAAAACTACATGAAATAGCTCTCTGCAGAACGCTATCTTCCTTTCAGGAGACAGAAATCCTTTCCATAAAGGCAGGAGATGTGATAGAAGCTTTCAGAAAGACCAAGACGAGCCCAGTTTGGAAGATCCAACAGGACATTGAACTGCTATTCCCAGGCACCTGCACTACAGACCTCTCAGAGCAGCTGGTAGCCAAGGGCCAGATGCAGCATTTCCAAGTGCCAGGGCTCATTGAAAAAATCCATATCTTTCATAAGAATGGGAAACAAACTCATAAAAGACCCAATTGTAGAAGGAAACTTTGCAACAGAGACTGTCAGGCAAGGTTTAAATACCAAGCAGCAAACCTCTCCTAGTTTTACCCACACAGAGACAGCAACATAGCATCAGTGACCATCCTGGCATTGTAACTGGAGCTGAAAGAACAGGTCTTCGAACCTTCACTCCTTGCAGTTCATGTTAAATTAGTAATATACATTAAATGATTATCTTAGATGGCATTATTTAAACATAATCTCACAGGACATTTGCCTCAAGCAAACTGCAAGAGAGGAGCGGAGGGAATAGGCAACTCACATATGCATGAGTGTACATTAGCACGCTCGCACAGAAGGATGTCCAAGCAAGTTCACAAGTCATTTTCATTTCGAAAGCACAGGACACAAACACAGTAAGAAACTGTATCGATAAGGCAGCATTTCCAAAGCAAAATAGTCATTTTCAGACTGGATAGACCTCCTAAATTTCAGGGAAACAGCACATAACTTCTCTTAAAAACTAAACCTCTCAAATTTCTCGGACCAGGTACCCACAAGTCTCACCTTAGCAGTCCAACAGTTGCATTAGAGTATTTAAACAAGTTCAGAGATTCAAATTCCTACTCATTAAACACCGAAAATGAACTCATTCGGCCAATAACAAAATTCCAGCTTCAAATAGACATAGGTTTCTCTCTCAGAATCTGGATCTCTGTCCAGTCTCAAGACTATAGTTAAGTAGTTCACAGGTATCAACAAAATGACATAGCACAGAAGCTACATTTTGCAATAGTTTAAGGTGTGATTTAAACAAGTGTATATATATTACAAAATTTGTAGCCTTCATATTCTATTATGATCATACAAAAGTAGGCTTTTACCATATTTTGTCATTTCTGTATTGCTCAGCTTCCTCAAGACCTGAATGAGGAACAGAAAATAACCAGTACTTCACTTACTGTAGGAAAGGTAGCATTTTAATACCAACTATCATAGCCAAAGAGCAAGCAAAGAAACTGAAAGCATATCAAGCTTTATTTCTCCTTGAAATTATGTACTTGGTTTGTTTGATATTCTCGAAACAGTTGAATGCAAAACCCAAGTGCAAAAGCTGAATAAGGGTGAGCAGAAAATTTCAATATGTTCAAGAATCACAGCCAAGAGGAAAAAAGTATTCCAGTCCTACACAGTAGGATGCCAAGACGGCCACAGTCATTACAGCTAGATATTGAGCAATCGCAATAAAAGCATGCATGTTTTCTGGCTTTTCCCCTTCTTTTTGCGCAACATGAGCATAAGAATTATTGCTGAGGGTTCCTGAACTTGACTCTGAAGAATTATATGCTCAGTGGCATCAGCAAACAAAGAGTATGTCCAAACGGCTCTGTACGCGTTTCTTGCAACACTGGATGCCTAATGAAATTAACTTGTCATTCTAATGACCGAGATTATCAAATTTGACTAGGAAAGAGGAAATAACGGTTCAAGTGTCACAATTTTAAGAAAGAGAGAAAACAGATCAAATGTAAGCAGACTCCGCATAAAAACTTGCTGGAAAGCACAACGCTATTTCACAAGTTTTAATCTTCTAACGATGAGAAATGGGTTTCTCCACACTAGTAACTTGAACAGTGCAAGAACTTTTACATTAGCCCTCAGCAATACAAAGAGCACTAACACAATTTAGGCTTTAGCAAACTCAAATCTAGTCAGAGCAGCCGAAGCAGTCCCAGTTAAACCTTCTCCAGCGTTTTCCTTCCTCAATCATACTTAGTTGGGTTTTAGCTTTACGTGTTTTAAACAGTTCCTTCTACACAGAGTTTTAAGTTCACTTTTTAAGAGCCCTACTCACCACAGCTTTTACTTAACTGTGGAAAAATAAATCGAAAAAAAAAAAAAAAAACTCCAACTTGTAAGTCCAGCTTCCTTAAAACCTAAGGCACCACTATCAAGTAGCTGACCTCAGAGAAAAGCAAAGCACAACTGTTAACTATGGATTAAGAGAAAACTTTGAGCTCTGCAGACAAGGTTATCTTTCCTTTATTGTTACTTACCTACTTACTTATTTTTTTTTGTTTTGTTTTTTTTTTCCCCAAGAGGCTTAAGCACATAGCATGTTCTGCACATTAACCAGATACAATGCTTTTACCTTTTACCAGTACAAGTAAGCTACTGACAAAATACCTTTTTTCACCCTCCTCTTTAAACAACCAAACAGCAACAAAATATACATATATATATATATAAAAGCTTNAAGCACATAGGATGCTTTGCACAATAACAAAACACAACTAATACACTTTTACCTTTTACCACTACAAGCAAGCTACTAGCAAAATACATTTTTTCACCCTGCTCTTAAAACAATGAAAGAGCAACAACAACAACAAAAAATATATATAAAAGCTTAACTTTAACAACACTTCTTAGATAAAATTGAAACTTGGTAAAAATACATATACCTTGAGAAGGAGAAGAAAAAAAAATGGTCTTTTTGTTATTTTTATTCTCTTCCCTCTCCTTTATGAGACAAAACACAAAACCATACTCAATTAACAACAAAAAAACACTCACTACTGTAGTAAAATAGGCACTTACATAAAAACCACTCCACCATTATTCAGAACTTAACAAAACTACTTTAACTGCAAATACACAAGAAAACAACCTGTGTTCTCTTCAGCTTTTTGAGCTTTCTGGGTTCTAATCCTCCTTCCCATCATTAATCGCTAATGCTCCATACCTGGGAGCACTGACGATCAGTAATTTCCTAATTATCCAGTCCCATTTAGGGAAGTGAAAACAGGTGTTTTCACAGGAAGGTGTTTTTTCAGATAAAAAGCATTAAAACCAGGATTAGCAGTTCTCTTTTCTTTTGTGGTATACTAGTGAACATGGGAAATAGAGAAGTTTTGTTCTTTGTTAGGCTGATTGTTTTTGTAAGCTGGTTGTAAAAACCTTTTCTGTCTTAAGGGTAAGTTTATTTCATCTTTGTTTGAAAGTAAAACTCTCATATATATGTAAAAGCACTCTTTTTTTTTTTCCTGTTAAAAGAGCATATTTATGTTAATGTCAAAAATAAAAAGTTAATATAAGTATTTCTATTCTAGATTGAACTATAGTACACTTTAACGTTTGCAGAGAAATAGTGGTTTTTGGAATATGTGGTATTTTTTATGTGGTTAAAAGTACTTAATTTAATTGCATAAAAGTGCTGTCTTGGCTTTCATTTTCTAATTGTTTTTTTTTCTGTTGTTTATTTTCTCTTTTTCTTTTCAGAGGCTTGCCTGCTTTGTGTGAATACTCCTTTCTTTTTCATGGTGTGTTTATTGTCTAGTTTGGTTTAGGGGAGTCCAATTGCTCTTTTGGCTGGGCTGGGGGAGAGCTGTATTGCCCTATTCACTGTTTCAGTAAATTCCTTAAGTCACCAAAGCAATTCAAGTTTTGGAAGCATCAGAAGGACTTGCTGAGGGGTTTAATGTGAGAAGGCATCGAGCTAGCAGAAGGCTGTGTTACTGCTATGTAACAACGATCCCAGAAAACCAGGCAGAAAGGGAAGAGGGAAGCAGAACTGTTTTTCTTCTATATGTCCAAGCAGGAATGCTTTTGCTTTAAAACAAAGTATTTTCTTCCATTGTTTTTTTTGACTTCTGCTTGAGCAATAGGAGCATCAGAGTTGCCGCTGTTGGGAATACGTGGCACCACTTAGGGCTGCAAAGGTAACATGTAGTTCTGCATCTTAAGGGGTTGTTTCTTGTGTCTGGCTTGATTCTGGCTTTGCAGACGATGTGGGATGACAGCAGCCCACTGTTCCTTGGGGCAAGGGGAACAAGGTGACAGGAGTAAGCCTGTGTTGCAAAGAAAAACTCTTAGTAGAACATGAGAGAGAGGATCCTCTCCACAAAGGTGCCCCAGCTGCTGAGATGCAGGGGGAAACCAGCAGAACCTGGTAGGTTCTTGAGGGAAACGCAGCTTCTAGAGGACATATTCTTAATGCTGAGGGCTATTTAAGCAAGCATGGAAGGGGCTGGAGCTGAGGTGGCTGCGGAGAAGATGATCCCATGCCTGAGTTTCTGCTCATGACAAACAGAACAGTTTCTGTGTGGTTATTGGAATCTGAACTTCTTGTAGACGTGAAAATGGGGCCCTGTCCAAGCTGTGCAGCAACCCTGCTCCTTTGTGAAAGCCTCTGTGGGCTTCCTGATCTCCTTGTGCACGTGTGTGCCCTTATTCTCTCCCAGCTGGCAGGCGAGGGAGATGCCCTTGCCATAATAAGTGCCAGCACCATGGGGAGAAACCCCTTGAGCCCCAAAGCACGGGTTGCTTGCAAGGAGCTTCCCAAAGAGGCTGGAAGCAACGTGAGAGCAGGAGATGCTGCGAGAGGGGATTTGCATGCGTCGCCTCCTTGCTGGGGCTCGATGCTCCCTCCTCCTCCTTGGGTTTCTCTCAAGCAGCCCATCTCCGTGGGCTTTGGGGGAGGCTGGGCAGCAAGCGCAGGGTGAGAAGGCTTTTCTGTCTGGGTTTCTGATGCATTGATTTTATTAAAGCCAAGAAGCACGCCGGGTATTTCCAGCACAGCCTGGGACATCTTCTGTCAGACTTGTAATGCAGAGAGACAAGCTCAGTGCTGCTTGGCTTCTGGAGAGAGGGGGAAGGGATTAAATGCACTCTTCTCCATTGATTTATGTCCTACCCTGGAAATCAACAATGTTCTCTCAAATCCACTCAACTGTTTGAAAAACAGCAGCCTGTTTGGTCAAGTGTGTGGGGAAAATGCCTACAGAAATCTGGCTCCTCTAATGCAGAGAGATGACAAAGATATAGTTGTTTTGTAGGGACTGTTATATTTCCCTGTTACTGATAGCTGCTACCTACATGTATGCTAGGTGGATCTGCTGCTCAAAACTTCCTTGCTGTTAGAAAGAACTGCTGTCCTAGTGAGGAGACAGATCCTGTTTTTGTCCCCAGCTGCTAAAACTGGAAGGGGTAAATGCATGTTTTCCTCCTTCATCCTGTTTCCTTAAACCATCTCATCTGTGTTATTTTTCCCCAATTGCTTTACCTGCTTCTCAGGTTCTGTTTTGTCCAATTTAGCACCATTTTTTCTCTTCTGATAAGGGAAAACCTTATAAAGCAGAATTAAGCTACTGAAGTCTCAATGAGCTTCCAACCATGGTTCTCCTCAGTGAGAACTTAAGTCATGGCTTTTTACATCTTCTTTTAAAGAGCAAGGGCAGTACCTTATCTCTGCTTTTATGGGGGGAGCTTTAGATGCTAAGTCTTGATGAGTTTATATAGGAAACCAGTAAGAGCAGGTGGAACTGAAGCCAGAGCTCTGCAACCACAGGCTACCAGGCATGCACGCATGCATATAGCTTGCTCTTCTTGGGTGTTAGAAATATTTTCTTAGCTACTAAAATAAATGTTTTTATTGTGTTTTCCTTTTCTAAACCTTTCCTGCAGCTCCAAGCTGCAGAAGGGGGATGAATTCCTTGGATTTGCAAGTAGCTGTGCATTGTGGACATGCCTGTGTGAGTATACCTAACTTCAGAAAATGTTTCTTTGCCATTTAAGCCTGCTGTATAGACTAGCTGTGGTCCTGCTCTCTGCATAAAATGGCAATGTGGATCACTACAGGATAACCACCAAAATATTTACTTGACTTGGGAGTTTTCTGTAACTGTTGTGGAGTTTCAGATTACCCACCTCACTCTCCTGTTGGTATTCAAGATCAACTGCAAGCACTTTGCTTTTCTGAAGAGCACGCGTATCCTGGGACAAGATGTAAATTTAAGTATGACCAAGATGTGTAAAGTACTAAAGATCGCAGTAGTCGTGTGTAAGCACACGTGTAAAACAGCTGTTTTGGTGGCGTTGCTGGGAGCAGCAAGAGTAGCTTGGGCATTTCACCGCAGCATATAAAAGCTCGGTTCTGGCTTGTTCAGCTCAACAGACCCATAGATGGTCAAAGCCATGTTCTGCAAATGCCTTTCCCTACTGCAGTTGAACTTGCTTACAGTAACTGAGGAGTTTATCTTCATGGTAGTCAAGAGCTGCGTATGTTACTTTGGCTGGCTTAAAGCTACTCTGAATGTGTCTAAGTTGCATCCACAGAAGTCACTTAATGTAGATATAACCTGTTTGCTTTATTTGGCTGTTTGGACAGTAGATCACAGAAAAATGTGAAGCTAAATATGAAATTTATTTTTATTTTTTTGGTAGGAACTTCGCTTTACTTTTCCCTTTGTGAAAATGGCCTGCAGTAAGGTTAAAGGCTTAAATTTTGCAGCTTACTATCTATAAATGAAAACAAAGAAAATGTATATCTTTGCAAGTTTATTTAGCACTTAGAGCATGTGTGTTCTTTCCAAGAGTCTGTCTCTAACCCTTGAGTGATGAGCCTGATTTTTTTTTTTTAATGCCCAGTCTTTACTGTGTTCCAACTTAACTGTTTTGACACTAGAGAAGCTTTCTTCCCTCCAAAGGTTTTTAAAAAAAAAAAATTTAAATGTATTTGTGTTAGGAGGGAGCAGAACCTCACCCACATGATTGGTCTTTGCTATTAATCCCAGCTGATGGTAGGGAGGGGCTCTTCTGGAGGCAGCCATGTGGTGAGCATTGAGCACAGGGTTTTTTCTCCCCCCCTTGCTCCTTTTCTTTGCAGACGAGCAAAATTGTTCTGTGCTGCCGTAGATGTCGTGAACTCGCTGCGCCGCCTCTGTCTCTTCCCTTCCAGAAACTCGAGGGCCTGGATTGCAAGCCGCGGAGATACAGGATCGAACCGATTCTGGGTGGAATATGGACAGGAAGATGAACAGCGGGAGGAGAGAAGCGGTGAAGTTGGTTATTTTTCTGGCACATGGATGTGATTACTCCCGGTGCATTCCAGAGGCGGTCCTTTGAATTCTCTGCAGGTCTGCCTGCCATTCCTGGGAGAAAGAAAGAAAAAGGGAGGAAAAGTCCCTCTCTCCTGGAGACGGAATGTCTGCACTTTCCATCTTCTTTTTAGGTATGTTGATTTTTTTTTTTTGGTCTTATTTTGTGGTGGTAAACTTGCACGCGCCTTCTCTGCACAACAGAAAAATCATTTATGCTGAGCTTCAGGGACTTGCGAAGAAAAAAAAAACTCATGCAAAAGTCTGAATTCAGTACAGTCTGTGTTTATTTTTGATGTTTTGCTTGGTGTTTTAATTACAAGTAGGTTGATGACCAGAGTTCTTTTTCAAAAAAAAAAAAACTAGTTGCATTTTTAGAAGCAGTGGTTAAACTCGCTCATTTTGGATTTTTAAAAGCACAGGGCTTATGAGCAATGAGCTAGTGAGGGGTTTTAACCTCACTAGGGAAGCAAGGTGAACAAAATGTCTTTGTTTCAGGCGTAGTGTCAAGTTTGCTTAACTGTTTTGCTGTGCCTGGGTGTTTAACATTCTGATTTTAAAATAAAAAGGGGCTATTGTTGCCAGTGGATGCCTCAAATTGGAAACAGATGTGCTAAAGTGTGAGCAAGAGGAGGCTGGGGGGAAAGGATGGGGAAAGAAGGGAGGTTAGAGGAAGAAATGGAAGGGGAAGACTAATAAAAAAGGGGCAAAAAGGTTGCTGTAAGGACTAGGAAAGAGGTGACTGATGAGAAGAGTGGAGGGCAGGAAAAAAGCCTGAAGGAGGGTAGTGAAGGCAGGAGGACGGAGGGCAGAGCTGTTTGGTAGAGCCCCAGGTTGCAGGGGAAAGGGGGTCGCAGCGCTGAGGTCTCAAGGGGCTGGGGAGCAGCCTGGCTCTCGGCATCTCCGGAGGCGCCGTGATGTGACGGGGGAGTTGGTGTCTCTGCTCTGCTCCCTGCATGGTGCTGCCAGGCGGGCGGCTTGGGCATCTGCTGCGGCCGGGCAGGGGCTGTGATGTCCCCCGGGTCCCCAGCAGTGTGAGGATGTGTGTCCCGTTCCCTGGGGCACTTGTGCATGTGCCTTCACCCTGAGGGGCTCAAGCAGGGGAAGTAAATGTTTCATGTGGGACCACCCCGTGCATTACACCTCGCAGGTGTGGTATGGACTATTGGGCAGAGGTGCCCAAAATAAAGTGTCTACAGAGCTGCACAGTGCGTGGCAGAGAAGGGGCTTTGCTTCAGAGCCGGCAGCACCTTGTCCCCTCTCCACAGTTGTCTGGAGGTGACTCGGTGTGGCTGTGAGACTGAAGGCTCCAGCAGCCGAGACCTTGGGGTAAGGGTGAAGAGCTGGTTTCTTAAGAGCTGTCTTGGAGTCTGTCCCACAGAAATGAGAAATGTCTCTGCAGAAACAGGGGTAGTTGCTGCAGAGCGGAACAGGTTGCTTGCCTTGGAGGAGAAGAGCGAGCAGTGGCGGTTTTGTGCCCACCTCAACCTTCTTGAGGTGAAGACTTGTTTCACGGAGGCCAAATGCTCAAAATCTCGAGCAAATGGAGAGCGCTCTTTACAGAGAAAACGCTTGTGGCTGTAGCTATAGCTCATGACGAGTGCTGCTTTTATCCAGGAAGCACCATAAGCTTTTAGAATGATTCTCATGTCTTTGGCATCCAGGATGGTCCCTTATATGCTGGTGAAGCTAAAGCAAAAGGCATGACCATGTGCTGAGCCCATGTGAGTTTCTCAGCCTCAACACAGAAATCAAATGGTTTTTCCAAAGCACCCAGCAGGAGTGTTTTGTCTTCTGGCACCACCCTGTAGCAATGGAGCTGCCCTTTCTCTTGCCCACTTTGTAGNCACAGAAATGAAATGGTTTTCCAAAGCACCCAGCAGGACCCTGAGTGTTTTGTCTTCTGGCACCACCCTGTAGCAATGGAGCTGCCCTTTCTCTTGCCCACTTTGTAGGTGCCTGGTCATCAAACAGCTCTAATGGTTCTGTTCCATCCAGCCTCATTTACCAGTGTTAAAAAGATGCTCCAGAGTCATTCTTAAGTGTGGCAGAACCCATGATGTGCTTCTGTTGCCAAGGTTGGATGAAGGAAGGTGTGAGGAGTGGAAGGTGGGGTGCATGATACGATGTATGCTTATGTGCAAATGTTTGACATCGATTCTTATCTGAGTCTGCAGCTGGTCAAAATTTTATTTCAAACTGCTTATGTAACAAGCAACACTCTTAAATGAGAATGGAAAATTTCCAGGTGAAATAGTTAATTATTTGTTTCTGGGTGTGAAAACTTCAGAATGGAGAAGGGTATTTGCCACCTCTTATTGGCTGAATAACTCATTTTAATGTAAATAAATGTTTTGCCTAATGAATTTAAATTGTCAGGTAGTAGAGTTCTTGTGTGTTTTTTTCCTTCATCCCTTAGTCAATTTTTACTTTATTAATTAATCCTTTTCTTAAAGAAGAGAATTCATTGTCCTGTAAGCGAATATTTTCACATGGATATGATATGTATGCCTAGCTTTTCATGTGTATTACTTTTTCGGAACTTGTTGGCAAATGTGTGAGTTTTGACCCTCTTAAATTCATGGGTGGAGAAGTCCAAAGGAGTATGTGCCCAGCCATCCAGCTCTCTGGTGTGTTACTACTGATGCTGAACCTATACTGCTCTTGGGCTAGGGGCTGCTTATTGCAATGCTCAAGTGGCTCAATTTTTTTATCTGAGGAGCAGGCAGCCTCTTACCCACAGAGAAGGAAGGGTCTGTTTCCATTCTTTGAGTCAACTTCCCTGCTCCATCAGTAAGTGCAAAGTCTACAGAGTTGCTCTAGATTGGAGGGTGCAGCAGGAGGTTAAGTAGTCTGCCCTCGGAGATCAAGAGCAGATGCACTGGGAGCCAAGTTTAGACTTGCACTGTGTGCAGGGTCTCTGGGGAACGATAAGAGTATGAAATAGCGAGTGGGGAATCTTCGCTGAAACTGCTGAATCCAAATACACATGCAGCTCCGACTTATGCATTTAGTCTGCCTTATAATGATATAATAGATGTGCTCATGGTGAGTGTCTGGATTTTCTGTGGCAAAATTCCTAGTGGTGCAGCTGGAGCAGCAATCCCACCTTTTATTCCTGCTGTAGCTGCGCTCTGCCTGCTAAGCTGTGATACGAAGCACTCCCTTACAGTGCTGGCCGAAGGGCACGGAGCTGTGGCATGGAGCACCAAGGCTCTTGTCTCGCTGCGCTGGGGAAAGGTTACGGTGCGGATCCCTCCGGTCCCTGCTGACCTGAGCGATGGGGTCTGACAGGCTGTGTTTGCCCAGGTGTTCTCCAGCGAGCGAGCTGGAGATGCTCCCGTAAGGATCGGGGTGCTGCTCTGCGGTGCCCAGCTGGCTCCCGCTCGCACATGTCCGAATCACTCCATCCCCTGCGTGAAGAGCCAGGCAACCTGCACATGGGACTGTCTCATTCCCTTGACCTACCTCTCCTTAGCCTTCCACAGCACTGCCACGAGGCCGAGCTGAGGAACGACTGCAGGATTGTAAGAAGCAGCTCCTGGTGATGGAGGTGATGGAGAAGCTCCCCAGGGAGTGTTCTGAAGGAACACTTCTGCCTGGAAACGAACAAAGACTAAGGGGGGGCTGCTTCAAGCTATTGCTAAAGTAAGATGACTGATCGTATATTCCTGCTGAGTTTTCAGGTCCTTCGTAGATTGCTCGGACTCTATCGGCATATACGACAATTGCCATCCCCTGTTTTTCCTCTATGCTCCTCCTCTGTTGGCTTAGTCTCTTTGCTTCGTCATATATTTAGAATAGAAGCCTGGTGGGACAAAAATTCTGTATTTATACAGCACCTAAGAAAAACAGTCTTGGCCCAAGACTACAGCACACAAAGGACAAATCTATAGCTGTGAACAGTGTCTTTGTAGAGGATTACTTTTTTTTTGAGTATTTGCCATATGAAGAGATACAGAGAATTACTTTTGGTATGTTTTGCTCAAAATAACACTGTTCTCCCAAGGATAGCGTCCAATTATATAACTGAATATCGCGGTTCAATCGGGGAAAAATTACCGAGTGAATGTAATCAGTCTATTAGCCTGTGCTGTGAATTTACTTCCATGATGGGATGAAAAACCATAAGGAGTTCTTGCAGAGACGAGTGGAGACTTGGTCTTTTTCCATGCTGCCTGTTGCGGACCATATCTCCCATTGGGAATTGGTTCTGTGTACTAGGGTCCTTTAGCCCACCGCAGAAGGACATTTTGTGCAACAGCAGCACAAGCTTCCCAGAAATGCTTGTCATTGCACAACTGGCTTGGAGATAGCCTGATGTTTATCCTCAGGATCACAACAAATGCCCCTGTTTTCCTCAAGGCAAACACAGGGTTTTATAAGGAACTTCGCAGGTTTGCAGTCTGGGACTTGTTTAAGTTTTTAGGAAGTGCCTGAGAAATGTAAACAGTCACTGTGACCAAGTCTTGTGCGTATTTGTGAAAATCCAATTAGTGTGTGATGCTAAATGATAGCAAGTGTGTCTAGTACCTGGGGAAGAGGGGTGTTGCTGCTTTCTTGACACTTTTCAGTGGTCCTTGCAGCCTTAGTGAAAGAATAATGTAGTTCTTGAAAGTAGTCCTCTTAGCTTAGGTGGTGGACATTGCATGTATGTGCGTCATTCATGTCTGGAATTTGATATATATGCATTGAAAATTCAGTTCTTACATGTTCAAAATTAGCTGCCTTCTCTGTACTAATGTGGTACAAAAGAGGCTGCTCTGAATGTACTGGAAACTTGTTGGTGCCCTAAGATGAATGGGTCTTTTTTTCCCCAAACTACCGCTTCATCCATTCTTAGAAATGGTAAGTTTACAGAAGGAGCTCAGCAAAAAGCCAGAGGTGAAGTCAGGTCAGAGGACTCTGAATAGATGCTTACAGCACAAAATAATAGAGAATACAGAAATCATGAGAATGAGCACAAGAATAGAAAATATGCAAGCCAAGTGATGGAAAGCCAGGTCAACCTGAGCAAACTGTGTTGCAGTCGTCACGAGGATCTCTAGCAATGGTCTAGCCCCCTAAAATCAAATTTGTTTTTATTCTGAGAGCACCCAGGGCAGTTTCAGTACAGAAAAGAGTGGGGTAGCCCTGTGGAGGATGGGTGCTGCCTAGCTAGGCTTCCTTAAACCATCCTTAAACCATTTTTGGTGCCTCAGGTTCCCCACATGATGAATTGGGAAGGGTCAACTTTTCTTTGCAACTTGGCAAAAGCATGAACAATTGTAAAATGTTCTGAACGGGGTGAGTATAACTAGAAAGGATCTTAAAACAGTTCCTGTCCTTGCCTGCTCCCTCGTCTTCTCGCAGCTAGGCAGCCACAAAAAGCAAATGCTCTAACTCAGCATTTGTCTTAATGGGCTAGACCCACATTCGTGATGTCAGATGTGCTGTTCTACAAGAATCAATATACATTAAAAAGCAAATTTCAGCCTTTTTTATCACCTCCCCTGTAGCTGACATCCACACTTCAGTGGCTTCGGAATGAGCGTGGACCTTTAATACGCTGCCTTCTTGCTGAGCTTAAGTGGGTGGAAGGGTTGAAGTTCAGATGAGCGCCTGCAGTTTCATCGCCATGGGTAGGGAAAGGTCAGTGACGATCTTGCTGTGTTTACAACGTGCCCGGGTGGAAGGGAGGCAGCTCTCCTGGAAACGAGTCTCTTGAAATGGAGCGTGCACAGTTGGAGGCAACGGATGGCAGCGGCCGTGGAGTGCGTTTGGTTGGGATCGGGGTTGTAATGTGCCATGGGAAGCAATCTGCCAGTGCAAGGACCCCTCAGATTGCTTTTTATAGAGGGAAATCGTTTGATTTGCTGGAGGAGCTGAAGGTAAAACCAAAAGAAACAGAACAGGAAAGTGTTAGGCGCTGTTTAGTGTAAAGCACTGGGCATCTGGATTCAGTCCCCCGCTCTGTTTTAGACCTTGCCAAGCTGTGTCAGTCCCTCTATCTCCTCCCTTCCTGCTCCACCAGCTTGTACTTTTTCACTAGCCTTTACTTACGCTATAGACCCTTTTGGATGGGGCTGCCTTCCCAAAGCGCCCAAACAGGGCTTAGTGCAAACTGGGATCGTACGAGACCTTTCCAGACCTGGAATGCAAAAATAAGTGGCTCTGCTCCCTTCCCCCTCTGTGCCTCAGTAAAAACATCAGGAAGAGGTGGTTTTCCAGTACTCGGAATATTTATGAGATGCGTGCTAGCTGAGTCTCATGGCTCAGACTGCTAGGCTGGGTTTTTTTTTGCACTTTAAAGCCTTGATAAAATTTTAAAAGCCATAGGAATCTTTAATATAGGGATGAACTTTGTCTGGAGGATAGGGCTGCGAAGCACCAGGAATGGTGGTGTGTGTTTTCACACAGGCGAGCATGTCTTTCATGTAGCACAGCAAGCCTTGAGTACTGAGCTAAAACAGAATCAGGCACTTCTGTTTCACCAAAAAAAAAAAAAAAAAAATTGCAGGGTTTTTATCCTTGAAGGCAAATTACTTTGTGACTTCATTGTTTAAATTTAGGTTTTGTTTTGAGGGGGGGATTGTTAGACTTCAAGCAAAAGCCTTATAGCCCAGGGACTGTCACTTCTGATTACTTCCAGTGACACTTCCAATTATTTCCAATCACAATTCCAGGGACAAGAGGAAAAAGGAGCCATGTTCTCCAGCATCAGGCCTTGTGCTGAACAAAGGATCACTTATCAAACCTCGGCAGAGAAGGAGGGACTGAGCCAGATCGGGAGCTCTATTATACTAGGGTAATTCCAGAACAAATCTGCTGGAGTGAGGCTTAAGGCTGCTGTCTGAAGGAGTGCTGGGAATTCTGTGCCGGATCCTCACTTGTTGGGTAATATTAAGGAAATTGCTTTGTTTTCCCCAGGCATCGGCTGGCACTAGCACTCATTTCGGTGCAGCAGCATGTAGCTTCAGTGGAAGTCTGTTAAATGCCCTGTGCATCTTGTAGGAAATGAAGAGCATGTACGAATACTGTTCGCGAAGAGCCCAGAGGTCTGTATTCAAAATAGGAAGCAAGTTCCTGCTGATGCAGCTTGACTGACTTAAAGGTAACCTAAGAGCCTGACAAGGAGGAATGTTTAATCCAGACTGTTTAATCCAAGGGTAAACCAGGAGCTACCCACCACTTTGGAAAGCCCTGAGTACCGAGGGGCTCAAAAAGGCAGAGCAAAGACTTGAGCAGAGGAAATACCTCATGGTTTGACCCTTCAGGCAGGAGTTGACTCTGCCTTATCTAATAGTAGTGCCAGGCAATTGCTGACCCCATCTGTATTGCAGTGTGGCTTTGGAGGACTATCTGCCTCAATGAAGTGCAGAAATTGTATTCCATATTGGTCCATATTGGTGACTTGGCGTTCTCTTTGTTCCAAGGCCTTCGAAGCCCTGCTGAGGATCAGCTCTGAAATTTGGCGCTGTCTGCTTGCCTGGAATAGCCCTGTCCCACAGCAGCCTGTTCCACTTGCCTGAGAGCTTAGTGTTAATGCCCTGGGAGTGCCAGCATTTTGCATAGCTATCTGTTTTGGGGAATCCATCCAGTGTGGATGAATGCTCCAACAGTACTGCTTTGTCATCCTCTGATGTGGTCTGTGCTGTGGGCAAAGCCGGTCTTTACTTCCATTGTTTTGAGTTCTTGCTTGGACATAAAGGGCATTTTCACATGACAAAGCTTAGTTCTTCTGTTGACAAATGCTGTAATTTTTTCTTATTTCTTTACCGGTTAGGGATTGTAAGTAATTCGGAGGACTGTCTAGTCAAAGCAGTGTTGAGGATGTCTAGATTCCATTCTTGGTTTGCCGGGTCATATAAGTAGTCCCAGACTCCATTTTTGAGTGTTTGTTTGGATGCCTCTGTTTGAAGTGGTTAACTTGGATAATAAAGGACTGGTGCTTCTAGAAATGCAACTGTGGGGTGCCTGGCTCAGGCCAGCATTGTGCTAAGCCTGGGGCCCTTAGTTAACTTGCATCTGTTCTGGCTTGGTATAAGGAGAGCTGAATCCTGAAATTACTTGCTCTGGAGCTACTAATCCAGTGTTGCGCAAGATCTATGGATCATGCTTTGCTGAAGGCTCTTGCAACTGACTAGTCATACAGTGTAGTTGGGATGCGTGGAATTACCGGCATCTCTGGATCACAGCACATGAAGCCACTGAAGAAATGGAGTGAATCTTACAGGAGTATTCGAGATAACCTTGATATCCTGATGTACAGGGTTATGGGAGGTCTAGAGTCGTCTTGTGGTAAGAACCATCTCTTCAGAGATGGACCCTGAGGACATGAAGGGCAGTGTTGAGGATTGCTAGAGGGCAGGTATATGAGAGGCTAGAGAATTTCCCTCCTGTTCCCCTTGAGTTTGTTTTAAGCCCATAAGCAAAATATCTCTTCCAGAAAGACAGGCTTGGTTTGAAGGCCTCAAATGGTGGAAAGTCTTCCATTAAATTGTCAACAAATCATGTATCTTACTAAAATGAATATTTTTGGCTCCAACTCTTGGTGTTTGTTCCTAAAATACTACTTCCCTATTAAGATATTTATGTTGTAACCATGTGTTTTGTCTTTCTGGTGAGCTAGAGTGACTGAACTCCTTTTACTTAGTCCTGGCTTTGCTTAGATGCAATAAATGGCTGTAGCATGAAGCAGATTGCTGGTGCACTGCCAAGGCACCAGGCACCACATCTTTCTGCCAAGATCCTTGCAACCAGCTTGAGGTGTGAGGTTTCTAAAGGCTCTGTGCTTGGGCGCTGCTGAAAGCTGTGTGGTGTTAGGGCCTTTTGAAACATTATTCTGTCCTTACTCAGTGGGATTTATTTCTCCTTTTAGCTCTTGAGGTTTTTGAGTATATTTAGTTTTCTCAACTCCTGGAACTATCTGTATCCTGAAGCTTTTTAAAGAGTTCGACTATTCTTGTTCCTCCTTTTCCACTTAGAAACATCTTTGGGTGTAAAGATGGGGAGAGGACTTTAGCTTTCATGCATGTGGAAGGATTTAACTGGCCAGTTAAATTAGAGATGCCCATCTTGTTTGTATCTCCAGTTAGTGCTCCTCCAGCATCTCCTCAATGCGGGGGCTCTTCCCATTTGCTTGCCTGACCCTAGCCGAAATAAGCTAGAAGATTTTTGCTTTGTCTCCAGAAACTAAAGTGTGGATAAAACCCACATGTGCTTGGTTTGATTAAAACAAAGCAGCAGTATATATACCCCTACCCCAGCTTGGAAGAATTGCGAGTGAACAGTGGAGCTTGCTGTAAATGATTTGTTAGAGCTGAAACAATTATACCAGGCACTTTCCATATACTTGAAAATCTGTCACTTAATGGAGGCAGTGTTGGACTGAGGTAAGTTTTTTCTTCTTTTTAAGTGTCTGTCTTTTCTGAGCAGGAAAGTCCTTTGAATGCAAGACTTTCTCACTTTGCAATGCCTTGTGACATGTGCATGATCTGCACAGAGCTCTTCAGCTCTATTTTCCTCACTTCCATCACTGCAGCTCCGTCAGCAGGGGTGAGAAGGGGGATAAACGTGAGTATGAGGGTTGCTGAGCTGTCTCTTGGAATAGGCAGTGCCTCTTCACGCTGACATGTTTATAGTGCTCAGTGCAAAGGGATCCTAGTTTGTGATCCCAGTCCAAGGTGCTGCTGCAAGCCCTATAGATAAATGCGAAATTATCTTCCCAGCTAAATGTTTCATACTACAAAAGATCTTCAGTATTTTGAGGTCCTGCTGAGCTGGACAGATCAGACTAGAAGCACTGGGATGGGTGCTCTCTGACCTGTTCATACCACAGTGTCCCAGCCTGGCTACTAATATCTCCGTCGTGACACGGGGCTTCCTCAGCAAAGCCCTCTGACTCCTGCCTAGGAGAAACATCTGTGTTTTCTCACAGTTATCACTTAATAAGCTCTTATATAGTAGAAGAGTGTGCGATAGGCTGGACATCATCAAGGGCTTGTGATTTGTCCTCATTGAGTAAGGTCTCAGTCTGAGCTATAGGAGGAGGGTACTGCAGTGCAGCTGCCTATTTCTGATCTTGAGGGAAGAGCCCTGCTTGCTGCCTTGAATCATTCTAGCTTTTATTCTTCTGTGTCAGCACTGTCAGTGTGTTAAATACTCAGCTGAAAGAGGCCATCCTACCCTACCAAGAGGAGGAATTGGAGAGGAATCCCCTTTGGCGAGGATGTGGCAAGCAGACTGATAACATAAAAGACGAGAAAATATCCTGAAACTGCAAACTGCATTGAATTATGATGTAGAGCTGGAATTTGATTATGAATACAGAACTCGATTGTGAAGCAGAATTTAATGGAAAATCTGCTGGGAGATGATAGAGCCTCACAATGGGCAACCTTTATTGCCAAATCGCGTGCTGTAACGACAGTAATTGAGCAGGTAATGAGTGTACATGCTTTATAAATGCACACAATGAACCAGTGCAGGTCCATCCTGTGCGGACAAGAAGGCCCACAGCAGCAGATGTATGTTATTTCTGTGGATGTTTTCAGCTGGACACTGTTCATATGCTCTGTGTATGTCCTTTCTGGGCCTCGGCAACCTCATCTGCAGGCATGAACTGTCCTGTTTTACCATGTACTTTGTGGTACTGAGAGAACACAATGCAAAGCATTGATGAGTGGTTCATTTTTCTCAGCCCTCCCTTTATAGAGACCCTCTAGCTGCTCTGTGTTTTCATCCGCAATTCATTACCTTGCATCATTACTGTGCTGTTGAACAGAACCAGTTCTTCCCTTAAATTTCTGGAAGAATTTACTATCTTCAGGAGTCAGAAGTTCTGACTTGAAGTTCTTCATAAATTTTGTAGGAAGTGCTCAGCCATACTTCCTAAAAGTGAACATGCCTGAGTCCTGTCTCCTGTGTTTAGAATAAACAGGATCTAGACAGTTTAATCTAAAAAGAAAATGTTCTTTTGAGGATAAACAGCTTGAATAAAACATTTCCGAGCAAACCCTTGAGAATTCTCTCCCCTCAAACCATCTCCCCATGCAGTAGCTTCCATACTGAGGGCAAAGGCAGCTGGCTCTCAGTTAAGGGATTGCATGAGAAGAAAACTGGCCTCCTTGAACCAGATCTTAAGTCTTACCTGATACTTATGCCTGTGCCAATCATGTCAATACTGTAATCATCCCAAATGAGCCTTGATGAATGAGGACCGTACGAGGGAACGCGTTTTATGTACTTGAAATGAGGCAGATGAGATGATCTGGTTTTATTTTTAGATGCTAATTAGGGCCAGACATAAAGACTTGTGTGGTCTGGGGCCAGTGAACTGCTGTTATCTCCAGGATGAGCTATTTTATTTCCTCTTTCCCCTCGCGTTCTACTAGGCGAGCATAATCAAGTACTTGCAAGATTGCAAAGCTGCAGAAGGAGTTTTATTTGCTCAGCTCCCTGCACTGAAGGAACACAGCAGAGGGTGAGCTTGGGCTTTAAATGGGGAGAAAATGGGTATATAGCCTGTCACTGCAGGAGATAGGGGAAGGAAAAAGCTGGTAGGCATGACAAATGTGCAACTCGCACTTGTAGGCAAAGTGTTTCCCAGATTCAATGTCGCCTCTAATGAGCCTCTTACAAAATAAGAGGCACCGTGTGAATTAAAATATTCAGTTAGCCTGATCACTTCTTCCCAGTAATTTTCAGAAGCTGATGCTGAGGGATCAAAAATAGAAGAACTGGCTTTAAAAATGGACAGTTCTTCTCCTGCCAGTTGTTTCTAGGTGTTTATAGTTAGTATTTTGGGGACCTTCAGAAGTTTAGGCTTAATTGATACCTTTGAGCTCATCTTGCAGAGCACTGAGGTTTCTTTTCTGGAGCATCACAGCTGCTTTATTTGAGCTGCACCTGGTACCGTAGAATATGGTGAAAATCATAATGATGTGCCTTTAAAAAGCTGTTCAGCTGCAACTCAGACATGGAAACGTGAGGGAGAAAATGCGTGTCCAAGTCACCATGAGAAATACGGAGACCAAGGAAAGTCCCCAAACAATTACACAGTTTTTTGTGAAGTTCATTAGCCCCTCATCTGATATCAGCAAATGACAAATGTACTCATGTAGCCACGCTCTTCTCTGGCCTACAGGTTTGTCGTAGCAGTTTCTGCCCTGGTTTTGGTTCTCTGTGCTGTCACGGTTGCATCAGGCGCTGTCTGACAGATGCCTTGGAAACTCTGCTAAAGCCCTGACTTGAAAGTATTTCATTTTCTCAACATGAATTCATTCTGTGAGTCAGACTGCTTTTGCCTGAAAGCAAACATGGAAATAAGGAGGTTGGAATTACTGGACTGGATCAGACTGACAGTCTATCTGAATCCCTGTTTCCCCCTAACTTGGTCCCATATCAGTGAGATGTGGAAGAAAACCTGTACCTGAGAGTTGTAAAACAGCATGCTTGAGGGAAACATTGCTGAAACTGGGCAGTTAGACAAAAAAAAAAGGTGTTTTTATACTTGAGGGGGAAAAAAATCCACCTTTCAGTTATGAGCCTTTTAGCTGTTGAGGTTCAGCATTTTAAAACTGTTTTCTTGTTGCCAGATGCTCCACTTCTAGGTGCATTTTTAAGTTTCATGGGTGGTCTTTTCGGAGTCTTTGCCATTACTAAACTAGGTGCTTACCATCCCTCCTTTCTCGTAAGGGAAGTAGCCACTAATGATGCATGTTTCAGAAATAGATGTCTTTCTGCCATTCTGGCCTCAGCTTCTCTGGAAGGGGAACATGGCAATCTTATTTCAAGAACTGCGCGTTCATTTCTAGTGTTTGCAGTTTTGAATCTGCCTGCAGAATGTGAATTAGAGGGAGCAGAGAAGATGGACTGGAGAATCTGGTTGGTAAGAGTTAAACTAGGCAGAGGAACCTGCTAATGAATTTCTTGCCTTTGCCTTTTAGCTTCTTGCAGCCTCGGGAAGTGCTGTGAAGAGAGATGGCCTTTTGGATGTCCTTGCAGCCGTGTGTGTGTTGTGCCTGTTCCAGGCCAGCAGAAATGCATAAACAACCGGAGTGCGGCGTTTGGTTTGGGAGCTTGTGCCTGGAGAGACTCGCGCAGCCTGGGTCAAGGCAAAGGTCCCTGCATTAAACCGCTGGCACAAGGCTGCTTTTCAGCTTGTTGAAGCAATGCAGCCAAGCGAGCATAGCTGGAGGAAGGAACGTGAGCTGCTCCAGACTGGGAGATGACTCTGGGCTCTGCTGCCTGTCGGATATACACAGAGCTCTGTCAGAAGGGGCTGTCTCGCAGCTCTTGGCATCTCTATGTTTTTACCTGATTACCACTTATAGTAAATGTTTGGTGATGTGCACCCGTGTGTCCAGGCCAGTGGGGACATAGGGTTTATGATGGGCATCTCCCAGGATCAAGAGGCAGGATGCTGTGACTGACCCTCTGAAAACAGGGAGAGGGTTCAACACAAGTTGCTGTGAATAAATCCTACCCCCACTTGTGCGCCCTGGATCCTAATTCCAGCTGACAGCTAGGCCTGGCTCATGATAAACCTCTCCCCTCACAGATAGAGCCTGAGATCAGGACAGCCCCTGTTTCTGGGGGATGTACAGGAAGCAACAGGATTAGTGGGAAGAATACACATAGGGATGACTAATTGTCTTGCCTTGTGTTACCCTGAGACACTAACTTGTTGCTATATTGTATTTTTTTCAATCAGCAGAGGTAATAAGGGTATTGTTTTATGGGGTTTTTGCTTAGACATCTTTTCTCAGTGGCCTTTGCGGTCTAGCAGACAAGGGTTAAACATGAGTTGAGAGTTAATAGCTGAACAAGTACAGAATGGAAATCAAAATTAAGGGAATTATCGGTGAGGTTAATGTACCATCGAATTGGTCTTTCACAGGGGAGCAGAGAGGGCTCTTTCAGAGAAAGGCACTAATTGAACCATGAGCTCTTTAACTGCGTAAAGGTTATGGTGACATTCTGTGGTGTCTCCACTGTGCTGAAAATTAGACTGTGATCAGTGCTGTTTTACTCTAGCATTCAGATATCTGTTAAGCATGCTGCCTTTACTTAAAATTGTATAGTGGGTTGGGAGTTAATTCAGCCACACAGCCAAGCATATGGGCTGTACCCCTGAGCTTGTGCTACAGGCCTAAAACTTGCCTGATTGTGAGGTAAAACTTAACTCTAAAGACCTGCTTTGTGCTTTACCATTTAGTGGTGACAGCAAGCGCGAATAAGGCTAGATAATGAAGATAGATCAATGAAGAGTAGCTCTTCACCATTCTTTTGCTCTAGTAAAGACCTCTGCTGACAAACTGGTCTACAGACCCAACCCATCTGAGTAGGGAGCTTGAGGAAATCATTGTCTCCATTTGGTTGAAAGCTTCATTTTCCTTCATTCCTGTTGGCAGCGGCACTTCTGCAGGACCAGCAGTCCTCTCCCAGCTTTGAGGCACTTCTCTCCCTTATATTCAACCAGAGCGTTCTGTTGTGGACCTCCCTGGGCCAGAATTTGTCAAAGAATGTCATAAGCTTGATAAATATATATGTTCCTAGTACAATACTGCCAAGCTAGATGTTTTCCCCTTGTTTAAGGTCTTGATGACAAAGTCTCTGCTCAGAATGAGCAGTTCAAAATCCCACTAAATCTTCTTATCTTCCTTAGGAATTGCAGTTCCTCAAGAGTTAAAATATGCTGTAAATGCAGCTACTAATGCTAACTAGGGAACTGCAGATCACTTTGAGTTCAAACTGGGCAGGCATAAAGTTAGTGGAGTTGAGAAATGAAACTGAGCACTGCACAGATGACAGTTTTTCAGGATCACCAGTAACTTTAGCACAACAAAAAATGTAACAAAAGCTGCAGTCTGTAGTTTGTAGACTGTCTCCATGCTGCTTTGTTTATTTATACAAAGATGTTTTTCCTACCCTCCCATTCAACTCAGTTTAATTGCCCATATATATCAGGATTCAGCTAAGCATAAAAAAAATACTTGCCCTGCTACATGTGCTCTTTTATTTGTTCAATTCTCTCAGAAATGCTTTGCTTTTTTTCTTCAATTAATCAGTACATTAGTCCCTACAGGGTCACTTTCTACAAGCATCAGCAGCCAACGCTATGCTTCAAAATGCTTGATTTTATTCCTTTTTCCTTTTCTTCAGTTTTTTCTGTTTTGCAGGTTTTTTTTTTTCTTATTCATCTAAGTTTCTGGTTGAAATGGAGGCCTGACTCATCTTCACATCTTATGTAATTGATTCTGAAGATATGGACAGAGCTTCCTTCAGTCTTTGTTTTGAGGAACCCCATGAGGTTTGAGGCTTTGTCAACCTCTTTATTTTTTCCCCCAGAAATTTACTTGGCAGACAGATTTGTGTACCAATCTTGCCTGCAGTAGTTGGAAAGCACTAGCTGTAGCTACTGCTTTCCAGGGCAGCAGGAATTAGGCATATATACCTTGAGAGTATTTTGGTGGGGCTACCTAGCACTTTGCAGTAACCCAGTTCATATTCCTTTTTACTGTATCTAGTAATCTTAGCTGTTCAGTTTCTCCCCAGTTAATTCACCTTTTAATTCTTTTGAAGATGTTCAGTCTCATCAACCTTCTTCTCAGGGCTTCTGTATTGATCTCACCTCACCTGTTTTTTCTGTAATTTTTTTTAAACATATCCAGAATGCGTTTTCTGCTTTATGCAGCACCCAAACAAAGTCATTGTCTGAGGCTTAATTTTTGGTGTGTGATTTATCATTATCTGTATTTACTTAACAGGGAATATGTTCCATTACCAGTTGTCTCTAGTCAGGCAAGTAAATGCAGAAGCCACTTAACAAAACAACAAAAAAAGACCCTAAAACCAAAAGCCTGGGTTGTTTTTAAACTGCCTTTGAAGTAGTCAGTCTTATCACATCAAGAGCTTGATGATAGCAAGGAGGTACCAGGTTATTAGTTGTGCTGGTTTTCTTTTATTAGATCTTAAAAAGTTCTTTGGGGGAATCTCTTATCAGCTGTAAACTGTGGTTACACTTGTAAATAAGAAGCAGTGACATTAAAAGTAATTGACATTAAAATGTTGTGACATTAAAATTAATCATGTTTGATGGATGCTGGAGAGTGAATCCGCAAGGCTCCCGGCTTCATGTTTTAGCAAGTTTTGACATTCATCTCCCTCCTCGGTTCCTGCTGCTGTTACATAACGCCTTTCCCAACCCGCTGCTTCCAGAGACCTCATTACTAAGGAGAGAAGGGCGCTCATGCAGGCTTGGAACCACAGCAGAAGTTTGAGGTAAAAAGAGAATATGAATGTGCAGGGCTCGGTGCTGTGTGCCCTCATGTGAGGCAAGGGATGTTAAGTGGGGTGGACTTGCTGTTTTGCTGGTAACATCCTAGACTCTTACCACCCTTTTTGGTGTAGGGTGGTGCTCTTGTGAGATGGCAGAGAAGGCTAGAGGAAATGAGCAGCATGTTTCCAAAGACAGAGTGATTAATAAGGGCCCTGTTCTGCTCCTTTACTGGATACCGTGCATCCTAAGCAGCCTTGAAGACTTTGACTCCAAGCACGGCACAAGGAGCTGCCTTGCCATGGGATGCTACAGGTCCCCACGGTGAGCTGGGAGCCCTGTGGCAGCAGTATTAACAGGGAGAGGTGGAGGGGAGATGGAGAACGGTGCCTGCATCTTAGTGCTTGGGATGATCTGGAGTTCTTGGCTAGCTTTGGCACCACATTTCTCTTGTACCTGTATGCTGTGGAGTGCCAGCCTTCATACTTCTAAGATGCAAAAGACTTAGTGTTCTGGCTTTTTTATCAATTCCTTCAGTAGCTTGGGGTGCAAAGGCTTAGTGTCCTATCTCAAAATCAGTGCAGTACTTGACCTAATTGGTTTCCCGATCAGCAGCATAAAGCTGAAGATGAACTGGACCACTGGGAAGTTAGCTGAAGAGCTCAAGTTCTTTGGAGTGCTTGTTCCCTGTGCTGTGCCAGTTGGAGGAAGGAGCAGCCTTGTAAAACCCTGCCTGCTCTTGCCATAGGAATAGAAAGTTTGGTTGCCTTTTTTAGTAACGAAGGGAAAATATTTTCTTTTCCTAACAAGTGTGCAAGGTTCAATAGGAAATGCTGTGCCTGTTGCCAGGTCTGTTCAAGTGGCCCTTTCGCTAAGGGAAAAAGACTGACTAGGTTTCTTTAGGTCTTCAGGTTTCTTCAGGAGCTTAAGGGGGTTTGGTATTACCTGAAATGTGCCTTCTAGAGCCAACCTGAGCAGCAGCCAGGAACAAGGTGAGTGTTAAGAACAGTCCATGGCAGGTCCCTGTTCCTGCTTCCCTTTGGAAGCAAGTGTCAGGTGGAAATCAAACTGTCCTGCTATGGCTGAAGCTTACCTAGGTGAGATGCTTGGTCTAGGCAGGCAGTGAGAGGAGAAGATGCAGCATTACTCACTTCGGTATAACATTTTCCTCTTTCCTTTTTTTGGCAATTTGAGGCTGAAAGGGGGGCCTCAGAAATGAACCGATGCATCGGGCAAGAAGCCAGCCACCTCCTCGCAGCTTGAGCTCTGTGCTGGCTTTGCTTTCTGTCCTATTTGGAAACTAAATAATTGGCTGCCGTGAGCTGATTTTTCCCACTTCGGGTTGTGCGGTCTGCAGAGGATGCCGCTCGAGTGAAGAAGTCAGCACAGTGGGCAGGCTTTCTCCACGAGGCTGAGAAGATGCAGGAGAGCCAGTATCCCTTCCTGAAAGGTGTCACCTCGCTTCCTTAAGTGCTTTGCTGCTTATAAGAGAAAAATAAATGCGATGCTGTAAGGTTACTTTAGCTGAAGGTTGCCTGGCCTGTTGGTTAGGACACAGCCCTAAATTGTTCTCCTGCAAAGAGCTTGTCAAGAGGAGTTTCCAGCATGTGTGTGATTTGGACTTCATGCTTTATACGTCCTATTTGCAGCTCTGCCACTGACTCCTTGTGACCTTGGTGAGCCTTGCTGTGTCTGTAGTTTGTGTGGATTATTTGAGCCTTCAATATCTGTTCGATCCTTCATTTTAATGCAAAATAATGATACTCAACAGCTTCATTTTAAGGCCCTGCACAACATTTAACTAATGGCTGTAAAAACTACCAAGACCTTGGAATGACAAGTTCAGTGGGAGAATCATGACTGTTCTTTTTGTGGTCCAGTGTGCACAGTTTCTGTGGTGGGGCACTGGTGGGGGAGGATAATGATAGGGAAAGCTGGTTTTCCTTGAGAAACTGAAACAGCAAAAACCCATGAGTATTTCACTGAGCTGCCAAATGTTTTGTTGGCTTGTCTTGTGGCAATTTTGGCTCAAGAATATTGGAGATTTTTGAAGACAAAATTAACCCATTTGAAACAAAGAATAGCAAAAAATATATATATCATAGATTTTAAGTTGTGCCAGAAAAGCAAATTAGTTTTCTGTAGAGGGGTGCATTCATGTACATTTTTGGGATCAGTGTTAAAAGAGTTTGGAGCAAGATGCAGCTATTGGGAATGCTGCACTTGTAGGTTCAGTTCCTCAAATGGGAGCACTGCCAGGCAATGCTGAATAGTCTGCAAATATTGTTTACCCCTCACAAATTCGCTTTGGCCCTTTTGCCACTTTGTATGGTTACCTAATGACTCTTATTTCAAGGCTGCAGAAAAAAAAAATGCTTGTGTTAAACAAGTAAATATTGGAGAAAACCTAATGTTAGATATAATGTGCATTTACCTGAAAGTTCAGTCAACCAGGAAAAATTATCAGGTGATTTATCTGATGATGGACAGCAGCTGGTTTCTTCCATCACATGGAGTGACAATTAAAGGGCCGAGAAGAGACTAGCACTATAGAAACAAAGGAACTCGACTCAGCTCTGACCTGGTCACGGATGCTGTCAGCAGAAAAAGAGGTTAAATTCTGCTAAATTCATCCAATGTGCTCAGCTCTCCCCACAGACCACACACGCTAGGAGGGCTGGGCTTTACTGTAAGTGCTGCTGGCAGATGGCAGCCAAACTTTACGATAAACTTGATGGTGGAGGAGCCCCTCGCCCCCGTGCGCAGCTGTGTGCACTGTGTGTGTCACAGCAGTTAAACCCAACTGGTGCTTCTCGGGAACCTTTCTGTAACCAAGGCAGGAGGCGACTGTTTTACTTGTTTTTATTCATCTGCTGTGTGGTGCAGAGTTAAAGCAGAAGGCCTAAGGTTTAGGGAGTGGGGCTCAAGTCACACAGCTCCTTCCTTCAGCTGCTCTGTGATCTACAGCTTGTTATGGGATAAAATAGTTTCCAAGGGACATGGCAAGGCTTCTGCTTCCATCTCTAGCCCAAAGCAGTGTCAGCCTCAGCCTCAAGTGTATTGATTGTCCTTATGGTGAAAATATTCTCCTAATATTTGTCTGGGATTCTNTTCCAAGGGGCATGGCAAGGCTTCTGCTTCCATCTCTGGCCCAAAGCAGTCTCAGCCTCAAGTGTATTGATTGTCCTTATGGTGAAAATATTCTCCTAATATTTGTCTGGGATTCTGCTTTTATGTCTTCTCCTTTAAAGGAGAGACATGAGGCAGAGAAACGGCAACTTCTCTGGGATTTGCTTGCTGTAGCATCAGGACTTGAGGTCCTTACCTAGAGCTTGATCTTTCTCACCAGGAGACTTAGACAAAGTCCCTGAGAAATCCCCAGGGCAGAGTCTCCCAAATCATCTGGCATAAGTTATTCATCCATCACTTCTCCTCAGGCTGTGCACGCTTACTGAGATCCCTGTTTCCATGGAAATCCTGTATCTCTGCTCTGACTGTGGAACTCCTGCACCCTCCAGCTTATCTCCTTTAATCTCTGTGGGAAAAGACCTGTGGGTCCTAGTGGGCGAGTTGAACCGGAGCCAACGCATTGCCCTTGCGGCAAAGACAGACAAGTGTATCCTGGGCTGCATCTAGAAGTGTTAGCAGGTTGGGAGGGCCATGGTTTTTAGGCTGATACCTTTACAGCGGTCAGCCCTCCCTGATACTCTGAATTTTCTCCTTCACAGAGTGCGTCTTGATGATGGGGTTTCAGCTGGTCATCCAAGTGCTGCCCGTTCCTCCTGGGCCTTGTTCTGTGTACTTCACCTGACCTTTACAGTATGTTCCTTGATAATATGCCTGACCTTTTCACATCCAATTAGCAGATTTGCTCAACTGCTGACCAAATCTCGTTTGATCTACCCCAGCCCTCCCCGCTGCTTCCTGTTGAGCGTCTTGGAAGCCTTGTGCTTGCTCACCAGAGCTGGATGATGTGTTGTAACTCTGGGGGCCTTCTTGTTCTCCGATGCTGATACTCGGTGCCAGTTTTTGCGAAGGGCTCTGCCTCTCCCGTTGTACTTGGGGCGTCCTTCACTTCAGAAAAAGGACATGTGCCAGAGGAGGGCTAGATTAGTCTTTTCTGCAAAGGTCACAGGAATATTTGGCAAGCATGGTGCTCGTATGTGCTCATTCAGGATTTCCCCTAGCAATGGCCTTAGGCTCTTGCAGGCTTTGCTGCTGTGCAGAGCCCTTTACATTTGCAAACATGCAAAATATATGTAATGCACATTCTAGCTGCTGGCGTGAGAAGAGCAGTGATGGGAGGGGAAAATCTGCCTCCCCACCAGTCTCATCCCTAACACAGAGGCAGTGCTTTGCTGCTAGGAGTACCAGAAACCAGGCAGTTCAGTATGGCTCAGTCTTTTCATAGGTTTAGAGCTATTTTACTTAGTGAAATATATCTTCCACCCACATCTCTGTTTGCAGCTTTTATTTAGCTCAAGTGATCTGGAGTTTTGTTTTAGTCTTTCCACCTGGAGTGTTTGAAATAGAGATGGCTAAAATTGGATTTGAAGTCATTATGCTGAGGCTGCTGCTTCTATTCCTGAGTGAAGCAATAGAGCAAAGGGAAATGAATCTCTTTGGTTTATATCTTTACCAAGTATCTTCCATGATATTTTAATTAACACTTTGAGGAAATGTTTAAATACTTCAGGTTTTCATCAAAGCCAGTGAAAGAAAAAGCACATTTCAAGTGTAGAGCCAGTTTTTGACTAATAGGAAAAGTATGTGAAAAAGGCTATTGTATGAAACTCCCCAAAGATCCCCAGAAGTAAGGAAGCTATTACTCTGTTTTGTTGCTGTTTCTTAGGTTGCCACAATATTGCAGCTCTGCAGGGAACCTGATCGAGTAGCACTATGAGCTCATCAGCCGTGGGTCTGGGGTAACGCGATCCTGACTTTCCATGGGTCTGCGGTAATGCAATCCCGTCTTTCCGTGGGTCTGGCGGTTTCACTGCCCTAGATGCTTCAGGTTGAGCTGCACTCACCGTAGTCATTGGAAAAGAATGTCTGTCCCGCTAACAAACTAGAAGCTAAAAGAAATGCGCGAGTCTAACATTTTGTATGCAAGGATTAAGCAACATTTTCTTATTTTCTGACTGATAGTCCATTTTCTAACCTGAGAGACGGTAGCTTGTAGCAGCTGTGCAGTGTGGCAGTTGTTGAATTGTAGTAGTGACAGTTGTAAGAACCTGGTCTTGTCCATCCCTAGAATATTACAGGGTTTAACCTATCTTCTTCCCATGAGTTATGGGGGTGATGGGGAGGAGCTGCTGCTGCTGTTCAATTTGTGCCCTAGGGTAGACTGCGGCTCAGGGTTTGAGACGGAGTGAATATAAGAATATGAGAAGTGACAGAGTGCTAATACATTAGGCATTCATTTTGTATCATATTAGCAGTGCTTGTAGTGGATAAGTGAGATGTCATACCATGTTATGTGCAATTATGGGGATGCAGCTGAACATCCCACTGAGGTAACATGGATGTGCTTAGCAGGGACTGGAGCCCGTATCTTAGGATGGCATCCAACTTTGTGGAGAGTCTGGGGGAGAAAGAAGCAGAAAAAGATGAAGTTTATTTGTGAGAAATCTGCAGATTTCTTATTATCACTTCAGTTGCCAGCTTAACGATTGGTTCTAAGAAGAAAAGGATAAGTAATAGCTCAGTGCTTTCTGTTAACCTTTGGAAATGAGAGGAAAAAAAGCTCATTAATATATTAATGGTTTATGAGGAACCTTCTTGATCATCTGCTTTTCCTGTTTCTCCAAGTTTTATCAGTTACCCCCAACTGATAGAACTTGCTTCTTGGACTTTGGAGAACATACAGGGGATCTGATCTAGTGGACTTAAAATCATTCTTGGTCATGTGGTTTTGGCTTCTTTTTTTCATCTTTCTTCCCATGATAAAGCCTTTTTTTGAAACCGGTGACCCTTGGGTTGATAAGGACCTTGGTCTGTTGAGGTGGGATGTCTAGTTCTCTAGCTTTCCTCGGCACAGCTTTGTGAGGCCCGTGGAGCAGCCCAGGGGCCCTTGCAATGAACCTTAGGTACTTCAGCCCCTTAGGAACCTGTGATAGGTGCTGCCAGGCTCTGCGCAGAGCTAATCNAGTGGACTTCAAGTCACTCTTGGTCGTGTGGTTTTGGCTTCTTTTTTCATCTTTCTTCCCATGTTAAAGCCTTTTTTTGAAACCAGTGACCCTTGGGTTGATAAGGACCTTGGTCTGTTGAGGTGGGATGTCTAGTTCTCTAGCTTTCCTCGGCACAGCTTTGTGAGGCCCGTGGAGCAGCCCAGGGGCCCTTGCAATGAACCTTAGGTACTTCAGCCCCTTAGGAACCTGTGATAGGTGCTGCCAGGCTCTGCGCAGAGCTAATCCACCCAGCTTGAGACTACCCGCTGTGTTACTGATGCGGTGTAGAGCTGTGCTCCTGTAAACAGAACCTGCCCTGGACCACTTGACTAATAAGGTGCCTTGGACTGAAGGGCTCACATTTTACATCTTCCCCTACACAAACATGCTGTGAACCATGAAATAAGAAGATGCAGTTCTTGTGTCTTGTGTTCTGTGCTCTCCGGGGAGGTAAACCCAGAGCCTCCTACTTGCGCTTGATTTTAAAGTGTAATGAGGAAGAAGACAGCCGCGGTGCCGAGTGGCTGGCTGCCTCGAGTGCTCAGGTGATGGAAAGCTTCAGGGCTATTCCTCTGTTTGAAAGCCTCTCGAGGCTTTGGGCTCAATCCTCTGTGGTGGTGCTAGAGGTAGACCTCCCATAAGCATTTTCAAGGGCAGGATTTTGCCTCTCGTTTCTAGGAATGTCTCTAAGACCTTTGTATGGCCTGTGGTCACTAACACTGCGGGATCTGTCAGGTTTTTGTCTACTTGCCTGCTAAAGAAACCTTCGTTTTCCTTAAGGAGCACCGGTTCCTTGCTGGGCTGGACGTTCTCCCTTGTGCTGCAGGATTCCTTTTGTTCTTTGCAAGGCTCTTAAAGCAGGGACTTTACTGCGTGAAGCGCTGTTTCTCCTACGTCCTTCCGAGCTCCTCAGTGCTCTCAATTCCAAACGCTTCGCGTCACTGTTTGGAAACTCAGCGGGGCTCTTCTCTTTGCTTTGTGCAGCAGCCTCCTCGGAAAACCTCAGCCGCGAGCGCATGTGGTTCCAATTAGCGAGCCTCTGCCAAGCTCTACGGATATGGACGGGGCTCGGCCGACGGCCACGGCTAGCCCGTCCCCGCGGGAGCCGACGGCTCCCCGTGTTCCCCTCGCTCGCGACGCGCTCGCTTCCCAAGCGCATTCCTGGGATCAAAGGGCGGCCGAGGGTGGCAGGCTGCAGGCAGCACGCGCTGGGGCCGGGATCCGCTCCCGGGAGCGCTCGGGATGAAGGCGACCCGTGGCCTCCGCGTCCCTGCCAGCCGCGGCATGCGGAAAGCAGATGTCCCAGAGCACGGCCTTGGCCCGCTTCATTATCCCGAGGAGACTCCCGGCCGCCCCCAGCTTCTCCTCCCTTGCGCAAGGAATGCAGAGTGGCTGTCTGTAAAAAAAAAGACACTGTTTTGTATTTATTTTGGCTGCGAGGGCTAGAACGGCCTCATGGCGAGTGCAGGGTGCCAGCCTCCTGGCCGCTGCTCGCAGCCCTGTTTAACTAGCCAGGGTTGCAGCTATCCGCTGCAAACACAGGACGAGTGATTTCAGAGAGAACGGTGAAACTTTGTGCACGTCTTGGCTATCACTTACTATTCAACTGTGTTAGCGGGCAGAAAAGAATTTCAATAAAGGTTTGTTTTTTAAACTAGTCTTTTCCCTTTAGTTGATCTGGATTTCTAAGTCAACCAAGAATCTCTCAAAGTTTCACCCAGACTTTTTTTTGCCATAAAAGTAGTTAGTCTCTTCAGGCATGTAAAATGATGAGCTTTTGTAGACAAAAGCTGAGTGTTTTGCAATAATTACTGCTGTTATGAGCACTGGTTGGAGTGGGAACAGACTTTTGTTTTGTATAAATGAGCTTGGTAAATCATTTCCTAAATAACTGTTGCAAAATCAAGCTAACAGATGTGAAATGTCTTAAATTCCTGGCATGGAGGAATGGATCAGGGCTGCAGTACAGCAGACTGTGCTGGTTTTTCCTAATTCGTGAATGTTCTTCGTACTGCATTTACTTTAGACAATACTTTGTCTTCTACTGTGTTGCCAAGTAGGATAGGTGTTCTATAGGAATAGGGAAGTCAAATATATAGTTATTTGTGGCTCTGACTTAAAAGCTTTTTTTAATATTTTCTAACTTTGCTTTTGACCACAACAAATTGAGGTACTTGAGCAGTTGGGTCTGCAGTTGCAGCTGCCACCAGCTGTAGGATGGAGCTGTTGGGTACGCTGAGGTGTTTGCCAACAGCCTGCAGGGATTTAAGAGAACTGTGGGACCAGATCTTCCTTCCTACAAGGCTTTCAATTACTGGGGTCATGTGGACATATGTGAAAAATGGTTGAGTATTCCAAGGAGGCAGCCCCACATCCTAATGACCAAAATTATCGGTAATGTTTAAGAAATTGTCTGAGGTGGGTTGTTCTCATTCTTTCAGAAAAGATGTGATGTGCCTTGACAACTTTTGCCATTCAGTGCTCCTGTCACATTTAGATGCAGGAAATGTTTTGACATAAATGAATAAAAGCAGAAAGAGCACCTATCCCAGGTGAACTGGAAGTTGTCCGTATAATATTACAGGCTGTGCAGCGTAAAATAGGAAACCAAAAATTGTAAGTCTGGCATTTTTGCCTTGATATTGAAGCAATTTTGCCTCAGCAGCAAGTTTGTGCTTGCAGGCTCTAGAGAACGCTTTGAAGTACGCTCAGAAATCACTTTTGACCTTGTGTCTAGTAACTCGTAGAACTAAGCCGCAGATATGAACGGAGCTATCAAAATACAAATAGAAAAGAATCATAAAACCAATTCAGTAAATGTAAGTGGTAGGAAGGAGTGGGTAAGTTCAGATTTGAGGTATGAACAGTAGGTAAATGCTGCATTTCCAAATTACAAGTTGGTGGAAAGTTTCTTGCAGTCACTCTACACATACTGGATTGCACCTATATTTCTTAAGTTGTTGGCTCAAGCTGTGTAAGAGCTAAATAATATATACTAGTTCCTGGATTTGTTTTAAGAGATGGTGACTTTACAGTCTCTAAACCTGAAGTTCCTATAACATGCACAGGTGAATAGCACTGAGTGCAATTGCTCTGAGTCTCCAGTAGTCCTGTAGCTGTCACAGGTGAACAGCTTTTACTGTTAAGGTTTTGATCTAGTAAAGCACTTAAAACATTGCTTAATGTGAGGTTTGCATCTCACTTTATGAGCTTAAGACAGTGACTCTAACTTTTAAGGCAGCAAACTGACTTTTGTAAATAACCCCAGCAACTGTGGGAATCCTCTTAGTCTGGTGCAAAGGCAGGGTGTCTTGAGTCACAGGAAAATTGCAGGTTGTATTTCAAGACCCATTTTAGTTTTTTCTCAAATTAGTCGGGAAGTGGGTGGTTTGGGCCGTGACTAAGTTTGACTGCGCGTTTCTCATGTGTTGATCTCTGAATGTTTTCTAGGCCGTTCCTTCTGCTTCCAGCAGTCAGTAGGTGATACAGCACAATTCATTATTTAATACATATAATCTATATTTAGCATTGCTCCCTAATTTAAGCACTCATTGGAAGGTAATGAAAGATTTAAATCTGGAAGCTCTTAGCTTTTAGCACATGAGCTTGGTGATTAAATAATGTCAACAACATATTTCGGTTCTGTTCTGTGCCTAGGTTTGTCTTGCCAGTCTGGTTACTTTTTCTCAATAGATACCTGCCTTTGCATGTACACATATTGCGTTTGGGATGGACATACGAATGGACTGGGCTTTGTATTAGTTATGTAGCCTGTGAATAAAAGCACATGTGTTCTCCCTGGTCAGGACTGTGCATTGCCCTTGTGCTGTTGGGGTGCCCTATTCGGGGGTGCTAGCTTTTGTGTTTAAATGTCTGCTGCTGGGTAATCCTTGAATAGAAAATGCTTGTGTGGAATGAAAAGGCCAAACTTTCTCCCTCGCCTGCAGGGCCTTGGGTGGCCGAGCTTTTGTCCTATGAACAATAGTGCGAATGTTGAAACAATGAAATGATCCGGCTGTGCGTCAGCGGGCCTGGCGCTGCTGCCCTGAACGCTGTATCCTTCCAGCCCTACGTGCTAACGCTGACGGGACGAGGGAGCTGCCGCAGAGCCCGGGCTCCTGCTCCGGGGAAAACCAAACCGCCTCCCTTGGGGTCATGGGACTCGATCTGAGCTCGGGCTGAGCAAAGGGAAACGCAGTTCCCAAGCTGACCTCGCAGTATAAGCCATGCCACAGAGGATGTGCAAGGGGAAGAGTGGCTCCAGGAGCATTTTTGGGGCAAAGACTGGAGCCTGCTGATTTACTGCATTGCCGAGACCCTTGGGAGGCTTTGGGAAGATGAGCTGTGGTCTGAGGGGATGCTGATGTAGTGGTGCTGGGTGCCAGCTGCTTGTCCAAGCTAGCAAATGTGTCCAGCACTTGTGTGCTGAGGATGTTGAGCGTATCTGCTGCTGTAAGAGACCGCAAGTGCAAACCGAGGTGTGAGCTCCCAAAAACCCTCTTGCCCTAAGCCACAGGGGCGGCAAAATGATGCTCTTGGGTTGCTTCAGAGTGCAACTTGGGCTCCTGAGGGGTTTAATGACCAGAGAAGATGTCCGTTTTCCGAAGGGTTCCCTGCAAGTTGCAGTTCCCTGCAGCTGGCACAGGATATTGGAAAAAGCTGCACATATGTAAGCAGTTGCTGTAGTGGGCAGTTCAATTAAGCTCATTGATCAGTCCATCTAGCGAGTGTCAGGGTTAATGAAGGGAGCCCCCAGCAATGCAGGCTCCACGAGAAAGCAGGCATTCGGTTTTAGACAAAATGTATAATTGTATTTGGCAGATGGCACTTTGGGAACTAGGGAATCCAGTACTAAACTAGATTAATTTTCCTTGCAAAGAATGCAGCTAATGTGGCCGAAAAGAAGCTTTCAGGCTCATCGATTCATGTGGAGATCTGTGTAGGGGAGGAGAGTTTAATCCTCTGCAACACTCCACCTGGCTTATTTCTAAGTGTTTTTATAAGGGTGTATGCACATGGTGCCCTCTATAGAAGTACCTAGCAAGGTCGGATTTTAAGTATCAGAAGCTCAAAACTTGAAGGATGGTTTCCCTAACACAGGAGAGGGGGAGTGGGTGGGTATTTCTTAAAGCAGGGCTGGTCCTAAAGGAACAGCAACAACTGAGAAGTGTCCCTTCTGGTGTCATTTTTTTCTGCTTTTTGGTTGCTTTTATAAGGCTCTGATTCCCTCTAGTGGTTCAGTCTGGAAAAACTTTTTTTTTCTGCTTTGCTGGTGGTTTGTGACCACTTCTTCTGTTTTATGGTTCTTCCAAGACATTTCTACTGTTTACCCTGTGCTTTAAGGTTAAGCTTTTTGTTTCTAATCTGATCTCTTATTACCACTGTTGAAATGCATGCAAAGAGCGATCTTTGGGACTAGGGAAAAGGCTCCAAGCTTTGTCACATGGATACAGGAATTAAGCGCACAGGCTCTGAAAGTCTTCCAGGCTCAAATGATATTCATGAAAGAAGGTAGCAAAAAGTGAAGGCAAAAGCAAACGAGTCCTCTGGAATCTTGAGTTCCTGGAGGATATAGATGTGTGCATGGGGATTGCAAGTCTCCAGGCTGCCTTTATGCTCTTCGGGCAAATTTCACTGGGCAAATGGAGGTTAACAAAAGGCTCGTGCGACTTTGCTGTTGACAGCCCTGGAGTGTGAAGCCATCTGGTTTACATGTTTAAATGCTAGTGTGAAACTCGCTCCCTGTGTATGTATAGATGTCGACTTGAGTCAACTGCAATCTGTCCGTGAAGTCAAGCTGTTGGGCTTTCTCTTATGCTGTGAAGCAAACGAAGAATCCGGTGGCATCTAAGCCGGCTTCCTTTGTCACAGCAGCGGCAAATCCTTTATCTTGTCCTCTGATGGCCAGCGTCTGTCTTCCAGCTTCCTGCTCTGTGTGGATAGCTGAGGCTCAGACCGAATTCAAGAGAGTGGCCGAAGAAAACGTGACTTTGCCCTGTCACCACCGCCTGGGCCTCCTGGAGCAAGGGAGCTTGGATATCGAGTGGCTGCTGCACGTTTCGGAAACAGTACAAAAAGCGGTAGGTTCTGGGGAACCGCAGTTTGCACCTGCTGAGAAAATGCCCTTNTCACAGCAGAGGCAAATCCTTTATCTTGTCCTCTTTATCTTGTCCATCTGTCTTCCAGCTTCCTGCTCTGTGTGGATAGCTGAGGCTCAGACCGAATTCAAGAGAGTGGCCGAAGAAAACGTGACTTTGCCCTGTCACCACCGCCTGGGCCTCCTGGAGCAAGGGAGCTTGGATATCGAGTGGCTGCTGCACGTTTCGGAAACAGTACAAAAAGCGGTAGGTTCTGGGGAACCGCAGTTTGCACCTGCTGAGAAAATGCCCTTATTTTTATCTTGACTTTAAGAGCAGCCGCTAATCTGAAGTGACTTCTATGTTCTGCTTTGGAAGTAATAATGTGGGAGTAACTAAGGGTTGAGAAACAATTGACTTAAAGGAATGGGAGACGCATAAAAGTTACTTGATATGAAGGCATCTTAAAATGAAGAAGGCACTGATAAGGTGTGCCTTATACCAGCATTGTTAATTGGTCATCTCTGAATTAACCTCTAAATAGCCCTTTTCAGATATAGCCATGTTTTTATACTTGCAGTTTTTGAAATAGCTGTTTGAGAACGGGGAAAAAAAAAAGCTTCATGTCCTTAAAAACCAGGCCTGGAGTAACTTTAATATTTTCCAATCAGCCAGGACTGCAGGCTGCTTTTGTATGTTAAGACATCAGCTAATGTTCATACTGGGATACTGATACAAGCATAAATACTGCAATACGAACCTGTAGTGCAAATACCGTTTGGGTGAGTCTGCCATGAAATCCAGGTTTAATTTTTTACTCTGCTTCAGGCTTCGTACGTGACCCTAGCTGACTCACTTTGTCCTGCAAAAACCTTAGCCCCCGGTTTCTGGAAATGCTTTGATTTTTTTGCTCTTTGTGTTACAAGTAACAGAATAACTGGTTGATGAATGTCTGTCTGGGCTCATCAGGTGATCACCTACTCTGGAGGCCACGTTTATGATGACCTGAATGAAGAACAGAAAGGCCGGGTTTCTTTCACTTCCAACTTTCTTGCCGGAGATGCCTCCTTGCAGATCATATCTCTGCAGTCAAGTGATGCAGGGAAGTACATATGTAAAGTTAAAAACGCCGGGCAGTACGAATGGGCTCGCATCACCCTGAAGGTTATAGGTAAGGTCATTTTGCTGTTCTTCCAAAGGAGAAAAAAAAAAAAAGACTTATTTCCAGGAGGCAGATTTATTTCAGCAGGGTATAAATACACAAAGACCTTCATGATCGGATTTCACTGACCAACTCCATATCTGTCTTTGCATTTTTTGGCAAAGGGCAAGACACAGGAAGGGCTTAAAGAACTGTTTGGAGGCCAGCGTAATCGGTTGTAAAATCATATAAAACATTCTTTGCAGATGACACCTACGATTTCATGGCAAGTTAGGATGATACTCTAGCTTAGCTGGTGGTCACCCTGCCCAGATCTCACTGAGAATTTTACGTCCATCTTCCAGGATTCCAAGTCCGACCGAGTCAGAGCTAATCTGTAAAACACTGGGATTTTTTTTTTCCTTGCATTCAGTTTGGTTGCCTTTGGGCACATTTGCTGTCCTCCCAGAAGGAGGAAGTGGAGGGAGGAGGTGGGAGAAGAGGTTCTCTAGGTGGTACCTGAAGCAGTGCAAGGATGAAGCTACAGCTGTATTCATGATGCTAACTGCCCCAAAGCAGTGTGGCATTTCCATGTCTGGGGGCCAGCCAGCCCTGCTTCTAGGCTAGGAAACTGCACCAAGCTGCAGTTCAAGTGCGTTAGCAAGCACCAGTGACTGCTGCTTGTGCTAGTTGATATATATTCTCTTGCCAAACGAAGTGTTGTCCACTGAGAAAATGCCTTGTGGCACCTGCACAATCTATGCTCTGTTCCTTCCAGAGAAGCCTTCCAAGCCCAAATGCTGGCTAGAAGGGGAGCTCCTGGAAGGAAAGGACCTTTCCTTGCAGTGTCGTTCTGGATCTGGCACTGCACCCATCTCCTACCGATGGCAGCGCTTAAGTGAGGACGAAGAGAGAGCTGAACATCTCCCGCCTACATCCAGAGTCAGTAAGTGAGGTCACCTCTCCTTAGAGCACTCTCGGGACAGGCACGTAACCAACGCACTTGACCTCTGCTGAGTCCTGAGGCCAGAAGTCATTTGCCTGTGCCCTAAGCAGGGAGCACGTAGTGCAGTGACAGCAATGGCATGCGAGTGCTCCTCGCTGCAGCAGCTGGGTGATGTCCTATTACAAGGGAGTGAAGTGTCTGTTATGTTACTGAGGGTCGACAAATGGTCTTTTGTGAGGCAAAGTTTACTCCTCTTGAGCTGATTTGATTTGCTAATTCGATCTCTTTCTGTGTCAAAGTTCTGTGCCCTGTTTACCACGCTTTATAGCTTCCTTGTTTAAAGCTCTGGTTGATCCTGCTGCTTTTCTGTTTCAGATATATCTAATCCTGGGCAAGTCCTACTCAAAAATCTCACGCAGATGAGTACAGGTTTATACCAATGCGTTGCCACCAATGAGGCTGGACAAGAAAGCTGTGTTGTGCAGGTGACGGTGCAGCGTGAGTATCTGGTATTTGCAGCACTGAGCAGCAGTGCTTCACCCATGTCCATCTCTGTTGACAAATTCTGTGCCACATGTTTGTCCTTCCATGCTTAAATTACTTTAAGCCGTTCTTTATTGTCCTGATGGTTTGCATAGCATCTCCCAGAATAATGTAGAGTGCCAAATACCTTCTTCGGGCTCAAACACCTTAGTCTGTTAGAAATTTTGTTTTTTCAGAGTAACTAATGGAGTACTAGAGGATGGAAAAAAAAGACTGAGCTGCAGAGTTTGTGAAGGCTTTAGTTGTACCTTATACCTGGAATGACTGCCTGATAAATTCTTGTCGAGTATAATATCTCAGTGGGTAGTCCATCACTGCAATGCCAATTTCTGTCCTACCTGAGGTAGTAAACTAACTAAAGGTAGCATTAAAAATGCTGTCTTTAAAAAATAATGTGCAGGATATAAAGTTACTCTGGACAGAATTTGTTTTTAATGTCTAATAAATTACAGTGCAGACACTGGCGTATACCATGTCCTGCGTGGCTGATGGCATCAAGAGGGTGTATGTGTCCACATACCAGTGTCTTTGCAGATGCAGACAAGGAGAAGGGTGGGGTTGACCACTGGAGCTAATGACAAATACAGAGAATAGTTTAGCCTGTTTTTTTAGGTGCAGCTCAGGTCAGATGGCAGGAGATGGAACTGCTGTGATAAAGAGCTGCTAATAGAGCAGTCTGGGTTGTGAAGGTTCCCCAGCTTTGGAATTTGTCTGCCCAGCCAGGAATGAAGTAACTGCAATAGGGTCATGTAGCAAGGAAAGCCTGTTCCCCTCAGGCACTGAAATGAAAGCTTTTGGGCAGCTTTTATGGTGCTTGAACTGAATTGGTTTAAACCTCACTTGGAATTGCTATGTACTCTGTAGGGACAAGTCTTGGGGAAACAAATTCCAGACAAATCCGACTTAACTACTTTCTTTTTATCAAAAGAAGGCTTTGTGGGGAGGCAACCAAGGGCTCGTAGGCATAAGCAAGTTTGGTCTCATAAACCTTGTTTTGGATGAATAATGGCCTGCACTTATACAGTATGGTCTTCGTTTCTTCCTCTTCTATCCCCCTCAAGTCACTTTTTTTCCCCAGTTGAATAATTCATTTTGTAAGTGGATGGTAATAGTTTCAGGAGGAGGAGGGGAAAACAATATTCATGGGGAAATATTCATACTTGAGACACACTTCTGCCTCTAGGACACTGCTCGCTGCCTTGCTTCAGATGTGGATTGCCTGGTCTTGTTACTTCTGCTTTCTGTGGCTCTGCGTGAGAGGATTCCTCTTTTCATTTAAATCCTGGCACACAGCCAGAAGGCACAGCACTTGTGATCCCACCCTTGGAGAACTAAATATTCTTCTCAGTATTGGTGTCTGCTCAGTTTCAGAAATACCTTAAGATAAACCGGTTCAACCTCTGCAGGAGGGCATGCTTAAATGAGTAGATGAAACATTCTGTTTCGGCTTAGACCCAGTGGTGTATAAATTCTGTAGAGTGGGCTTGAATTTCAGTATACGGACCGTAGTGAGGGTTGATCTATTAATATATGCGTGTGTTTTCTGGACAACAGAGGCACAGAACATTGGCATGATTGCTGGAGCAGTTTGTGGAGTGGTGGTGGGGCTTTGCCTTCTTCTCCTGGTGGTGAGGCTGACGATAAGGAGGAAAGAGAAAAAGAGATATGAAGAGGAGGAGGCCCCAAATGAAATTAGGTAACACTTTTTATTGAATCCACTACCTTCCCCCTTCTCTTCTTAGTTTCACATAGACTTAGTGTGATACTAAGTAACACACATTTTCACTACTGGTTTAAGTAACCTAGGTGTGAGTGTGGAGGTTGTTCTAAAAAACTTGCGGAGTCGCCCTGGAGTGTCACTGATGAATATCTTGACTGGGAGAATTATTTTTCTGTGGAGAAAAACTGATGAAATGGCACTTGCCATGGCAAGATTAGCATTAACCTGCCCTCCCTATAAATAAACAAATGCAGTTGAAAATGTTATTTCCTGATTGCAATTCTAATCATTCTAAGGCATTTCCTTAGCCCTTTTCAGCATTGAACTTAGTGGATTTGTCCGTGTTTTTTTCTGTAAGATGCCTTTGTTTTTTATACTGCTGTCCCTGGAACGGTGCGGTGGGCAGGTACTCAGTCTTTCTTGAGTCCTCTGAACAACTGTGCTGCTGGATTGAGCTCGGGTTGCAGATCCCTTGCGCCGGGCGCGCGGAGGAGCGGGAATGCTGACGCGCGCTCCCTGCACGCACTCGGCCGTTTGCTCCTCTAAACCAAGGTTGGTCTCCGGCCAGCTGAGTCCAGAGTTCCCAGGAAGGAAAGTGCTGGAAAGAAAAAGATGTTTCCAAGAATGAGTTCCAGCTGCTCCTGACCTCGAAGAACCCTGTTGCGCTGTTGCATCCTCTTTTCTGTTTGTAGAGGACTGCTTGCCCTCGCATGACACCCATGTACCACTGAGCAGGAATCTGTAATCCGTTCAGCAGCTGACTGCTCTGGTTGCATGTGCAATGAGTTTTAAAGTGGGGGAGCTTTTCTAACCAGTTTCCTTCCTTTTTTTTTTTTTGTATTTGCAGTCACAGCTTCAGTCTATTCTTGCATCAACTGTTCACCCACCCTTTTCTCTGGGCCCAGTTCTTGCATTTCTCTTCCTCCTCCCTTTTCTACTAGTAGAACTGGTCTCTACTAGTCCTGTGCAAGTGATGTGTCATTATGGGAAAGGATTACAGAGCACAGAGTTGTATCTGTTTGCATAGAGCTCAGAGCCCCACACAAGAGCCAGGCACACGCAGCAGGTTTTTATAAAGCCATTTGATCGAGTGTTCTGCAGAAACAGAGGGATTTCAACTCGCACAAGTTATGGAAAACAGAAGCTGTGGAATTTGGTGCATTGCTCAACCTGCTGGGCAAATGTGCCTGGGTGATGTGCAGCTTGAATGAACAACTGTTCGTTGTACCTGCTATTTAGTCTTGTACAATATATGAATATTTCTCTTGTCACGGTGTCTGAACCCTGTTTTCTCTCTGATTGCAGAGAAGATGCAGAGGCGCCCAAAGCTCATCTCGTCAAGCCCAGCTCCTCTTCCTCCGGTTCCAGGAGCTCGCGGTCGGGTTCCTCCTCGACCAGGTCGACAGCCAACAGTGCCTCTCGCAGCCAACGGACTTTGTCCACAGAAGCGACTCCGCATCTCACTCCTCCGCAGTACAGCCAGAAGGAGCCGGAGGGAAGGGAAGCCGAGCCAAAGAAAGTCGACTACAACAACCTGGTGAAGATGGGAGCCACGCTGGTCATGGTGCCCGCGCAGAGCCGAGCCTTCCAGACGGTGTGACAGCTCGGCGGCCCCGGGGACCCTGCCGGCCAGAACACCTCGCGCACCACCAGCCACGCAGCAATAGAGTAGCTTGTCACCCTCCTCGTCAGCCTCATCTTAATCTGATTATTCACACTGCAAGGAGTCCTCCCACTCGAGTCTGTCTTAGACCTTCCTGCACTGATCTTACAGTTTTTTTCTTTTTTTAAAACAGATGAGTTTGAGGGAAAAGGGAGCCTTCTTTTTAACTAAGTCTTTAAGAAATGGACCAGCAAGCATTATACAAAATTGCAGATGGAAAAAAATCATCTAAGCACTATATAAATGAAATGAAACCAAACCTCAGGACTTTCTTAAAAGGGATCAACAGAGGCAAAATAGCATACAAAGTTCTAGTGAGCTTTACAAGGGAGGGGAAGTTTTTTTTTTTTAACTGGTTTTAGTGAACTTCCTAAAAGAACCATTATCTTATCTAAAGTTCTTGAGGCAANTCAACAGAGCCAAAATAGCATACAAAATTCTGGTGAGCTTTACAAGGGAGGGGAAGCTTTTTTTAACTGGTTTTAGTGAACTTCCTAAAAGAACCATTATCTTATCTAAAGTTCTTGAGGCAACTTCTGTGCTGAAGATTGTCTGCTGAGCTGTCTTAAGGGAACTTAGAGCTGTCTCAGGTTTCTGCATTTGGTCTCCTAGTGAAATATTTCTGGAGGCTGTTAACTGAAGCAGAATGGAAATGTAACTCAAAGGCCAGCGATGCAGCATTAAGACATGCATCTGAAGTAACCTCTGTTCTAACAGGATCTTTTATGTCAAGGAAACAGGTGCTTAACTGTTAGATTAAGTAATATAACAATAGATATAGGAAGGAGCCTGATCCTGCTGTTATGGTCAGCACTGTAAATCAGTGACTCCACTGGAGTTGTGTCTGTCAAAGGAGCCTTAGTGAGATGAGAATCAGATGGTGCATCCCAGCTTGAGGCAGCATCTCAAAAAGAAAAGGCAACCGGTCTGCCAATTAGCCCCTGAGGAAACATTTAAAATATTTTTCCTATTACAATGCTGCGAGTTCTCCAATTTGGGATTGAGTCATGTTGTGGAAGCCTAAAGCAGAGCTCTTCCCAAGGCTGAATCAACAGCATCCTTAATCTGACTATCAGCATCCAGGGAAGAGTGGACTAACATCATATTGTGAGAAATATACTGCAGGGTCAGGAAAACACATACAAAACTAATAGAAGAAAATATGTGCATTGTCCCATTCTACATCCAACATTGGGCCTTGCTCTGCAGTTAAGGCTTAAACTTTAGCAGGACTCAAATGAGAGAATCATAAATATTCTACGTGATTAAATTAGCCAGAATAAGTGTTTATAAGGGATGTAAAGCCTTATGCTTCAAGTTGCAAGCCAAACAAGAAATGGTGCGAGATAGGGACAGGCTTCTGCAGGCAGATGCTCCTCTAACTTGCTCTCGTTTACACTTTCCTCTGGAGGACTTGCCTCTGGCCACTGCTACACACAAGACACTCATAGGTCAAGTCCTTGTAATCTTGCATCAACAGCTTTGTATGGCCTCTTTTTTGGTTCGAGGGAGGCAATGTTTCCTTCACTTGCGGAAGGACTCCACGGGAGATGGATCAGCGCAGAAGAACCACATATCTATATTTCTGTCATTTCAGTGATGATTAATAATGCTGCTCTGAGTGAGACCCAGCCTTCTGGCTTCTTTGCTTGAGCTCTTAACACTCGCTCCGACTTCTCCAGGAGTACCAACATCTGCTCAAAACTGAGCCTTGGACTGTTACTTGTGTTTGGGAAATAGTCTGAAGCAACTTGCCCTGTAATATCTGAGAGATTCGCTTCTTGCATGTGTTAACGTGCAGCTTGGCGGCTGTATCCACGAGCCAACCTAACCGTCTTTACGAGGATAGAGGACCAATTGGTTGTGTGAGGGAAGTAGATCACCCATTCAAACCAAGGAACCCTCTGGTATTAGACACTGATAAGCTTATGTTTTCATGACAGCTCCTGGTATTGAATGTTGTGTCCTTTTACCCAAGGGTTTGGCCAGGATAATCCAAAAGCATGTTCCAGGCTCGGCCCTGTCTTGGTTGTCGCTGCTGCCATATGGAAGAAGCAGCTGTAAGTGTTAGGGCTTCCTCTGCAGTTTGATCTACGGCTGAGCCTTGAAGTGACTTGCAGGACACTCCAGAGCTGGCCAAGTCCTCAAGAGGAGCACGAGCAGGACTTCTTAAGCAGTTTGTGGCTTTTACGGTAGCTTGGTGTTCCCTCAATGGATTATCCAAACGTGTATTCTGTGCACACACTGACTGGAGCCAGTTTGAGGCACCTGTGCTGCAGCACCCAGCAGCTCATTACAACATGACAAGGGTAACGATTCAAGCGGTTGTGCTGGCAAGGTATGGGTACAAAATACTTTGCTTGTTCCTGAGTCATGAGACTTGTCACTAGTTAAATGAAGGATTCTCTAGCCGCAGCCTGGAGGCTGCCGGCTGTGACACTTGGACGGGCTCTTTGCTGGTGGCCCTGGGGCACAGGCTGCAGGGCAGGTGAGCCACAGCAGCGCTCTGCTTGCTGCCGGCTTCCCTGGAGCTGCTGCTCGTGGTTTGAGGTGCCCGTGTGTGCAGGAAAGGCTGGCGGGTCCTGGGGCTGAGTGGCGAGTCCGGAGCCAGCAATGGAGCCATTGGGTGCTGCTCCCGACAGGGACACCCAGCGTGGGCACTGCTGTGTCCGAGACACCGGGGTGCACACACGGGTGCTCGCGGGTGGACGTGTTCTGCACTTCGTTTGCTAACAGCAAGCCGAAAACGGACAGGCTCCCTGCTCCGAGGAAATACCAGGAAGACCTTCTTTCCAAGGCATATCTTATTTTCACGGAGGCATTCTCTGATTTCTGGATGAGAGCATCAGGAGCCTTAAAGGGAAGCAAAAGAACCATAAGCCAAACCATTTTGTAAAATAGTGTATTTAAAGCATTTACTGTCATATACCAGTTATTACTAGAGTGTGATTACACGCATATGATCTTATGTAGCTTTCTTTGGTTTCTCAGCAGCTAAACTGAGCTTACATCTTACCTGCTCTAATTGGTGTATTTGTACTGTGTCTGAACACCTCAGAGGAAAGCAAATATTTATTACAGATTCCTTTGAATCGATGATTTCATAATTTTTGTTTGGTTGTTTTATAAATAAAGGTGCTGCAGCAGAAGAGCTGCAGCTCAACTAAATTTGCACTAATGCTGTATCTTTTGTGCTATGGTATGCTCTGTGTTCTCAAGCTGAATTTGAGGCAAAAATGGGATTTTTTTCTTAACAAGGACTGTATGCTTATTTACTATGTCTAGAAATGACAGGCAAGGCACACTTAATCCTGTTTTTTAGTCTGAATTACATGACAGTATGAAACATGATGTGGAATTGTGGCTTAGATTTTTGCCTGCAGATGAACATTTTGAAGCAGCTACCAGGGGTATCTTGTCGCAGAGGTGTAGGTGGAATTTAGGCTCACTAAACAGGACCGTGGTTGATTTCTGTGGCGGTGGCTCAGCCTTCTTTCCCCAGGGTGCTCCACGCAGAGGTCTCCTGGCACCAGCAATCTGCAGAAAGCTGTGAGTAAAACTTGCAACCCGGTCCTTAAAGCACAATGACAACACTCTGGTCTGCCAGGTGTGTCCTCCTGCTATCTCCCTGACTCACGAGGAAGGGCCCTTGCTGCTGCCCGCCCAGGCGATGGCACCCAGACCGCTGATGAGGTGATAAGCGGTGCAAGGGGAGTTGTGCAACCGCAGCCTTGTGCACGGTCTGAGGAAGCTGGGGTTATTTTTAACCTGGATCAGCTCATACTGACACGCTGAAGGGGGATAACGTGATGGGAAAGATGATAATCTTGGAAAGGGGAGCACTGCCTTGGAAATGCGAGGCTTTCAGGCTTAAACTGGGGTGTGCAGACACTGCTGCGGTATAAACTAAAAGATGTTATCATGAAAACGAAGCATGCCTTTAATGCTCTCTGCTGTCTCCCCAGCTCTGTTATAAGAGTTAAAAGGAGAAGCAATCTGTGATCTAAGGTACCAAATGGGTTTCAGGAAATAATGGTGAAATTAAAACCAAAGAGGTGGGGAGGGAGAGGCTTGTCAGTGCCCAGCCCTACTGGGCATTAATTTGTCTGACTTGCAGTCGGTGGGTGACCTTTGTCAAGCAGATTAACAGCCTGTAATTACCAGTGTAATGAGTTGTTGCTTGTCTGCCCTCCTCCCTGTGCCATCTTTACCTGCCAGCAGCCAGCTGAATCCTCACCTGATGGACGTAGGGTGCTGTAGGGCTGAGGAATTCGGTGCCCAGAGGAACGGGGAGCTCCACAAGCTGTGCTTGGGACAGGGTAGAGTGCTTGCACCTCTTGTCTCTGTTTTTGTATCCCAAAGTTTTGGGTCCCAAACTGTGCCCTGTGTGCTCACGCAGAGGTCCCAGTTCGGGTTAGGGCACCGTGGGCGGCAGAGCAGAGGAAATGCACAACCACAAAGCGCTGCGTGACGCGAGTCTGACGTCCTGCGGGTCCCCAGCAGCAGCCACGAGCAGCTCCGGTCTGCTGGGATGTGGCAACGGGAATCCGCATGTCGGTGCGGATGAGCTGACCCCACGTTCCCTGGCAGGGTACCCCGAAGCTGCTGTGGAAAGACAAGTCCATGTGTGTGTCAGGATGCAGGCACATCATGAAGGATCCCAGAGGAGCCGTGGCTGTTTCCTGCTGCTGCTCCAGGCCTCTCCTTCCCTTGCACCTTGTGTGGCAAAACAGCAGTGGGAGGTGAGCCTTGCGCTGCCTTCCTATGTGGTATTAGCAACGGAGCTGTATTTTGTGAGGCTGGGGGTGTAGAAGGTCCCTGAAAGCCTTAGACAAGGGGCTGTGGCACCAGCCCCCACCTCTGCAATGTGGTAATGTGGAACTCGCATTGCCGCCATTTTCTGAGGGAAAGGCGGTGGGGGGGAGGGGGCGCGTTTTCTCGCAGAAAACCTGGTACTTTGGGGACCGGGTTGTGCTCCCTGCAGGGCTGTGGCGCCGCACACGCGGCTGGGATTTACCGGCCATTAACTTGACAGAGAGGCCGGGCCAGGGCAGTCCGTAGCCCCGGCCGCCTTCCCCCCGCGCCGGCCTCCATTTTGTCTTCCCCATGTTCCCCCTTCCTCCCGCCCACCACCCTCTATGCAAAGCACGCCAGCGGCTGCGCCTTCTGATTGGCCAGCGCGCTCCCAGTATGCAAAACGACCTGGGAGCGCCGCGCCGCGATTGGCCGAGGCTCCCGCGCTCCCGCGCTTTTTTTTTCCCCGCCCTCCGCCTACTGCTTCTGCGTTCGCTAAGGGCTTACGTCACCTTCATGCAAATATAGAGCCCGTGGAAGGCTTCTGATTGGCTCCCGCGCGGCCCAAGCCCCGCCCCCGAGCCCCACGGGCGGGGGGCGCGCGCAGGAAAGCGCATGAAGGTTCGAGAATGCCGGCCGGCGGGCGCGCCCGCCCCCTTCCTGTGTGCGTCACGCGGGGCGCGGGTTCCGGCGCGCCGCCATTGGCGGGCAGGGGCGAGAAGGCGCGCGGCGATTGGCTGGAGCGGCGGGCGGGGGCGGGCGCTTCTGGAAGGTTCTGCGGGGGTATATAAAGGCGGCCGGGCGGGCGGCGAGCGCTCTCATTCAGCAGCGACCTCCGCGGAGCGTGTCCTCCCGTGCGCGCCTGGGCTGTCCGCGCCGCTCAGGTAACGGGGCCTGGCCTGCGGGGGCAGCCGGACGGCTCGAGGGGCAGGCGGCGGAGGAGGGGGGTGAAGCTGGGGGTTCCTCCGTCCGGTGCCTGGGGGGTCCTGACCCGCGGTGGGGACAGGGGCGAGACAGGGGGGGTGGGAGCGCCATTTTGTCACAGCGCTGGTCGCTTTCCTCCCCTCAATGCGCGGGCGTTGCAGAGCTTTGTGTCTGTTCCGCGGGCCACATAACATCTGTAGCTTGGTCTCTCTCGTTTTCTCGTATGCTCCGGGCGCCCTTGGGCAATCCGGGAAAGGGAAATGTAATGAGAGTGCTGGATGGCGCCTGTTTCGCTTCCCCTTGGGGAAGGCGGGGGGGAGGACGGCCGTTGGGGCGCCCGAGGCATGCTGGGAGTTGTAGTCGTCCTTGGGAGGGAGAAAGGAGAGCGGGCCCAGGCACCACGTGGCGGGGGGAGGCCCACGGCCCGGGGCGGCGGGGAGGGAGGGGGGTCGGTGTGTCCGCGCTCGGCGCCGCGTGGGCTGGTGCCGCAGCCGCGCTGGGGCCGTGCCAGACCACATGGCCCGGCAGGCTCGGCCCACGCGAGGGGGGGACTCCCGGCGCGCAAGATGGCCGCCTCGCGCCACGTGACCCCGCGCGGCGCTGCATCATGGGACTTGGAGTCCACGGCCACGTGCTCCAGCAGTGCAGGGGCCTTTTGATTCCCACCCCAGCACCAAGTGTTCCTGGCCCTTAGCTCTGTCATTCATGAGCCTTCCTTATTAAACACCCTGCCACTCTTCATTTTACAGTTATCTCTTGCATGAGGTGTAGACTGTTCACTCAGTGTAGTACCTAGCTTGTAGTAAACGAGCTCACCTCTCATTCATCTCTTCACAGACAAAATGTCGAAGGGACCAGCAGTCGGAATTGATCTTGGCACCACCTATTCCTGTGTTGGTGTGTTCCAACATGGGAAGGTGGAAATCATTGCCAATGACCAGGGTAACCGGACCACGCCAAGCTACGTTGCCTTCACAGACACAGAGAGGTTGATTGGTGATGCTGCAAAGAACCAAGTTGCAATGAATCCAACCAACACAGTCTTTGGTAAGACAACTTGTGTTAATTGTCTGTAGGTATGGGTAGTAGGTGACAGGGTCAAATTTCCTGCAGGGAACTTAAGTAGCTAATTACCTTAAGTAGTGTGACAACTAAGCAGTACACCCTTGTTTGCAATATGCATTAGGAAAGAACATGCCTTACAGTTAGACTGTATTAGCCTGTTTGCGGCAGTCTGGTATTGTGACTCATGTTCAGTGAAGGCTACGTAATTCTACTTAATTTTAAGACACTTTGTCAGTACAAGTTTAGCAATTAAATGTTGTTGCAGTTAGGCCTGTGAGTTTATAGTGCCATGCATTTGTGTATTTCAAAGTTGCAGCTCTTACTAATACCTAAATTAAAGATTCAATAAGGCAATAGAATTTGGAGTTAATGACAGTGCTAAGCTAGTTTTATTATGTTACTTTTTAGGGGGAACTTCACATGCTTTTGTGCTGTGACAGAAAATGCTTATTGTTTTCAATCATTTTTTCCAGATGCTAAACGGCTGATTGGGCGTAGATTCGATGATTCTGTTGTCCAGTCTGATATGAAGCACTGGCCTTTCACCGTGGTGAATGATGCCGGCAGACCGAAAGTCCAGGTCGAGTACAAAGGAGAGACCAAGAGCTTCTACCCAGAAGAAATTTCTTCAATGGTTTTAACCAAGATGAAGGAAATCGCAGAAGCATATCTTGGGAAGGTGAGGTGCAGGACTCCTCGGTAAATGTAGCTAAAATTGACACGCATAATCACAGACATGTATAACTCACTGTTCTGCTTGTTCTCTTCCAGACTGTTACAAATGCGGTGGTCACTGTACCAGCTTATTTCAACGACTCCCAGCGCCAGGCTACAAAGGATGCTGGGACCATTGCAGGGCTCAATGTGCTCCGAATTATCAACGAGCCAACTGCTGCTGCTATTGCATATGGTCTGGATAAGAAAGTAAGTTCTGCCGTCACTGTAACTGGTCAATAAACTTGAAAGCTACTAATGGAAAAGATGCAGTTGTACTATGTATGTGAAATGTCTCTTGCAGGTTGGTGCTGAGAGAAACGTTCTTATCTTTGACCTTGGAGGTGGCACCTTCGATGTGTCCATTCTGACTATTGAAGATGGCATCTTTGAGGTGAAATCCACTGCAGGTGATACTCACTTGGGTGGAGAAGATTTCGATAACCGCATGGTTAACCACTTCATCGCTGAGTTCAAGCGCAAGCACAAGAAAGATATCAGCGAGAACAAGAGAGCAGTCCGTCGTCTCCGCACGGCGTGCGAGCGTGCAAAGCGTACCCTCTCCTCCAGCACGCAGGCCAGTATTGAAATCGATTCTCTCTATGAGGGGATTGACTTCTACACGTCCATTACCAGAGCTCGTTTTGAAGAGCTGAATGCTGACCTGTTCCGTGGCACCCTGGATCCCGTGGAAAAGGCCCTGCGGGATGCCAAGTTAGACAAATCACAGATCCATGATATCGTGTTGGTCGGTGGCTCTACTCGTATCCCAAAGATCCAGAAACTGCTGCAGGATTTCTTCAACGGCAAAGAGTTGAACAAGAGCATCAATCCTGATGAAGCAGTAGCTTATGGTGCAGGTAAGAATAGCTGTCAGAGCCGAGCCTCTCTTGCACTTTGTGCACGTGAATAGATAAAATTGTTGGGTGGGGACTGTTGGCAAGCTGACAATTGAGATAAATCTCAGCAGCATTAGTGCAGGCCCTAAGTTTGCACCAGAATCGGGTAGTAAGCTTGTTTTCACTTGCAATGATGAATCAGATTCCAAAGCCATTCGTAGTTTCCACCAGAAGTCTACTAATGATGGCCAAAATCTTCCTTGGATGTCTGAGCGAGCGTTTGGGGTAGCTGCGGTGTGAGGGATGATCTGTTGCAGGGTTCTTAACCTTGTTCTTTATTTTTCTAGCTGTTCAGGCTGCTATTCTGTCCGGCGACAAGTCTGAGAACGTACAGGATCTGTTGTTGCTGGATGTGACGCCTCTGTCTCTTGGTATTGAGACTGCCGGTGGTGTCATGACAGTCCTGATCAAACGAAACACCACCATCCCCACCAAGCAGACCCAGACGTTCACCACCTACTCGGACAACCAGCCCGGAGTGCTCATCCAGGTAGGCAAGCAACACAAGTGACAGGATGGTGGGCTTATCCCAGTGCTCTTGATGCACTGAACAGTTTCTGCTTGTTAAGTAGGCATTGAGCAGGCAACCATGTTGCAGTTGCTCTGTGTTGTTGGGTTAGCACCTGGTTGCAGTGATGAAAGTGATTCCAAAGCCATTCGTAGTTTCCACCAGAAGTCGAAAGACTTGTGTTGGTCCAAGCACCTTCCTTGGATGTCTGAGCGACCATGTCCTTTCAGAGCAGATGCCGTTAAGTGTTAATTTTCTAGTGATCAAACTTGAATATACATTCTCGGTTTGTTTCCCACTAGGTATATGAAGGGGAACGAGCCATGACCAAGGACAACAACTTGCTGGGCAAGTTTGAGCTGACTGGTATTCCCCCTGCTCCCAGAGGTGTACCTCAGATTGAAGTAACCTTTGATATTGATGCCAATGGCATCCTGAATGTGTCTGCCGTCGATAAGAGCACTGGCAAGGAGAACAAGATCACAATCACGAATGACAAAGGTAAGTGCCACCTTTGTTCGAGGGCAGGAGGCTGCCCAGCTGCTGCTGGTTTACAAAGCCCTTACGGAGCTTATCAAAACTAGATGCAGTATGAAGCTTTACCCTTAGAGCTGACTTGGTTAGTGCAGTTAGAATGAAGTTCCAGGAAGGCCTGGGAGGCTGTTAGAAATGCAAGCATCTGGAAGGGTGTCTGCCTGTGTGGCTAATACTGCCTATAAGACCGAGTTAAGTGTAGAACTTGTTGGGTAACGTGCACAGGAGTCCTATGCTAGAAATGTCTGTGCTGAAAAGCATCAGCTAAAATGTGATTGTCCTCTACAGGTCGTCTGAGCAAGGAAGACATAGAGCGCATGGTTCAGGAAGCGGAGAAATACAAAGCAGAAGATGAGAAGCAGCGTGATAAGGTGTCCTCTAAGAACTCCCTGGAGTCTTATGCTTTCAACATGAAAGCCACTGTTGAAGATGAGAAGCTTCNGCCTGGGAGTCTGTTAAAAATGAAAGCATCTGGAAGGGTGTCTGCCTGTATGGCTAATACTGCCTATAAGGCCAAGTTAAGTGTAGAACTTGTTGGGTAGCACGTGCACAGGAGTCCTGTGCTAGAAATGTCTGTCCTGAAAAGCATCAGCTAAAATGTGATTGTCCTCTACAGGTCGTCTGAGCAAGGAAGACATAGAGCGCATGGTTCAGGAAGCGGAGAAATACAAAGCAGAAGATGAGAAGCAGCGTGATAAGGTGTCCTCTAAGAACTCCCTGGAGTCTTATGCTTTCAACATGAAAGCCACTGTTGAAGATGAGAAGCTTCAGGGCAAGATCTCTGATGAGGACAAACAGAAAATCCTGGACAAATGCAATGAAATCATCAACTGGCTGGACAAGAACCAGGTATGTTTGTGTTCTCTTTGGGTAGTGTTTAGCTGTAACATGTCTGCGTTGCATGGGAAAATCCGTGTATGGAGAACTGGTTGCAGTGATGAAAGTGATTCCAAAGCCATTCGTAGTTTCCACCAGAAGTCGAAAGACTCGTGTTGGTCCAAGTACCTTCCTTGGATGTCTGAGCGACCACAGGCTGTGCAAGCATGCAGCTCTCCTGAGCTTCCCAGCTGGGGCTGGCTGGCTTGCAGTTCTGCCCTTCCATGATCCTGCTGCTTCAGGAGCAGCTTAAACTGAATTAAAGTTTCTTTAACTTGTCCTGCCTGAAACCCCACCCTCTGCTTCCTTGGTGAAGCGGTGCAGCTGCAGTTAACTCCTTGGCAATGTGTGTGTCGGCGTAGCACGTGCTGAGCTCTTGATCTTTTTGCAGACGGCCGAGAAGGAAGAGTTCGAGCACCAGCAGAAGGAGCTGGAGAAGGTGTGCAACCCCATCATCACAAAGCTGTACCAGAGCGCAGGAGGGATGCCCGGGGGCATGCCTGGCGGATTCCCGGGTGGTGGAGCACCTCCGTCCGGGGGAGCTTCTTCCGGACCAACCATCGAGGAGGTGGACTAGAGGCGCTGGGAAATGCATTCCACTAGCAGTTAGTCTTGGAGGACCCCGCTTGGGGCTTAGATTGAAGGACCCAAACCTGTAGGCACATCTGGGTGTATAGCCAGATTAAAACTCCATAACTGAGCTGCTGTAAAAAATTTCTGGGCATTTTAAATACTTGAACATGTGCACAGGAGGGGAGATGAATACCATTGCACTTTACAGTACTGTAAACAAGTGGAAATGCAATTCATGTCCTAAGGAATAAAAACTATTTAATGGGCATCACAATGCATCTTGGTTCCTTTTTTGGGGTGTGGGTGAGAGTGTGTGTGAGATAAAGGCAGGGGATAAAAAACTAAAATCATTTCTAGCAGTAGCTGAGAAGATTCTTAGGCATGAGAGTTCATAGAGACCACAGCTGTAGCTTATTTAAAGGCAAAAAACCTCTGCAAGTTCCACTTCCTGACCTAAGCATTGTATCTTGTTGAAGGTAATAAAATGTACACAGCTATCTACGCTTAACCCCCAGCACTGAGGAGTGTCTTGAAAAGCATGTTTAAAAAAAATATTCTTTAGAGCTTAAGGTACCCTGTTATAAAGGGGTGTTTTGTTTGTGCTTTTCACCTTGTGGTGAGCCTAAGTTTAAAAAAGGCAGGAAATTATTCTCATTCCTGGGCTGTGCAGGTAGCCTTGCACACACCTGAGATGCAGATGGCTAAGTCCACAACTTCCTACACTTGATTAAAAAAGATGGGAAGCCAGTATCTTTCTCACCTTAGTTTTGGTACCTATTTAAACCATATCAATTTTAATTTTTCCCGAGGGTTTTTTGCTCTGTCATCTTGGGGGCATAACATTTCTTTTTATAAAAATTTGGGCTGCTTCAAACAAAGATTCAGAAAAAAGCCAGGAGTCAAGAGGGTGTTCATATAAAAGGGGGAGAGTTTGCATAGCACTATAGCAGCACTTATTTATGTACAGATATTTTGGATTTCTCCTTTGATTACTGGGGTTGCAAACAGGATGCCACTGTTAAAAGTGAATATAATTACGTTGGAACTGTAGGATATTGAAATAAAAAGTGCAGAGGCACAACCCATGGGCTTGGAGCAGTGACCTAGACCTGCAAAATCAAAGCTTTGTTTCCCTCCTTACTGCAGCTTTTGATTACCAAAAACTACAATCTTGTTCCACACGTTCAGCGCTACTATTTTTTTTTTCCTTGCTTAGTAACAGGGTCCTACTTCGAAGGAAGTTTTCAATAGAAGAGTGGCAATTTGCATCAAAATTGGCATTAAAGCCATTAATTGCTAATAATAGTTGGAAAATGGAGATAGGAGTTGGAATTGCGCACACAACAAAGGAGAAAGCAGGATGCTCACAGTTTGATTGACCTCTAGCGTTTAAAGTGCAGTTTAAACCAGGTTTAGAATTGTGTTAAGAACAGGCTGTTGCTCCTGCATGGGAACACTGATGTATTTTGCCCACAAGGTGTCAGTAGATGTTGCCATGACCTAAAAGCTGCTTTCCTTTTCTGAGAGGGTCATATTAAACCCCGCAAACTGCTCTTACTCAAGTGGTCTCAGCAGGTAATTCATCTGATTCTGCTCTTTGCATCCCATTAAGAGTGTGCAACAGCGTCATTGCAGCAGTGTTTTGAGGAAAACGGTATTTTAGGAGCTTTTAGAGATGACAGGTGAAACTGGCACTTTTTATTAGCATGGCATGTACAAGTGGTGTCAAGCTGCCTTCACAAGGTAGGATTTCAAATGGCCAGCTTCGTTAGCTTTGATTTTGGTGCAACAACTCCCTGCTGCAAGTTTGAGCAGAATCCTTTTTCTGTGCGTTTGCTTGGGATTTAAATGCTAAGGAAAGGGATATCCTTCATGCTCCTACGCAGGGTGGTTTGAAATGCCTGTGTCTGGTGACAGCTTCACCCTTGCAGCCGTTCTCAAATGTCTCATATTTGAGAATCGTCAGCAGAGCAAAGCAAAGCAGCGATCCCCAGAGCTGTAATCTCTGCATTTATTAACAACGTGGTCTTTAATTAGCAGGCAAAGGGGCACCCAGCAGTCCTCCACTCAGCCCTTCTTCTCCAACGCGCTTTTCCTCCCGCTATCCCAAATCATCATCCCTTTCCCGTGGATTTCCCAGCCCTGCCTAATTCTGTTACTCGGGCAGATTTCCCACGGGGCGGTAGTTTATTTCTGTCGTCAGATCCGCGATGCGATCTTTAGAAATGAAATATTTAGCCCCGCAGCAGCAACTCGTGCCAGCGGCTCGCGGACTGCCCGGAGCTGGCACGAGGCGGTGATGTGGAAGCGAGTGGAGCGCTGACGCCGCGCGCGCTCCTTGACAGCAAATCGACCCGCGCCGAAGAGTGTGCGGGCGGGTGGCGAAACCGGGGCTGATGCGGCCAATAAAGCGTATTGACCCGCCGACTGCAGCGCCTCCGTGGCCTTTAATCTATTGCTGCCCTCGATGGGGAGGTTTTAATGCAACTTGGCCGTCGATCGCATGGAGAGTCACACGCTCTGCCTGCTGGGCAGCGCTGTGAAAATGGCAGGCCCTGGAACATGCTGTTGCTTGGAGCTCATGGGTATCGATCGCGCCGGGCTCGGGAGCCTGCGTTATAATTATTTCATTAAACCGCTTAACGGTTATCAAATATGAACCCTTCTTCCGTGCCACTTAGGAAGTGCGGCCGGCTCTGCGCTTTATTGTTAATCCATGCCGATCGCGTCTTTCTCAAGTTGTCTGGTGCTCCCGAGGGGTCGCGTCCGAGGAGCTCTGCGCATCAGTGCTCTGGATGAGACTGGATGGTTGCGGGGAGATGGGAACGTATGTGAGTGATGGCAGAAACGAGGGGATTTTGGCAACCTGCTCT
>VWPW01012744.1:0-16214 GCA_013389825.1 Crypturellus undulatus
GCCCCGCGGCGCCCCGGCGGCCCCGGGCTCGTCCCGCCGCTTGGCGCAGCTGCGGCTGCAGCGGGAGCTCGGGGCAAACGTCGCCAACCCAACCGTTATGTCCCCGTTATGTCCGTTAAGTGTCCCCAGTGCAAGCGAGAGGGGCCAGCGCAGGGCCACGAGGATGATCAGGGGCTGGAACATCTGCCCTGTGAGGAGAGGCTGAGGGAGCTGGGCCTGTTCAGCCTGGAGGCTGAGAGGGGACCTGGTCAACGTATATAAACACCTGAGGGACTTAAGGGAAGGAGTGAGGAGGATGGGGCTGGCCTCTCTTCACTGGTGGTCACTGATAGAACCAGAGGAAATGGCCACAAACTGAGGCATAAAAAGTTCCACGGGAACTTAAGGAAGAACTTCTTGACGGTGAGGGTGACGGAGCACTGGCACAGGCTGCCCAGAGAGGTTGTGGAGTCTCCTTCTCTGGAGATCTTCAAGACCCGCTTGGATGCAGCCCTGTGCCACGTGCTCTGGGTGGCCCTGCGTGTGCAGGGGGTTGGACTAGATGATCCCTAGAGGTCCCTTCCAACCTTGGGCATTCTGTGATTCTCTGATTCTATGAACGCGGTTCCTGGCCCCTGTTCAGGCGCAGCTCGGAGCCCCCGGGACACCGCGGAGCTTCANCCCCCGGGACACCGCGGAGCTTCACGCCGGTCCCGCGGGACAGCGGCAGCCGCCGGGGAGCGCGGTGCCACCGAGGGCCTTCAGCCACGGAGCCTCCGGTTAACAAAACGAGCGCTAATAACTGCTGTCCCGCAGCGGTGAGCCCACGGGAAGCGAGATCGCCCGAGCTTCCTTGGGGGCTTACGATAAGATGCCCTTTACTGCTTTATTTTATTTATTTATTTATTTATTCATCCTCTTTCTTGCCAGACTGGGAGGTTTTGTCCCTCAGGTGCTGTGGGCTGAGCCTCGCCGGTCGGTGCCCCGTCCCCGCTGCCGGCTCAGTCCCACGTCCCGTTGGCAGCTCCGTGTCCCACTCCTGCAGCACCCGAAGGCTGGAACGGCGCCTGGGAAAGCCGGGGCGTTTTTATCCGTCTGTTTGAGTACTTGAGGCTTATTCCCACCCAACAGCGGATCCCACGGATCCTGTGGCGGAGCAGAGGGCAACATGGGCCGCTCAAGCTGCCTCTCCGGAGCCCTCCGGGGCCTGGGCCCGCGGCCGCCCCTGCCCTCAGCCTCTCAAGGAGCCTCCCGGCGCTGCCGGACGGGGCCCCGCTGCCTCCTTCCACGTTAGGGCACGTATTGACTTTAGAGCTTTTTGGCACTCGGCGCACGGGCCGCCCCAGGGCTCCTGGGTTTGATCCCAGCGCTCCTTCCCTTTGAATCATCCTGGAAAGGTGCCGGCGTCAGAGTTAGCACTTGCTGCTGAACCAGGTAAGCTTGCCCGGAGCTGACGGATCGCAATGCCCAAACCCACAGGATTTCCACCGCAAAAAAAAATTTAAGGCACGGAAGGATGGGCTTGTTAAAGATGCGGGTTATTTTAAGCAGTCATGTGTCCTAGCTCAGTTACAGCTTGTGTGTTTTGTCCTCGTCCAAAGGCAGTTTTTGTCCTTACCCTTTATTTTTAGTGATAGCCCAAAGAGGGAATAAACCCTCACCTGGAATGCAGGGGATGAATAAACAAATGCCCTATTCATTTATTAACTTCTGATTCTCTCATATAGAATCACTGCTCCAGGAAGATACAATTTATTGCCACCTTATTTTTTCCAGACTTTCCTATGTAATAACTTTTTTTTTTTTAAGGTCATTTTGAATATCTCTCTGTGTGGTTAATACAAGCTCTGAAAAGAGGCAGTTCTAAGTCCTTTCTTTGAGTATCACTAAAGATATTATCTAGGCAGATTTCTATTGCTTTTTAAGTCCTACTATTCCAGAACCGAGTAGCTTGTGGCAATGAGTTCCACAAGTTACCCATTGTATACAAGTTTTAAGTGAAAATTAAATACTTTAAGAAAGACATTTGTTTACAGGCAACAGTATTAGCTGTTCACTCTGTACATTGAATTTATTGGACATCAACAAGGAAATCAGAACCTTTGGCACAAGAATGCCTTTTTAATTATTTATTTATTTTTGGACACATGAACACAAAATATCCCTGCAGGCTAAAAAAAAAAAAAATACATTGCAAATTGTACACGACCAGCATCTTATCGCAACATGGGGCTGCTAACCCACCCATAACAGTTTAGAAAGAGTACCTCGTATTGCTATAGACATACATCCAGTCCAAATTTAATAAAATACAATTTTAAACATTACAAGTCTAACAATATAGAAACAAAAATTACATCATAAGTCAAAATGAACAAATGCAAACATTTTACATTGAAGTTTCAGCCTCTAGACATAGAAATATGAAAATGTCAATAGCAAGGTATAAGAAAATCTATGATATTACAAGATCTTTCCTCAAATTCACAAGGAAAAAACCTTGTAGTTGAAACAGTATTGATACAATGCCCTCCAAACTCTGCTTTCTTAAAATGAAAGCAGAGTTACTCCCTTGCTATTGAGCAAGAAAAATCCTACAGCACATCCACAAGGGTAGTTTGGGGGGTGGATTGTGTTGAACACTGTATCTGAACAGAAGCTGCCTTTACCCATTTGAAGAGCAAAGCTTTGATACAGGTAAATAAGCTCTGACACTCGTGTCTGGAACGAGATAACGTACGGCGTGAAGCATGTTTGCCTGTGTATCACTGTCTCTATATCACAACCTTTTATGCCCTTTGGATGCTGCTCTAGGCATGACACTAAATTGTGGTACTTACAGGTACTTACAGTAAGAATAAATAACTGTCCGCACATTGGAGACAGGCTAACTAGTGATTTGCAGAGCTTGTTCAGAACTCAGCTGATGACAAAGCAAGCAGAACTGGTTTGAAAATGGTGTTTCTGCTATTTTTTGTTGTTTTGGAAACGTCAACCACACCCTCCCCAACTCTTTAAACTTTGCTACATTTAAAAATCTTTCACACCACATAGCTAAACAGTGGCCAACAGGCTTTATTTATATTAAAAAAAAAGAAAAAAAAAGGCAAACCAAAACCAAAACCAAAACAAAACCCAAAACACCCTAAGAGCTACATCTACAGAATGCACATCTTCCCATTGATTGACACATGCATAACGGTTCAGTCAGTCCCAAGGGGTTAATTCAGACGGTGCAGCTCAACCTCCAGACTCGGCTTTCCGACCTGCGCACAACAGTATTGCTGAAACTCTTGGCACCACCAGGCAACGGTCCTAACCTGAATGCTCTTCCCCTCTCCAGGTGCCAGGCCTGCCCGTGCCAGGATTCACACAGCGATTTCAACACACAACTGAGCTCAGCTTCGCGCTGCGCCTCCCGGGGTAGCTGAGCTCCAACAGTCCCTCTAGTCCCGGGCTAAATATTCAGCCCAGCCGCAGGCAAACAAGGGAGAGGCTCTCACTTCACTCAATCTGAACTAGGAGTGCTTGGCACTGGACAACTAACTGGTCATAAAATAAAGTATTTCTTATGCACCCTTGATTAAACCAGTTACATTCTTGCCTAGTGCACAAACCCAAACAATGATCTTTGATCCTATAATCTAAAAAGGGTGCTCAGTTTATCTTAAAGGTGCCAAAGTTCTCCATATACGTTGGGTCAGTCAGGGTTAATTCTAAAAAAGGGCTTTTTTTTTTTCTGTATTCTCCCTGAATGAGTACTGAGAAAAGCAGCCATCTAGCTGAAGCAGCGGTCAGTCTCCCACCCACGTCCTGATTTTATTACACAAGTGAGGTATTCTTTAAAAGAAAACAAAAAGAAATAAAAAGATTTTTTTTTTCTTTAAATCTAAACCTGCTCACAATATGTGCCAGGAGCAAAGCTTGCTTCAGTCCTATTTTCAACAGAAAAAAAAAAATGTTTAATCTTAATGAGACATATTACTTGAAAGAAGGTTATAAAACTGTTTGAAGACTAAGTTCAGTGTACACTGGTACAACTGAAAAACAGCATTTAGAAATGTAAACTTTAATTTATTTACAAGCTTAAAGACTGAAGGAAACAGCATTTCCTATTGCTGAAATTTCGAGGGGGCTGGTTCCTCAGCTTTGGAACAGCAGACAACTTAGCAGCAAACCCCATACTAGTACTGGAGACCACAGTGCAATCGTTGGACTTCTCAAACTCTCGCTATCAAAGTGATGGTGTCAGCTCTACTCAGTTTAGGAATAAGCTTCTCATCGGTGCTAACTCACGCCAACACTAAAAGGAACCTCGCTGTCACGTACTGTGTTGGTGGATTCAGTGAATCAAGCCCCTCCATTACACATTGCAGCTGAAAAAAAAGCCAAGCTGATTGAAAAACAAAACAAAAAACCCACTAATTTCTAGGCTGGGACAGAATCAGTATATTAGACTTACACTGATTAAACATGCTGTTGAATGCAGTTGTGTGTGCAACCTAGATTCCCAGGGAAAAATAGTTTAAAATGCTGGTACAAGTCTTTAGGTTGCCTGTCACACAATACACTTAGACTGTACAGATTGGCAAGCCTTTCCTACATATAACACCCAGTTTCCAAGCTTATAAAAAAAGTTGTAGACAGGACACCAACAGTGAATATAAAACAGTTAAAAATAATTCTTTAAAAAAAGCATGGAAGTGCGTCTTTTCTAATCAGTTTCAGAAACTGCCAAATTGTGTGTTCAGAAAACGACACGAGAATGTTGGTTAAACTCATGCACAATCCTCAGCTAGAAAATTACACTGTTGGGGGAGGGGGGGGCTTAAAAAACAAATATTTATTGCCAAAGTTAAACCTTCTATGAGAAAAAAGTTTTAAAATCACTTCGATTTATCAAACCACACAGCAGCATAAAGTGGGCACTTTTTGTAAAAGTTTGCAAAATATCTAAAGGCTAATTTTTTTTTTTTAATTATTTTATCATTTTTAGAGGGGAAAATGATGGTTCAGTACTTGTTACGATACCATGGCAGTATTATTTATAACCATTATAATTAAAACTTACTGACAGGCATCACTATCTGGTTATGTTACACATTCACAGAACAAGAACCACCTAGTTGAACTCGCAGTATAGTGCAATTGCTTTGCAGCCGAAGTCTGCAGAGATTAAAAAGATAATTAGTAAAACCGACAAAAAACTGCAATACCTGTGAAAATTATGTTTGTTAAAAGGCATTTACAGTAGTGAAGTCTAAAATCTCCATTAAAAAAATCTATGGCCCCACACAATAGAACAATTACATTTAACTGGAGTAAAACATTTTGCCATAATATGCATACTCACAAAGCAGTGCATGAAGACAGGGAATCGGTCGTCATGATAAACTAATGGGATGAAAAGATAACTTAAAAACCATAGCTAGCAAAATATTCAATAGAAACCTTTCGTGCCAAGTCCTTTAAAAATTTCAGGATGATCGGCCTTTTGCGCTTTGAGGTAAAAATTCAGTCCAATGCATCAGAAAAGACAGTCTATGAATTTCTGTTACATAAAATAATGAAACAAATGGCTCAATTGTGTTGGTGCATCAGACGTTGCTGTGAAGTACAGATTCAGTGCGACTGTTCAGAGCTGCTGGTAGGGGGCAGTCTGAAATAGAGCGGGCCCCAGCTATCGCAGTAGGCGTACATTACATTTCAGGACTGCACGGGTTATTGGTTTTGCCTCGTCTTCCCAGATGCTCTCAAGCAAAATACATCGTATGCTGAGTATCGTGGTGGATCTGTACTGCCTTAGCCAGGGCCTGGGGATCACGGCCATTGCTCTGTCCTGACACGTGGCTGCCTTCAGCACTGCAAAAAGGAAGACACACGCAGGGAGCCATGAACAACAGCGCCGAGCAGCACTTCATGGAATGCTGTCTCGCTACCAAGACTACAACAAGCTGCAGTTCCTCACCTGTCATGATCCTTGTCCACGAGATGGTATCTGGCCCTAAAAGCCACCAGCCGAGCATAGTATGCCGGAGCTGGAATAGAGACTGACCGTGTGCACCGCACATACGTGTGACACAGCTGATACGTCAGGAGCTGCAGCTCATCCGCAGTAAAACAGTTGTCGTCCCACAAGACCTGATAGTGGGAGGGTCGGCTGGTTCCCTGCGGAAGAGAGGAGCGTTCAGCTGGATCACGTCATCTAAAGGTTAGTTCTTCTGCGGGTGCTTTGAAGAGCACAGTGCCAAACCAGCACTGAACTGAGGCAATTTTTAGTCTGCCAAACTATAAATAGAGGCAGCATTACTCATAAGGACAACCATAACGATTCACTCTCAAGCCTGAGTACAGCAGAGCTGAAACGTTACCTGAATTCCTGCGTGACTACAGAGGTAAAAGTCAAATTCAGAAGGATGTGTTATCGTGCTGTCCACAGTAGTGCCTGCTGGTACATTGCCACTTTTACCCACCTATTTGAGACAAGTTTATGATTAGTCAACGTATGTTTTTGAAGTGATCCCAGATACCTCCTAAGCTAGGCTTTTACTTTAAGCTTTTGGAGGACATATTGCTCAAAAAGTGGAAAAATATTAATGTCCTTTACATAGGAGGGATGAAAATGTTCTCCAAGAGTTCGTTTTCAGAAACCTCAGCAAATCTAGCTGGTGCATAATTAATGGGAAATAAAATTCTTGCCAACACCATTAAGATTGCAGAGTGGAATAGAGTCTTTGCTAGTAACTCAGGAACAGAAAACACTACTTGCCCTTTCCGTTTTGTCAGCACAGAACAGTCTGGTGTGATGTCTTTTCTGCACAACAATGTAAGTTATTCCTGGTCTATAATCTTCTTCCAAACTTATACAGGCCTTCCGGATTGCTATAAGTTCTGGCCAAGCCACCTGGAAGTCAAAGATTAGGAAGTATTAGGTGCTGTATTTGGTATATACAATACTATTCCCTCTCTCTTTCTCTCTTTCATGAACAACTACTCCTTCATGAAGAACACAATCAGAAACACTGTAACTGTACCCTGTGTTTCCCCAGGAAAGCTCTATGAAAATGCAAGTTGTCTTATTAAAGAAACATAATCCACATGTAGATTCTGAAGGGCTGACCCCTACTCCCAAGCAAAGAGAAATCATCAGACAATACCTGTTTCATCTGCCCTTCCGATACTCCCCCTCGGTAGTAAATGATTCTTGTAGGTTTGAAACGAGTGGATTTGTAGAACTGTATCAGCAGCTCCCGCACCATGTTCGTCAGGTCCTGTATGACCTCCTGGCTGTAGAGCAGCTCCTGGGAGGTCTCCTGGCGCGAGGTCTGCACGCGCACGGTGGCGCAGTAGCGGCTCGGGTGGCCGTCCATGCTGCCCACCACGGCAGCTATGGACGGCTTCTTGCCATCCCCAGCGGGAGGGTGGGTCACATCTGCTCCCAGAAAAATCACGGGCTGCTGGAACACCGAGGGCCTGTGTAATGACAGTAAGGTTTATTAAAATGCAATAATAAATACAAAAAAAAGAGGGGAGGAATAGCAGGGAGAGATGAGGAAGGGATAAAGTTGCAAAGGAAGGTATATCCAACCCATTCTACAGAATTGCATCTGTGCCTGAATCTTTAAGGAACAAGATTTGCACCTCCAATCTTATAATCCAGAGAGAACAAAGAAAACAAAAAGGAAAGGACCAAAGGCAGCAAAGTTACAAGCATACACCACTACTTCTCTTTCATTTGGAGGAAAAATAACAAACAGTAGGGTTAAGGAGATGGTAGACATAAAAAGACACAGGGAAAAAAGGCCTTTGCCAGTTTGTTTTCACACATACTGCAGGACTGCTTTAGCATTAGAACCCAGCTTACTGGGCAGATTATGAAGGAAGAAGCATCTGGCCACTTTGGGCTGGGGCTATGTGTCCATGTACTAATGGAAATTTAGATGTAGTCTCACCTTTGATGAGGTACAAGCACATTGTTGATTCCTCCAAGCTTTGCATTTATCTTCAGACAAAGGTTGGACAGTGTTTGGGGTGAGGTTTTCACCACATTCTTTACCTGAACACACTGAGTGGCCATTCCTAGAAGAGTGTCACCAACTCGCTTTACTTCAGCTGTAACAGAGGAATGAGATAGTTATTCAATTACCTGAACAGTCAGTGGTTCCCTCTGCTGCTTCTTACTTTTCTACACGGTGCACTACTGTCCTTAAAGTTCTAGTGACAAAAAGCCTGTTCTTTGGCCGCATACAAGTGCATCAAACAAGTACAACAAAGCAATCTCCTAAAACCCCTTTAAACTGAACATAGCGCCTGCTCCGTCTCGTGAAGCTCATAACGAGACGTCCACTTGCTGCACAGCCACTTAACACGCTTCGACCTCCATTCCATACCATACACAGGTGTCTTTCCAGGCAAAATCACCACAATCAGCTGCAGCCCAACGTAAGTCAGCTTCAAGTGCTTGAACATGGGCTCCACGCTGTCGGCCCCCTGCGCGTACTTGCAGAAACAGGGCTGCCCTTGGATCGGCATCCCCGCGTCCTTGGAGATCTTGCGCAGCTGGTCAGTAAAACTCCTGGAAATTAAATACACAGGGATTTGGCAAACAACACTGCACCTCGTCTTTTTGCTGGTGTTTCACTTTCCATACACTTGGATGGGAAGTTCTGAGGTAGCTTCCCAAGCAATACTGATGCTCTGATAAATTTCACTTATTTGTCCAACTTATCTGACCAATAATACAACCAGGATTTGTGCTGCACATTTCAGTGATTCAAATTTCAAGTAATTTGAAGGACATGAAAAACATGGTGTATGTTGTCTGGGAGGCAGGTAAGGCTAAGATGACAGGCAAATAGTTCAGGATTTAAAACAAAAGACTAGTCAGTTGCTTGCAAAACCAGCAGAATAGAAGCAGAATGCCATCTCCAGAGCAGGAAACAGCCTCCGGGATAAGGAAATCAATTCTTGTCCTAACTTGTCCATTAGGTTACGAACTTTGCCATAGTGTCCTCCCAACTGTAGATACTTATGACATTGTGGAACGATTGTTTCTTCTTTTTACTGATGGATCGTTTAAAATTTATACAAATATACTGCACAATAACTTTCAGAAATATGGGGGAAAGTAAACCCTGAACTGTGCATCTCGAATAAAGAGGAAAATACTTACTTTAGTAAGTCTTCCCTGCATTGTTTTTGAGGAGCAAAACAGGCAACAGCCCAAACTTTAATCTCAATGCCAGCATAGAACTGTTTCCCTCTCATGTCCCACACACCTTGGTTTGGTGTAGCCACAGTCTTGTTCTAGGTAAAAAAAAGCAAATTAAAAATAAAAGGCTGCTTCATGCTGACTGCAGCAGAACAGCACTCTTAGGAATGCAAGCCTTATAGGAAGCTTTAAGGAGCACTTAGATTTAACTCAAATCTTTACAGGACATCAGGAACTCACCCTGCCTCCGTACTGCAGCATCGGCGCTGGTAAAACTCTGCCCGTTAACTCCGTCATCTCATTATGGACAACAATACCAAACTCCTTCAGGTATGGATCAGGTCCACCAACCATACTGTTGCTTTTCACCTGGTGACAAGAAAGTCCTTATGCAACTAAACGATGTTTCATGTGGCTCTACAATTCATGTAGCAAATAGACTTCCTATTTTAACAAAGTCAGATTATGTAACTTCTGCTATTCTCGTGTGTGGGGTTTTTTTTTCTCTTATTGCATGTGCTAAAATGCTTCTGGAAGAGCCATATGAACTGGCAAACACAGACTGTCTAGTGGGGAGAAACACAAAACTTAGATTTTCTGCAAAAGCACGGCTGAATCAGTTTCAACTATTTTCCACACACCCAACCCCAAACTTACTAGTCTACTGATTTCTTCCTGCCGGTCTGGGGCAGATCTTGCAGTTGCTTTTATCATAGTCGACGTCTGATTGTCTGTTAGCTTCTTAATACATCTCTGGCCTGCCACAATGTTACAAACCTACCAAAAAACAGAGTTAAAGGTGGCAAGAAATCCTCTAAGAGCAGGCACATCACAACCCAGGAGCAGCAAAGTTACAGTCTTACCTCAAGCGGTAGGTACGTGTGTTTCTGTTCCTGTCCTACTTGCAGACAGGGAAGGTGCGGATACTTTAGCTGCAGACTGTACTTCTGCTTAAAATACTGAGCTACTGTGCACTCCATAGCCTGCCCGTTTTCCAGCTGCAGGGGAAACCTATAAAGGACATATGTTCTGGTTAAGGGAAAAAAGTGGGGAAACTCTATTCCACAGTAGAAATGCATAAAACATTTGTTTTCCTAAGTTATTGGACCTCTTCTTTATGAAGAGATTCTATAGACAATAGACTGAATTTAAATCAGGGACAGCATAAATATTATAGCCCGGGATAACTAAGTTTAAAAGCCAGGACACAAGCTTTAATTTTCCTACGCTGAAGGAAATAAAACAGTTCCCTAAATCCACTCTATTCCTCTACTTGACTAAAATGAAGCATTCTCTTGAAGTCACAAGGCTGCTTCACCTCTAAATTAAACTGTTCTCCATAAATAATATACCAAAAAGTTTCTAACCTCACAATCTTAAAAATCGTTTAAAAAGGGCTGTAACATACGTCTGGTGGCTAGCTGGTCGCCGAGTAACATTGCAAACTCGGTATTTTCTCTTCATCTGGCCACAGTGGGTAACCTCTACTTTTAGACCTGAAAACCCAAGACAAGAGTCACCTAAATAAAATGAGACACGAGAGTCACCTTCGAGAAACATGAGAACAAAATGGAACAGGCCAGCTTCCAGAACGCCTGTGAATTTTCATTACAGCATTGCACTGACAGCTTTCCAGTATTTTGTGGCAGGCCTGTAAAACAGGCCTTTACCTCTGATTTCTTTGGTAAACTTGACACGTTGGGAGTCTGTAAGAGGTTTGGTTTGTTCATTGATGTTCTGAATGTCCAAGACCTCGCACATGAACTCAATGATAGGCTGGGCACGATAGAAAGCAGTTGCTGACACTAAGATTTAAATAAACAAATAAATAAATAAAAGGGGGAAAAAAAGGAGGACATTTAATCTAGAAGCAGCAAGAACCCTGTTACATAACCGAGAGGGAGCTTCCTACGTACCGTCAATGTTGAGCATCATGTTCCACATGGCAGGCCTGACAGACTGGTGGAAACCAAACCAGACCTCCCTGCCGCCTCCCAGAGGGTGGTAATAACCTTCAGGAGGGGAGAAGAAGGAGCGACCCACCGGAGTGTACCTGAGCACATAAAAAATTAATGCTCTCATCAGTCCTTTCTAGCGCACTTTGCTTCACTCATTCCTAAAGCGTTTTAAACATCACATTTCTGCAGTGTCCTAGCACTGCTGGGGCCAGCATACAGAAAACAACTTTGCAGACAGAGCAGTTTGAAAGGCCATAGTAAATTACTGTTAGAAACATGACCAGCACATACAAGTCCTGAGCCGAGATCAGATTTCCTTACTCTACTGCAAATTTGTAAGGCAGGCATTGAGTTACACAACAGCATCCCTCAGCTCTTCTACAGAAGAAGCAGGAGAACAGCAGCAAGTAATAACTAATGAAAATGCAAGACGCATATGAGACTAAACCAAGAAAGAAGATACCGAAATAACCCACCTCATGGAGGGAAGATGCCGTGTGATTACGTCGAGTGCCTGTACTGAATCTTCAGGAACTTCATTCAAATGCCCTGCCAGAGCTTCGAGCAGCAGCTGAAGGCTGACGACCGACACCCACTGAATGGAGACTTTAAACGTCTGGTCCTTCCCCTCTCCCGGCAGCGTCACCTCCATGTCCACCTGACACAGGCAGAAAAACCAAGGACAAAACTCTGTGACGGAGTGCAGACTACCACGAGGCCAAGGAGCACTGTGGGTTTCTCTTGGATATCCTCTGAATCTACGTTCATGATGATTAGCTTGCATAATTCTCTTAAAATATTGTCATCAGTTTCCTTGGGATTTTGAAAGCTTGTAATTTGTTCATCTGAGGAAACTGCACTGAGGTACCTTTACGTGCAAATTTTTAGCAGTAATTAGTATGGTAACATCCAAGTTCTGGAGGACTGTTAGTCATTTTTTAATGTCAGCCAGTTAATAACAAGTTGATGTTCTGTGTCCTTAACATGGGGGCAAGAAACTCCTTTTGGTCAAAGGAAAAATCATTGGGAAATGCAAATTTCTGATTTTCTTAGCACAGTATTTAAAATTATTCTCACACACCATTAACCCAAAGGGTATACGTGAACTCATCCTATGTATTCCTCATGGCACTGTACCAGCAATAACCAGATCCCTGGGGAGAAGAGTAAATGGGGATTATTTACATTTCGTATCAGGACTCTCTAATACATATTTCAGTCTGTCAGAACATGGGTAGGACAGGTCACACCATGGTGGGGAGCGTGGCCCAGGGCACTAGGGGCCAACACCCCTGATTTAGCATCAGCAGCCCTTGGGCCGTCAGTTCTTGTGGCAAACGAAGACAGATCTCAGCAGCGCAGCCAGACCGGAGCAGCGCGTTTGTCACCTACGGCTGCTTTATCATTTAGCAACAGAACACGTGTTATAGCAGAGGAGGAGCAGGTCTGCAAACCTCCTCGCAGACGAAAGACTGCGCTGTGTTAGTTCACACTGTCACAGCCAGCTCCCTGATAAAGAGCTGGGAACTGCACACCTGAAGATGACAAACTGCAGCCAGGGCCTCGTTTCCTAGTGAACCCCGACTGATGCTGTCTGTAATTCCCAAAGCTGCGCTAATACGTGTAACCATAGCTTGGGTTTATGTCAATGAAAGAACACTTTTCAAACTACACACTAACATTTTTTTTTTCCCATAAAAAGTTAGAATTGCTCTTAGCAGCACTTACTCTATCCCGGCCAATAGGTAAGGGGTGTGCAGTGTACATATTCCTTTTCCCATCGTATCCGGGCTGCCGATCACCAAATATCTGCATCTTGAAGTGTCTCACCATAGTATCCACCACTTCCCTAGAGAGGGATTTATTGAGTTAGGATGGAGCACAGGAAAATTCAGCAATGATCTTACACAATTTTAAATTCTGCATTCACACTTTCTTAAAAGAAATAGGTCTCAGTACCTACAACAGTCACAGAGACACCTAAGTTTTTAGCAGACACCAAGAGTAAAAGTCCCCTCCAGGTTAAGGCACCAAACGTTCAGCACATGCAGGTGTCTCAGCTCCCATCGGTGTTAGCAGAGATACAGTCAATGCAGAGAGCAGAACGAGGAGAGCTGCACAAATATTGGGGCAAATACAAGCACTATTATCCTAGGGATAGTTGGGCTGTTCTATAGATTTAACTGACTCTACTGGAAGAATACCCAGGCGTGGACACCTGGAAATGTTGGTGTCAGTCTCCGTGCTGAATTCCTTCCCCTCAGACACCCTTGCATAAATAGACTGTGGAACAATTATCGGGACTATTCACTTGTGGACTAGAGAATAAAAATAGCTTTCCTTTAGGGCAAGACTCTTCTTTATAATATATTTGTTAGTGTCTTCGACATGGCAGTCCAATTGTAAAAATCTTAATAAGAATAAGGGGGAGGATAATATTATATCTCACTGTAAGATTAGGCAACTCCTGAGCACAGAACATATATAAACTGTCCTAGATGAAAAAAAAAAAAACGAGGATGTACAGTTGCCTTAAACCAAGACATCTAAACACTTTTCTATTAAACAGTTCATACCTGTTCACTCTTCGGGGACGTACAGTTGCCTTAAACCAAGATATCTAAACACTTTTCTATTAAACAATTCATACCTGTTCACTCTTCGGGGACGCTTTTCTGGTTTGATATCTACATCATAGTGATAAACATCGATCTTGGGGATCTGAACCTGAAAATGATTGGCCAAGAGGCGAATGGGCTTCCCAACAGTTCCCAGGCCAGGGCGACGGGGCGGCTGGAAAAGGCTTGCTGGAGGCCCTATAAAAGTCAAATAAATTTATGTAGGACACAATTTATCATTCACTGCAGTATCTTCTCAGGCGTACTTTGGTTGAAAGGGCTTCCTGGCAGGGCAGGAAAATCTCCCGTAGCTTCCTGAGGCTGCAAGCAAAGTGCTCCAAGCAGCTCCCGGCCTGCAGGTGCTAACAACAGTGTATTCCCTAAAGCACATATACGTGCTAGTGTTAAACGGCGTGCTCAAAATGTCACTGATGTTTATGCACGACTGTAGCTCACGAACGAGGCGGAATCCTAAAATGGAATACAGCCCTTTACATATTCTTTTGTTTTCTTATATATAAAATATGGCAGCAAGAATATAAATGCTTAGGTGTAGACTCCTATTACTAATCATTGTAGGAGTAGCCGCACTTTTTCATTACAGACTTAAAAGTTCAGAAGTTAACGAGAGTCTCCCTTGGCAAACTCAGGAAATAACCCCCCAATTTTACCTGAAAATTGATATAATCTGGAAATGGAGGAACGGATACATTTACTCTGAACTAAATTAAAAACACATTTCCATATAGACAAAAACTATTTTGCTATTTCCCTTGCATCGTGAACACATCACTGCTGCTAACAGTGAAATACTTTTCAACTGGAACACACTTTTGACAAATTTCAAATTCTAATATAAACGAATGAAAAAAAGTTTAAGTTTGCTTCTAAAAAGACTAGTAAGGGTACAAATATGAAGACGTTTAGTCTCTTAACAAAGGCGAAGAAGATAACGTAATTGGGCAAAAATTACAGCTTCACGTAAAGAGTTATAAAGAAGAAGCTACTAAAGGCTTAAGAAAACACTCAGATGCGAGTGCCTGTAATTTCCTCGAAGCGCAAAGATCTGGGATGCCTCGTTAACGAGATGAACCAGACCTTTAACAACAACAACATAAAAAGCCGCCCCGGCCTCGGCCGGCCCCGCGCGGAGCGGCCGTCCCGGCGCGGTGCCAAGGCGAACGCCGCTGCCCTCCACCCTGCCAGCGGCTCCCTGCTGCCAGCGACACTTGTGGGAGCAGCAAAGAGAAGGAAGTGGGAAAAAAAAATACCAGCAAGTAAGAAGGCACTAATACAGCAAGAGTCAAACTTAGCGGCGTGAGGCTGTGCCCCCCGGCAGTGCCCGCTTAAGTCAAGGGAGAAGAGAGGAGGCAGCAGGAGGAGCAATAAGTTCACGTGTGCGTAACCTCAGGGTGCAGCAACAAACTGACCTAAACCCAAGACTAGGAATCCAGGGGGGTTTTCTCCATCCGCCGGCTATCAGTTAAAACAACAGGTTTGAGGATACCAACCCCGGGATGTTTCTAAGGGCTGCCAGCAGATGCAGCCCGTTCGGCACCAGTTTTCTGGTCGCAGGAAGCACGGCGGCTCCGGGGCCTCCGGCTCCTAACAGGACACAGGCCCCAGCTCCGCTCCCTGGGAATAAAGGTCCGGAGCCAGGGAGAAGCCGGCCAGGCAGCGGCTGAAGCGGCTGGGGGGACGGGCAGTGCTTGAAGGAGCTCGGAGCTCCAGACGAGCGTGAATCATCAAGGGCAACCAAAGTTTGCCGTGCTTATTTGGATACCGGGGAGATGATCCATTAATCCCGCGCTAATTAGTCTGCAGTCGTGCAGGCACTGACCTCCTGCAAGAGATTAAATGACAACTATATTTACCCATTTTCCTTCTCCGGGATTGATAAATTTTGTCAACAGCCGCGGCAGCAGCGACCGAGGCCGGTGTGGTCAGAAGGGACAGAAGTGACAGCACCTTCCCCGAAGCCTTCTAATAGAGGGATGCACCGAGGGCCGTTTTCCCGGTTGGAAAGCCAGGTTTCCCGGCACGTCCCTCGGGTTTCGCCCGGCCCGTGGCCTGCGCAGGGCCAACCCGTCGTGTGCCGGTACCACTAACCCCCGCAAGCTGCCTCGAAGAGGAAGCAGCTGCAGACGCCGAAAAGCGGATCTGGTCGCGAGGCCGAGGGAGCCGCTGCCCCGGGAGCGGCCGAGCTGCCTTAACCGTCCTGGAGCCGCATCCGGCACCGACTCCTGTTGCGCTCGCGTGCGGGGCGCCCCTGCCACCCGGGAGCACCCGGGGGCAGCGCCACCCTCGCCGGCGGGGCGGCACGAAACACCCGTTATCTAACGGCAGGCGGCGACGAACGATAAACACGCAAATAAGAGACCGGCCGAACAGCCGCTCCGGGAGGCGGCGCGGAGGCCGCGGGGACGGGGCCGCCGCTGTCCCCGCTCC
>VWPW01012745.1:5876-177958 GCA_013389825.1 Crypturellus undulatus
ACCGCCCGCGCCACGAGGCCACCGCCCCGCCCCGCCCCGCCGCGGCGGCCGTTAACGGCTGCGGCCCCAACCGCCGCCCGCGGGAGCTGCTCTCCGCTCTCTCCTCTCCCCGCTCCTCCTCCCGGCCGCCTCTCCGGGACACCCCGAGCGCGCTCCCCCAGAGCAGCGCCCCGTTTCCACACCCGGGAATACGGAGGTGCCTGGGGAGCCCTCCGGGAAGGCGACAGCAGCCCGACAGAAGTGAGTTGATAACTTCCCTTAACCACTACGGGCAAAAGCACTTGGGCACTCTGCCCAGGTGGCCGAGGGGGGCCGCTGAAGGGTGACACCCACTGCCCTTTTGGGAAATAACAGTTTTCAGCCCCCATCGGTCAAAAAAACCCCACATCTCTTGTACAGGTAGTGCAAGCAAAGTCACTTCACCAGTCACACCGAGTACCTGGCACCCTCTCTTTGCCCATCCAAAGCCTCCCAGCTAGTCAGCGTTTCCCCTCAAAGCTGATCCTTCCCTTCCATCAGTATCACACCTTTAGCCTACGGCTGATCACCTTCTGCGTATCCCTGCTTGTCACATATCCCTAAAGCTGAGTCTCTAACTAATCCCATGGATTTGGAGATCAACACTTAGCTCCCTTCCCACGCCTGCTTTGACACGCCTGTGCCTGCCTGTGCCAGCAGGACCAAAGCAGAAAGATGTGGTGACACCCCACACCTCACACCAACATGACTCACAACCTGCCCCAGAGCTTTTGTAGCTGGCTTTGCCCCACAGAGTCCCGGGCAGCCAAGGTTTCCTTTGGAGGTGTGGAGAGCAGGGCCTCGCACCTCCCTCCATCCGCAGGGCTGGCAGGAGGAGCCCTCAGCGCGGGCGCTCTCAGCACACGGCCAGAGCGGCTCAGCTGCGGGACGGGCGGCCTCCTGGCCAGCACCTGCACCTCAAATACACAGAAGCTGCTGCTCTTCCCAGCTACTGTCACCACGTTAGATCACAGCTAATTTATCATCAAAAAAATAAGAAAACCATCCGAGAAAGATATCTTACAGAGGAATAAAATATAAACTATGGGACCCTAGATGGAGGGCAATGAGACTCCTGACTGCCGTTGCTTAAGTCACTTCAGGGCACTGTAAGATTGCATAAAGCTCAACAGTGGCACAAAGAAATCTGGCCAATCTCTACCCACAAAGCTGAATACATACTTCAGAGAAAAATCATCTCCATATGGAAAGGGTGATTTATGAGGATAGCAAATGCTTGCCAGGACAGTTACACTTCCATCTGCATCCCGAACAAAGTGCAATTCACAAAGGATTTGGAATTCAGGAACTTCCAATCTGCTCTCTGCCTAATAAAAGGATTTAATTTTCTTCACAGAATCTCTTTTCTTTGGAGAATAGAATACAGATGTCTGTATACACAAAAGACTTTTAATGATTTTTATCTCCAACAAAGTTTGTTATTTATAGCATAAAAAACAACATACGCATTCAAAGCTATTAATACCCTGTAAATTTTTGTGCGTAAAACCCATCTATTTGTATTTTATCAAGATTAAGTTAGAGGAGACAAACTGAATATTCACAAGGAAGGGCACTGGGGCTGCAAGTCACTGCCATCTTCGGCATTATGGATGGTCCCCACCATATCATTTCACTTGATTTTTTAGTCAACCCAGTCTGTGGCCTTTTACACATGCCCTTGGCCATTATGAATCCACACGTCTTTGAACAGCATTAATACTATTACATAGCATCAGAAATTGCTCCTCTCTGACAATTGCTATCTGTACAGTAAAGTGAATTCCACTGTCAAGTTAAAGATCCCGGTGCATTAGCCAAACTTTGCTAGGGTTATGCATGGATGCTAAATCTGTGAGCAACTCACTAACATCCAATTGCTACGGACACAGTCTATTACACATGGCCAAAACATTGTAATGTGGCCCCATCTGACCTCAATTCAAAGGGGTAAACTGGTAACCTAAACTATATGGGATAGATCACTGTAAAATGCATTCCTGCCCGGGGAGGTTAGTATTAAATTTATAGTTTAGTTAGATTTCAGACTGCTGATCTTGGATCTGCATTATTTTAAGGAGAAGTAATTACATTCCAACTATTTGGTTTGTATATGGCTTGTGGGCAAACCGGTGCCTCCTTGTTCTCTGATATCTCATTGAGCTTCTTTGTGTTATGAAGTAAGGCATGGGAAAACAGACACTTATCTACAGACCAACATAATGTAATTGTGAACAAGGAATTATCTATAAAGGAATAAACACCACATGCAAAAGTCAAACGGAAACAGACTAAAAAAATGCAAAACACTTCCTTCTTTTTTAAATTAGGATTCTTCCCCCGCCCTCAGCCCCACGATAACGGTAGTGTTACCAGCTTCTTCCTGATACTGAATTCACAAAGAAACAGCTTCTGGTTATCACTCCTGAAAAACATCTTTTGTGTTTTAGGGAGAGCCTCAGCACTTTACAACAGAATGATCACACAATATTTGACTTTTCCTGGTAAATAAGAAGTTGAGATAAAACAAAAATAAGTAATACTGAATTATATACTAAATATTTGAAGAGGAAGTTGAAAACATAGTAGATATTAATTTGAGAGTCATTTTATTGTAACTGCATACTGTTAAACTATACCAGATATGAAACTAGTCCTCATGCACCTGTTATTATCTAAGGCTTAAAAGTGCCTGGATTTTTAATTTCCTAAAAAAAAGTGCAAAGAACACTGCAAACTAAGTAAGTGAAAGTTTGCTAAGAAATAATCGATTCATGTTACTGTCCTAATTAAATATCAAAGACAGGAAGCTGACTTGTTCTTAGAAACCACTCAAGTAATTGCACTTCTGTCCTAACATTTCATGCCCTGCACCCCTTTAAATCTGTTTAAAACTCACCTGGATACTGCTTAGTATCATCTTTGATGAGAATCACCTGGATGCACCAGATGAGCAGAACTCTGAGCTGGAGCTTATAAGGAGTCTCTAATACAGAAAGTAAACTAACAGAAGAAAAGGCACAAAACAGGCAGAGATAGCAAAACAAATGGCTGCTCCGCACTGCTGTAGCCACCTTTCTAGCTACAATAAAAATAAAAATATTTCAAGTCTCACAGCAGTATGAGATTTATACTCGGAGGTTTTCTTTTTTTATCCTGAATCACTTCTGCTGTGGTTCTGCACTTCCTGTTTGTTTTATCTCTAAATCAACAGTCATGGATTATTAGTCTCTATCTCAACTGAGAGGTTTTTTTCCAAAATTTATGGCAGAATAGCTTTTCATCTTCTAGGAAACAGATTCCTGTGTTACAGCTATCTTCATTCTTCCAATCTTGATATGGTTAGAGCACCATCCCTTTTCATGTTTTTTCAACCCAGATAAGTCCAGTTTAACAGGATTTGTAGTGCCCCATTTCTGCGTCCTTGAATAATGTTGCATCTTCAGGAACTTTACTCAGAAGTCTGGTACAACTCAAGTTAATTCAGACACTGATCTCTATCAGAGGAAGTCTAGACTGAAACTTAGGTTTCAGTCTCAATTCCTTTTACTGTGTAAGTGCAAGCAAGTAGGAAGAAAGCGGTCACTGTTCTCACATACGAGGCTGTAGTCTTGCTCTTAAGGGAGAGGATTTCACTCACTTTAAGTTGTAGTAGATTCAAATTATGTGACAGTAATTCATATATTATTCAACAGAAAAAAAAAGTGCAGGAATATGAGATATTACTTCTAGGGTTACTCCTCCACTAATGTTTTGAGGCTCTGTACTACTACTTTATTTTATTTATTTATTTTTTTTTTAACACAAGATTTTCAGCAGTCTGAACAATTCTTTCCATTCCCTTGTAGGAGAGCAGCTGGGTTTCTCAGCTACCTTCCTGGGTACTATAGAAAGTATTTACTCTCCATCTAGCAAAAGGTCACCACCCCTGGCAGTACCCATTCCTAGAGAGCTCTGCTTTCGCACTGCTAGTTCGTCTGCAATGCTTTAGGTCTCATTTTTAGTGCTTTCAAGAAACTGCTCACAGTTCTGGAAGGAAACTCTTTGCAATCAGTTCCCGACGCCTGCCTTTTGCCACCACATACCTGAAACATGATGTCACCTTTTCCCAGCTGCCCTGTGCTGTTGCTGCATTATTCCAAATGCCACGGGATAGATCTAGCCAGTGCCTGGCAAAATTAGCCCTTGCTCCGTGGTTCTCAGTGCCTTGATGACTCACGCATGTATTTTAACACTGCAGTCCTACAACCTGCTGGGCTGCCACTGTTGTTACTCACCAGATTACCTCCAGCTGACATTTATCAGGTCTTGGGATATCTTTTAATAATGTCATAACTATTGGGGTTCATACAATGCCAAAACTGTTCACCCAGATTTCTGTAATTGTTCTACTGCATTAACAGCATTTTCCGTTTGGTGATAGGAAGGAGCTATTTTTTTTTTATTATTATTATTCATCATTGCTACATATACAGCTTTATAGCATTTAAGTTATCTCTGCAGGGAGTCACTTAAACACTGTTTTGCAGTATATCATGTTGAAGTCAAATGTTATGTTTTCACCTCTGGCTCTCAAGCATAACTTCCTGATGATATCACACTCAGTCTCATCTATTTCAGCAATAATCAAGCAATCAGCAATTAAAGTACATTCTCTCTAGCAACATTAACACATATTTCATTATTTCTTCTCTCTACTCTTCCACTGGCTGATTAAACCCCAAATAATAATTACAAGTTCTACATTGTTTCTAGTGGTTATTAAATGAATGTGGGAAGAGATGCCTTATCTGCCTGTACTTGCCAGCATTTCTCTTTTCTCTGCCACACATCACAAAAGCCTTCCTTTGTTTATTTTTTGGAGTACAGAGGACTGCTGTTTGTGTATGGCTCAAACTTCCCAAGTACAAACATATGTGGTATCAGCCAGCAAACAACAACCTTCCATTTGGAACATCAGCTGGCCTAGTTGCAGAGTGAACCTCCAAAAAGAGGTAACTTGAACCGTTTCTTTCACCCATTCTATTATTCCGCCTTCCCACTTTTTCGAAGCGCTGCTACCATACAGCTGGAAACTTCCTAATCTTAGGACTGGGACATTTATAGGCATCCTATCCCAGCAGGGCCACATCTCATCCTAAGAGGGTTCTGCATGGTCACAAGAGGTGCAAGAGCGTGTCAAAATAACAAAAAACATTTAGTCAAGCCCTTCGCAATAATTCAACAAGCAGCAAGGAGTGCTGGATATTCGTTATCTGCAGTGACACAGACAGGCAAAGCCCAAGGCACGTCAAAAACAACAGCCATGGGACATGCACTGGCAGAAAGGCCAAGTCAAAAGCAGTCAGCTCTCTTCAAGTATTAAAAAAAATAATAATAATAGTAAAAAAAAAAGAGTTTTTAACCATTTGCCGAACCAGGTGAAAGGCTCATAGCAGGTGAAACATGCTCTTCACCTCAGAAGTATCTATCTTACTTAAATATATCATTTTTTTCTATAATTACATTCTGTCCGAAAGGAGAGAATTTGACAACATTTAACAGCAATGTCGTTAACAACCTACAAAGGTAGCTGCTTTAGTTCTTGTGGGGTAGGTATCACTAGCCAGCAATATCCTGCTTGTGCTCTTACTAAACCTGCAAGCAAGGGGTAATGTGAAGAAAAAGATGTTTGGATTGTCATTTCTTAATGGAGAAATCACTGCAAGCAGCAGAAACCCCAGATTAAGACTGAGATTGAAATTTTCAAAAGAGGAAGTCTGTGTGTGACCACACTCATGGAAGAAAGTGTCCCATATAAAAAGATCTTTAAATATGCTAAGAAAATATCCATATATTTCGTGGCTGATTTTACACCCCCCACTCCCGACAGAAAACACCTGTTTCCATTTTGCAAAGGTTTAGGAGTCATCTCTGCAGGCAAACTGCTTCACCATGGGCACCTTAACACCAAACTCATAAGGCATTTTGCTCAGTGCCACTAGATGACTGAATGACATTAAGTCATTAAGTCGGTGTCTTATGACACATCATACATCAGCCTGGGAAAAAAAAATCCATTCATAGTTTACATTTTAAAGTAGTTGTGATCAAGATGATTTTAATACTAATTTGGGAGCATAAGTAAACTAGTTAAATCCAAACTTTTGCTATCACATTCTAGAGTCTCTTCTGATTATCAACAGAATCAGTGCTTATCATTTATTAATAAAACTTCTATCCAGGTGTTATTCCAAATACAACTTCAAGTTTTAATAGCTCATATGATATACAGAGAGTTTCACACACAGCAGCCTTAAAACAGTGTTAAAGCACCAGGTTTGCCTACTCTGGAGAGAGCTAGTTATTTCATTGATTTAAAGCTCTATTCAGTACTTTGCTGCTAGCATTAACTTCTAAAAAGAAATTCTACAGAAGGGCCTCCATAATACAGGACTCAAGGATTACCTAAATACATATCATTGCTTTTATTTGCGTTTCAAACAACTTAGATGAAAGTACAAATGTCCTATAAGGGAGCAGGTGCTTAAAACAAGAATATGCCTCAAAACATCCCTCAGAATAACAGCATACACACACAACTGCCCTCCAGTGTCATTTATGAACCCAAACAGCCCTCCTGCCTCCCTGGAATAAGGCAAGCCCTTCTTGCACCACTTAATTGCTTCTAAGAGGAGCCAAGGTCCAGCTGCCCTGCCCAGCAAAGCAGCCCAGCTGCCTTCACTCAGTCCAGGGGAGCTGCAGAGATAAGGACAAAAATGCACCGTGCCCCCCGGCCTTCAGGAGTGCCATTCCCAGGGAATCATGAACCTGACTAGAATCAGGATTGCACTTTCTAAATGCTTCCCTTGGGAGCAGCAATTGGCTTCCTAGGCAACCACAGCAGCCACATGCTTTATTATTTACATAGTGATAGGGGTGAGGAGGGGAAGGAGACAAAAATGCCCTTATACATTCACGCAAGGGATTCCTACTTCATGAGTGTTCTTGCCCAAAGCTGCGATTTTTGTTAAATTCAGACTGAGCCTGCTAAAGCAGCAGGCAGCAGAGTTATTTGGAGCGACAGCTTCCTAGGCTCCCATCACTGCAGAGGGGAGCAGATGGTGAGATGCCAGCAAAGCTCGCTTGAACATAGCACAGTGTTTCCTGTCCCCAAGGAATTCCCAAGTGCCTTGTTGGGGAGGATGTCTGGCTCCTCTGGCAGACAGGGAACTGAAAACTTGTCTCTGAAATCAAGTGAATTTTAAATACGTTTATTTTTACTGTTATACGTCATTCTGAAAATTGCCAAAACACAAATCAGGAAGGCTACTCTCCCTGGGATAGGGAGAAACCTCAGCACTGGAATTATCACTACCAACTTGCCTATTTTCCCAATCTCTGACACACTTCAACCCTGCTCATGAAGTGTTCCTGTGAGACATGGGAATGGATAACTCTTTCTTCCAGCTATCACCTTTCTGTTAAAAATCAATGCCAAGGGTATCCTCGTAGCAAGATGACTATCCCTGCACAAAGATGCATTTCTATCAAACCATAAAACTAATATCTCCGGATACTTGATAAAGGTACAGATAAGCTCGTGTTGACACACAACTGTTATCCAAACCTCTTGCACTAAAAAGCTTCACACAGAACAGCAAGTATTACAAATCTGTCTCCTTAGCATAGTCAGCAACACCAGCTTGCACTAAACCCAGCAGGTAGAGATGCATTTGGCATGCTGACCCGATATTCCATCCTATGCATATATATGCAAACATAGATAATATGTAATAGAGACACTATCTGAATAAAGATAATAAATCATTGCATTACTTGAAAGGAGGAACACCAAATCATTTGATCTGAATCTTGCTTCCTATTTCTATGAACAGATCAATTGGCTGAAGATGTAAGACATGTACAGCCTGGAGCTGTGTCCTAGTTTGAGCAAGATGAATAGCACAGTAAGACTCACCTTCCCTAACTTAATCCTACTACTTAAGTTAATACTGGCTGTGATCTATTGTGAATCAGTGGAAGGCTTTTCCCACACATACTGTTATCAGGTGAGCTTTCAGCATGAACACAAACACTTAAAATTGCACCAGGCAAGACTAGTTGTGCACATGAAAAGCCAGATAGCTCAAAATAATTTCTTAACAGGATTTGAGAGTTTTCAGGTCAGGGATACACCTCTTCTTTTTTTAAGCCTTGAGCATGTCCCAAGATACGTGTTTCAGTCTGCAAATGCCTTCACTGTTAATAAACAGAAGGCATCTCCCCAGAGTTGTAGGAGTAGAGAGACTAGGGTAGAGCACAAAGCGAATGAGTAGCAAAGCTTTGTCTCATAGTGAGAAAGGAAGTGGCTGAGTGTGGTTAAGCTCAGCTTCTCTTTCTATTCTCACACAAGGTGAACAATTTTAACTCTAGTTTCTTGCTTGCTGCTTTTTTGAGCAGGTTAGCCAGAAACAAACCAGAAACCTTGAGAGCTGTTCGACTCATAAGAGAACTTGCTTTCTACATGGAAAAGTAAAAACCTTTTAGTATTTCATCCCACCTAGATGAGCCTAGGGTCAACACCAGTGATGAGCAGGCAGAAGTATTCCAAGCAGTTCAAGACAAGGACAAACAAACTGCAGCACTACCCGGTTCCTTTGGGGTCATTTCAGCCTCTCCTGATCCCTTACAAATCCTCACACAGTACATTCTGGGAAGAACCCTAGCCATAAGGATTCCATAGCCAGCCAATTCTTAATCCTTTCCCTTTTTTTTCCCCCTCTATGAGACCCGAGCACATGTGCTGTTCAGATACTGCACAGCTGAAGTCTCAGGGATCCAAGCCAAAGCTTCATCAGAATTAGGTTTTGACATTTTAACTGAAATAGAACAGAGATCGTTAAATAAAGAGGAAGCAAAAATAAACATGCACACATTCAGACGCACAGACTTCTAAGAAATGGTTTCACAATAAGCTTAAAAATTGAGGTGGTGGATATGATCCTCACCTTGTATATAGGTGCTTTGTATAGCTTAGGCAGCTCAGAACAGCCAGGACACTGTGAAGCAGTGCCTTATTTCAGGGAGAAGAAATTCCCAAGACTATTCCTGCCATTTTTCCCAGCAGAAAGAGTAGTCTAATCCTAGCTAAAAGGGCCTTAGTCAGGCTTTTGGAGTGGTAAAGCCAGGAGGAAGGGTGCAAAATATGGACCAGATACATCCAAAGACCATAAGTCAGAAAGGTGTTTGCAGTTCCCATTCAGATTTTGATAAAGATTTGTAACATATTTCTAGGTCTTCAAGTCATAATTGTCCTCACTTTTCCAAAAACTGAAGCCACCTCTTAAAGCTGCCTGCATATCCCTTGCTTAAGGCTCCTTTATTCTCAGAGCACTATTTAGCATCACTTTTAACACACAAGCACAGTTAAACTGCCCTCAGTCCCATTATTGGAAATAAGCAACTGAGACCAGGAATAGGTGGACTTGCGTCAGGCTCTGGAAGGCCAAGCACCAACCCCTCCAGCACTGGGGGCTGTGGGGTGCCCACCCCATCCACCAGGCTCCCAAAGTGGTCAGGCCTGGTACCATGAAAGAGGTCCCTAATAAATAGATCTATACATACCAGGAAATAATGGCCCAGGGCTGAGCTTAAATGGGCTCCTGGCCCTACAATCAGGGCTGGGTGGGGACCCCAGGTGGGACTTGTCACAGTCATTAGGGCACCTAAGTGCCCTCAAGGCCCTGACACACACTTCTTTCCCCTGTGAACCTCTGGCAATATTTCTTGTTTATGGCAAAATCCAATGGCTCCTTCCTTAGTGATTTGTGCTGCATATTAATCAGTTCTTTTAATATTCTCCAAAGAGCATCACTGGCTCACAACAAGCAGCTCTGAAGAGATTTCCACCATCGGTTCAAATACGTGTGAGGGGTACAAACAAAGCAGAAAGGGCGAAGCACCAGGATACGAAGCTGAAAAGTTTCGCTGTGTCAGGAGAATGATGCCTTCCCACAGCTGAAGAGCCAGTGCATGCATTGGGATGACAACAAAATCAGCTTTGATGCAGCTGACAACTGCTTGGAAAAGACTGTAGCTTTTGAAGAGTTCTATAAAATCACAGATGCTAAGAAGGCTACTTGGAGATTGTCATTTATTGCGTATGTCATAAGGGGAAACATAATATTTTTATTTTTACTATGTTGAGGACAGCATATTTCACTAAAATAACTAATAACAGGCGAAAGGATGACAGTGGAAGTCACCAATGTCCATGAAGAGTGCCTGCCCGCATAAACCATTTGTCTTTGCATCTTCTAAAAAAACATGACTTCTTTGTTATCTTTTACATACAGCAAACTAGCAAGATTCAAGGGCAGGACAAGATTAAGAGAGGATACTGAGACAGAGAAAACGAATGTGTGTCCATTAAATACTGTGTATTGATTTAAAAAAAGACTAATCACACTTACCACAGAGAACAGCTAAATAACACATATTGTATGCATGAGCATCATACTGTCTGTAATGAGGAGAATCAACCAAGCAATTGCCCAAATGCTTATTAGCTCAAGCACACATCTGAAAACAGACATATTCCTGTGAATGGAGCTGTCAGTAAGAAACTGATTAATTCCCCAGTTTCAAATGAAGAGTGACCCAGCTGCTGCAGCCTTCATAGATTGGTTTTCAGATAGGGAGAGAGAGATAAGGGAGAAAGTTATTCCTGCTATGCAGAAAAAAATCTGCAGCCCTCTGAATACCATCCAGGACTGCCCAAGCTATGGGAGCACCCGCGCGTGGAGCCAGCGAACACCCATGTGGGAGCCGCAGGCCCGAGGAGCAGCCCAGAGCTACCCGGGCCGGAGGGCAGCCAAGTGCCCGCCCGCCCGCCCGCCCTTCGTGCAGCCTTTCCGTGGCCGAACAGCTCCGCATTTGGAGCCTCCTCCCCACACGTGCCCTGCGGAAACACCGGGCTCCAGGGCTGTGTCCCAGCGCCGCCCATCCCTACGCACGGAGCTGCAGCCCCGGGGCGCAGCCACAGGCGCCGCTCGCCTGCAGGCCCCGGCGGGCACCGAGGGCGGCTGGAAGCCAGCGCTGTCCTCACAGCACTCAAGTGAATCAGCTCTTCTGACACTCTCATCACCATTCCCCATTTGCAATATTTTGGTACTCCTCTCCAGAACCTTGAAAATAAGACTAGCCACTGACATCTGCCCTTCATTTCTGTGAAGCACCGATGCTCTAAAATTAACACTGAAATTGAAACAGCATACGAGAGTACTTTTTCCTGTGTGCAATGTCAGTCTTAGTAGACTCTTTGAGTTTTTCAAGTAGCAAGTATTGGTTGTGCTTACTTTGTAGACCGATTTCAGATACGCAAACAGGTCTCTGCAGTGAGCCCTAGAGACCCCAGTGGGCTTAAGGCAGGTTTACATCAGCGTGACTAAGAGGGGAACCAGCTCTCCTCCCAAAGGAGAGAGAGCAGTGGGTCTCCCAAAACCCTGTGCAAGTGCAAGGAAAGCATCTGTACACTTAAATACATATCTGAGTGTCACTGAACTTATGCAAACATCAGGTCCATATTTAAAGGTTATTTTGAAAAACAAATTTTCTCTTAGTTGGCACGAATATAAAGCAAGTGGGCTCTTGAGTGCAAAGCCAATGGGAATTATGAAGATCATCTGAGGAGTCTCAAAGGAAGACAAACGCAGAGAGCCCAACTGTGTCAGGTATCGCAGGTAGATTCTGGTAAGGCTCAATGGCCTTCAAGGGAGGAACCATATATAACTGGAAAAATAACAACTAAAAGCAGACTTACAGGGTGTTCTACAGAACTTAAATGTCTTCTTGCTGCCTAAACTTAAAAAAGTGAAACCATGGCCTAGTCTTTGCCCCATTTGTGCATTAAACCTTTTGTGAGTAAAGTGAGATTGCATTATTTGTAGGTGTTTATTAGATATTTTGCATATGAAGAACAAACATTTTTTAATAGGTTGTAAGACAAATTGTGTTTCTCTAAGGATATTGTGACTTTTGGAAACCCCTATCTGTAACACATTAAAATTCGCCACCCCCTGCACCCCCCCACCCCCATTTTTTTTAGATTGTTCTACTCTAACAAATTAGAAAAACCCTAAGGGGCAGAGGATATTTAATAGCAGACTTTTTGTAAGACTTCCAAATCCTACACTGATTAATTTGGTGATTAAATGTAGCAGCCTCTTAACAGCTTTCTCATTTAAAATGGCAACTAGGCAGCAGAATCAATAAAATCTATCTTCACCCCAAAAAGCAGCCCCAGCAGTCTTGGGCAGTGGTAAACAGATGTTTTTCCTTCTCTCATGTACATAATTACTCCTTCTCTAATAAATGTGCAATTCATAATCCAGTCACTGTAGGGTTTAGGCCTTGTGATGCTGGCTCTCTTTATATGATGTTTTAAGATCTAATTTATCACTCCACTTGTCACAGCAGACAATATTGTGTTTAGGCTATTTTATTCTAGGCCAATAGGTGGATGGGATTGTAAGTGAGAAAGCTAATTCAACACTCCAGTTGTTCAAACAAATGCTAAGTAAGGAACAGTCAGATTTTGTGTGCCTTTCCTACGTCTGATAAATGCAAAATGACATTTTGCATTTATCATTTAAGACTTTGCATTGCATTTAAGACTCCGGTTTTAAAGATAAACATTTCAGTTCTGAACAGAAGGAGGTGGGTAAGAAAGTGGCTTTGAAGACAGGAGGCAAACTTTGCTATTCTTTACAATGAATGAAAGCTGAATACTTGGCATTGTGTCTGTGACACTGCTGTCTCGCTAATACACAAAGGGATGGCACACGGGCTCCGGCAACTTGGACTGCAGCAGAGTAGCAGGGATCCCAGGGATGTTCCCATGGAGCTTGCATTAGAAATGAAGTGGAGCCTCATGGTGTGTTTAATCTCATCCCCTGAAAGACTTAACCATGTGTGAGTTGGCAGCAGCACATAAAGATTAGAATAGCAGTCTGGCAAAGCAAGTCTAAAATTGCAGAGTTTAGAAAAAAATAGCATCACCCCCCAAAAAAAAAAAAAAAAAAAAAACTTCCTAAGAGAAAGGGAGGAAAGGTCAGATCTCAACCCACTGAACACGAAAAGAGCCAAAATCACAAAGGCTCTGCCTTTCCTCAGCGCATGCCATTGTTATCACCCGAGCAGCTCCTGTTGGGGAGTGTGGACCATATGATGCCCTGGGCTCACCCCAAAGTCACAGAACTCAGACAAAAAGGCAACTCAGCACCCTGGTGAAACAGGGACGAGACCTCAGACACCAACCAGCTAAAACTGTGGCTGCACATGGAGGAATTTACTTGCCCGAAGAGAATGAGTCGGTGTTATTCCTTACCTGCTTAACAAGACCTGAAAATGTTCAGGTCAGATTTACCCGCAAGATAATTTTATCCTACGATATGATTATCTTTATGATTCCAGGTATTGCCTCTGAAATACATAACCAGCAAAGTTTATCTCCAAAAATGCAGCATAACAAAAGAATGTACTTAATAACTCAGCCTTGTCTCTATTTATTTCTGTTTCTTTTATATGTTCCTCTCCTCTGGCACAGCTGATACTACAACAGAACTGAACAGCAGTAGCGAACTCTCACTCCTAAAGCCTCTGGTGGAGCTCTAGCTTCACACCCTTTATGAGCAGACGAAGAACAGAAATGCTGCTTAACACATGGTCCATCAACTCTTGCTTTATTTACCTATACCTTTAAGTTAAATTATAAGGAAAGGACTTATAAGGAAAGAATCCATTATACACAAAAAATTTAACTTAATCTTCATTCCTGCACATTTTAGGCACCTTTTAACATTGCCTTGTGTCTTTCCTCAGTAGAATAGCGTTAGCTCCTGGTCATTCTGTCAAAATAGCAAAACCTTCATGGCACTGCACAGGATTATTTTGCAAGTAGGAAGAGAAGGTGAAACAAGTTGCAAGGCAATTGGGACCAGCAAATGGCAAGTTCAACCCTGGATACAATAACAAAAAACTGCTGACGGCTAACCTGCAAGGAGCTGGAAAATAAGAGAAAGAAAAGCAATCTGAGGAACTAGGAGTCAGATAGTCTGTCTTCACCAGGTTGTGGGATTTGGTAAGCATCTTAAAGGCAATAAGACTAAAGGGTGAATTGATACTCAGATAATATCTCACATGAGGTTACCAGCAGCACATTCTCAGATTATCCTAATATCTATGATTAGAAATACCAGGGAGTTGAGCCCTGCTGTGTTTAAACAGCACTTTATTTTGAAAGTTCTTCAGCCTGAGAAAAATATTTAACACAGTAAGTATAATCCAGCTAAGGAAGTGACTAAACTAAGGAACTGAAAATTTGTGCAAAAAGGTAGAGGCTGGAAAGCAGCACTTAGCTGGTCTTTTGAAGGTCTTGAACTGGGACTGTCTCTCCGTTTAATATTTAATTGTGCCAGTTCCAATAAAAATAGGAGGGAGGTAATATATGCCAATGTCGAAGACAGGAAGTATTATCAATATCAGAGAGGACTGAAATAACCTACAGAATGAAATGAAAGATCTTAGGGATGACAGCATAGGAACTGGATGATATTTATTAGCACAGCCAGCAAAGCTATGTATTTAGGGACTTGCTGACAGCTGAAAATGACTAAAGGGAAGGATCTGGTCATGCTGGTGAATCCCCAGCACTGTGTGATGTGTAGCACAGGGCTATCATGCAGCTGCACAGGAAATCAGCTCAAAAAAGACCATAACTTTTAGTGACTCTTTTGACACTTGCATGTCACTTACCAGAGACGTGCAATATGTGGTCTCTTACCACATATTCTACAATTTCTCAGCACCAGCTCTGTAGTTTTTATATCCACTTACGTCTTTTTCCTTCCCATACAGATAAGAGCATATGAAAAGTGTTTGTGATTGCACCAAGAGTACATTGGAAAAAGAAGATAGATAAGGGGAAAAGTGAAGCAGCAATATATATGTTGGGGGCATTATTTTCTATCTGGATAGAGCCATTTATTCCAGAAATACATCCATATTTTGCCTTTGAAAGCTCTCAGCAACATGGGTTTCCACTAAGTTCAGTGTTGCTATAGTAAATGATTTACAGGATATGAAATATAGGGTTCATCAGTAATGTCTTACCAGCTTCCCTTTCAGCAGTATTGGTATTTCTATGCTAGATCTACATCAGATTCTGCATGCTTGAAATATTCAGCCAATGTTGTTCACAGGCCATGAAAGCCAGAACCAACAATTCTCTAAAATTGAATCATATTAATAAGTTCTATTACTTCTGCACTGAGTTCTTTATTTTACTATCATATAGGTTATTAACTATGCTAGCAGCAGGACATAACAAATGCAAAATACTTGTTCAAGAACACTACTGTTTTCAGCAGGGAATAATTAAGAATACATTTCAATAACATTTAGGATTCTAATGAATAAAAGATAACTCATGCAGGCAACTCAGAGCACTGCATAATTTTCTCCAAGGGGGTTAAAATGCATGATGAGTGCCTAATTCGTAAGGAAGCACTTCTGGGTCATATATTTCAATAGCAGACAAGATGTGATCAAGGTTTAGGTAACACATAGGTTTGAAATGTCACCTTTCCTGCAGGAAGCCTTCAACAGGATGTCAGAATTCTTCAGCATAATCCTCCTAAAAAGCAGAAAACACCTCAGAGAGGTGGAATTTTAGAGCCCCAGCATTTTGCAAACAGAACATGCATCAAATGCAGAAACCTTCCCTCCCATTCACGGAAGCACTGATTGCATTTTCCCAGCTGTATTTGAGTTGGTAAGCAAGCCCTAATCACAAACGTGCTCTCATTTCCACAGCAGCAAAAAAAAATGAAGGCAGTAAAAGAATATGACAATCAAACTCTGGCTTTTTATAAGACCCTCAAATTCTCCTAATTGCCAGATGCAGTTATTTAGTTTTGTATTCTAAAATTGCCTTGATTTTATTTCTTCTAGAAAAGGAACAAAAGAAAGTGCATTTGTGTGACAGTCCATTCGGGACATGGTTGTTGACTGCAAGTGCAGGCTCTAGGTTAACTGTCTAAATCACCTTGGATTCTAAATCACCACAACACAGGAACAGCCCAACTAGAAACACCTCCTACCTCACATTTACTCCCTGTTTCCACTGGATTTCCACATGCCTTTTTAGGGTGGGAGGGAGGAGGGCAGGAAGAGAAAATAAGAGAAAAATGAGAAAGCTCGAGGATGATGATTATGTAGAGTAGAGGCAATAGATAATCTGGATTAAAGAGGCAGTATCTGGATGCACAACAGTGCTGTTCTTAAAACTTTAGATGGTGAAATTATCAGAAATTTCTAACAAAGCAGAAACAAGCATTTTTTGTATGCTTGTTTTTGTTTAGATGCCTGTTTCTCAGTTTCTTTGGCTGAATACTGAAATCCAAATACTGAAATTTAGTTAATGACTGTACTCTCCTGGCATAGCCCCCTCCCTGTTCCCTCACACAACTCCAGAACAGCTGAACAGGTTTTTCCTCATTTTCCAAAATTTCTCATAAGGCTTTAGCCAAACCTAAAGAATACTGTTTGCTCGGACATGCTACCACTGCCCTTCCCTCCCAGCCGAGCTGAGGGCAGCCGAGAGCCCCGCAAGGCGCTCGGGCTCCTCAGGCAGCATTTGCGAGGAGAGCGGGCACAGCTGGGGCTGCCCAGGCTGCTGCACGGCACTTGGGGGAGGCTTTAATGCAGCCCCGTTAATTGTCTGCAGGAAGAAATGAAAGCTTTTTCTGCCAGCTTTAAGTCAGTGTTGTACAAGATGCATTTCAACTCAAATTCACCTGCCTGCCAACCTGCTCTGGCTATATGCTTGTAGAGGTTGTAACTAACCAGTCTTCCTCCTGTTCCAAGTTGGGGTAAGCTCCAGCAGAACAAGATTTATGCCCACTTTATATTTCTATCTCTGTGCTGTTACCAGAACTACAAAATCAGACATTTGGTGGATCTGTTCCCACAATGGATGAGCATGATGAAGGCTCCTCTGCCCCCTGGGTGCTTCTTTCCCCTTCGGGTTCAGCTCCCTTCCTAGAGAAAGCTCACTCCCTTAGCTCGCTATCATGTCACACATTAATAACTTGTTTTCCTCGGTTTTGTTCATCCTGTTCTTTCCCTTTCAAACCAACTTTTGCTTCCTGTCATTAGACTAAATGTCTGTGCAAATCCTGTAAGTCGGATTTCCCTGACAGACACCGACTATTTTGTCCTTGGGTAATGCTCTGAATTTAAGCTGCTGGTCTCCTCGTTCCTGGAGCCTCCAATTAGGTTATGTGTTTAGGTATAATGTGATGCATTTATCAACTTCTAAAGCTTTAAGAGATTTCAAGGAAAACACGGAAATGTTATCATAGCAAATCTTGCACTTAAAAGCCAGGAAGCAAGCAAAACGGACCTATATGCACTCATCTCTTAAATTCTCAATTGACACATTTATATTTAGAGTCAGCATTCTAGGTGCTGCTTGGCCAGCAGAGATGCAATTAAAATGGTGTTTGTGATACGGAAAACAAAATATAGAAGTTGGTCTCCCTTATACACGCTCACTAACTGCTCTAATTTAGCTTAAGGAATTGTCATTGTGCTTTTACACCAGAGCTTCCGAGGGCATTTCTTAAACAGTAAGCATGTGGTAAAGTCGCATCGGGCAGTTCTGCGCTGTCAAATTGCCTGATCTCTGCAAGGCAGCTCCACAACCAGCAGCAGGAAACAGGGCATCAGCTGGCAGCTCTACGTTCCTATTGAAAAGACTGAGGCACATTTTGCAAGCCAGCTGTGACCCAGCTCTCGGGGGGCCAGAAAGCACGCGGGAGTGCGCTGAATCCTAATGCATGCATTGACTTCTCAGTGCCCTCCACACTGGCACCCATTTCCCTTCACACACTAAGTCATTTAATTCATATTTGCTAAGGGTCTGTGCTAGCTCATTACAGTTCAGTTGAGGCTTAGATTTTATAATATCTCAGCCATGTATCAGCAACTCCTCCTCTCCTCCCATTCTCTGAGCAGACAGAATTTCATTCTTGAAAGAAAGAGCAGGGCCCATCTAGTGAGGATGGTGAAAGAACCTCTTTGCTGACAATGGAGCTAGGCAGATCTGAGATATTTCTCTAACTTGTGAGAAATGTTATACAAGCCTTGAAATACAGGGTACCAGAGCCCGAGAAATAACCTATTTGATAGACACATCTTTTCATTGACTAATCTAGGGAGATCACATCAGATTTGCCACTCCTGGCGTAATTGGTCTTTTTACCATTTCCTGGAGATATTTTCACGGGAAACAGTTACCACTCATGATAAATATTTTGCAAATCACAGAGGATGGTGAGAGAAGGATTCCACTGAAAGCCAACTAATTACTTCAGACTTACCTTGGTGCAATTGAAGTTGGTATTTGGCCCCGAGCCTTTGTTTTAAGAATGTAAGTATAAATGTCTTTCTGAAAACAGCAGTTACAGTAATTCCCAGCAAATTAGGCAGAATTCCAGGGCTGCACTTGGTTTTCTGGAAATGATCTTTTAATTCATGGTAAATGAAGGACTAAAAATTATGATCGGGTCGAGAGACAGCAGGTCTGAGGTGCACTGCAGAATGTAGATCAATAGTCAGAAAATTCAAAATAGACTCCTAAGTGTCGGTGCCTATTTCCCTCATGAAATGAATAAAGTGCTGCTCTATTGGCAACCTCATTATTCACTACTTAGCAAATGCAGTAATGACTTTAGGCAAATGTGAATATTGACCCTGAACGATCCTGGAACCAAATGCAGGAAATGAACATAAATGACAATTGTGTTTTGTCATAGTCCCTCAAAGGCCCAACAGAGTAGAAGGGAACTCAGATTTTGAGCAGGTTGTTCTGAAGCAGAACTGCTTTGAGACTGCACAAACTCCTACTTCCTTACCATAGTGCTGACATGGACAAGCAGAACCAGAGCTTCCTCCATTGGAACGCCAAGAGAAGCAAGGAGTAGAGTATGAGAAATAAGCATAGGGAGCCTGTACAATACAGGCTGCTGCATACAGTGCAAACCACATTTCAACAGCTGACAATTCTTATTTTGGTTAACAGTCTAAATAGCTACTTAGGCAGGGATGGAATATTCTAAAAGGTAACATAGTGCCACTCTGGTTCTGATAGGTCAGAGCAGGTTCAAAAATATCCGCAAAATCAGAATTCTGCTCTCCCCGAAACTCTTTGAGAAGCAAAAACTTCTGAGGAAAAAGTGACAGGGGGACGTGGCCAATGGTGCTTCATGAAACCAAAATGGCCAGCAGGGTGTAGGAGGAAAAGACACCACGAGGAGTCAGTGGGATCACTGAGCAAGGTTTGGGACTTTGCAGAAAGTTTTGAAGACCTGAGAAAGGTAACTTCTTTTTTATACCTGGAGATCTGGATTCCCTCTGCCAAGCTCTGCGAGGAACAACTCCCACCTGTCCATCTGTCCCATGTTCCCAAATGCTCCCCAACATCTGCCCCTCTCCTGCAGCAAAAGAAAGGATCTTCTCTCCAGGCTGTGCTAGCCTGGAGAGGCAGTTACCTTCACCAATTCCCACCACGCTGCACTGCTCACTCCTTTGGTAGTACTTTAAAATGGTGAAGTGATAAATTAGTCTGATAACTCCACCTTAAAAGTGTAAATTGCCCTAATCCATTTTAAGCTTCAATAAGAAGAAAGTTTCTCAGGAAGAGAGTTATTCTTCTTCACGTCTAGCTGGAGGAAGGAGCCTGGTCTTTGTGAAGAAGCCAGCACTGGAAGACAGATGTAGAAATGTCTTATTACACTGTGGATATTTTAATGAGCTGTATAATATGTCTACAAAAGAGATGTCAGAATAAATTACATGGAGCACGCAGGTAGCTTTCTAAAGAACACAATGGCACAATCGTCCTTTTCCTTCAAGCAAAAAGAATGGCTGAAGTGATAAGCTGCACTCACTCAAGGCAGGTAACGAATGTCTCACTGCAACAAGGTGCAGTTTAAAAGATTATAACTTATAGCTGATAATATTATAGGATGCTATGAAGTTTAAGAATAGCAATGGCTATAGTTAAGGCTACTGCTGCTCTTTCAAGTGTATCTGTATGATTAAAGACATTTTAGAGCTTTCAAATTTCTCACGTGATTTCTCTGCTGGGCAAATGTCACCTTTATAGTGATGAAGCAGTAGTTTGCTTCAAACAATAGTCCTAAGCAGTGGAGCAGCAGACACTCACATGTAAAGTCTGAATAAAATATCCTAAGTGGTCACTTGCAAAGAATTCAAAGTTTATTGGATGTGGCCCTTAGTGCAGACTGCACTACCATAAGCTAGGAGGCCTCAGCTGATTGACTGATGGATTCTTGGGGCCCCTTGGTCCCTAGTAGGACTTCATATCATTCTTTTAGCAGATCATATGGGTATTTTTGTAGTTTTAACTCCTCTAGATTTCCTAAACTCTCCATATGAATGTGATTATACTAAACTGAGTTCTATAACACTGTTAGTTATGCCTAATTGTTACCTTCTGAATACTCTGCAAAAGTCTGGGTGACAGGGGAGTATAATAAGGTTGGTCTCTGCCTTAATGAGACTCATTTGGATAGCTCAGAAGCCAAAAAAAAAGGAACCGAGAAAGAGATTTTTAGCCATTTTCCATCGCATTCTATTTTATTTTGCTAAAGCTGGCAAATCTATGGGCACCAGAGTTCAAATGTCATCAGACAAGGAGGGGGGGAGAAAAAACAGCATTTTGGAGTTCCTCTGACATCCATTGTGATTTCACTGTAGTAAAAGAAAGGTCATTGACACAACACCTCTATTTTGTCTTCTGTGCTATAAGCAAAACTAGCTGTGAAGAAGCATTCCTAGAATAAAACTGGTGCAGTCCTGAAAGTCCTGAAATGAAATGAACTGTCTGTTGGATGGAGGTGTCATTCCACAGCAGATTGAGAGAGGCTGTTCTGGAAGAAGCTGTTGCTTTTATAGCACCTGATGTAATGTGCTGCAAATCTTGACCAGTGACCATTTTAAAATTGGAAATACAAAGACTATAAAATTAATTTAGCCACGGCAAAGCAAGAGTAAACAGTGCAGCTTCTAAAAAGGTTTTTTCTTTTTTTCTCATATGATGCTGGGGGAACCTTGCTGCTTGCTTCAATCACATTGAGCAGTGAGTGTTAAAAATGAAAAAATACACAGAGGGAGGAACTCCCTCCAGCTCCCTTTGTCAGTGGCTATGGTTGCATGTGATTTTTAAAATGCCTATTGAAGGTCACGACAGGGAAATTGCTAAATGCGATTGCCCGTGTGGTCTCCTGAAAACCACTTCATGCATCGCTCTTGTTCCATCTGCGTCACTTCCTTTGCACCCCAGCCAGTGTGCAGCTGTTTAAAACAAGCAACTCCACCCCAGCTCCCACTGTTTCAGTGAAGACAGTTCTCTGATCACTTTCCTATATTCTTTTCCTGTGATTTAAGCAAGCAAGGTATTGATAATGTTAATAGGAGTTAAGAGCAATGTTTTTGCATTTTTAAACGTAGTAAATTCAGTAACTTTTGGTATGCTGAAAAATTTGCCTATTAACCAAAGGCTGTCTGCTCTGCCTCCTTGTGGTTAGTGTCCTCCACAACACGTTGCTGCGTTGAAGAGAAAAACTGCCAGGGAACCCAGGCCCAAAGGGAAAGAGCATCCAGCAAACCGTCCTGCCAGGGCATCCTGCAGGCTCCCTATGCCAGGACCTCCCTCCACAGGTTGCTACTTACCAACCTTTTTCAAGAGGCTGCAGTTCCATGCGCTGTGCTCTGTGCAACTGGCCCATGATTTCTTTGTGGACTCTCTTTGGGGGTGCTGGGTTAGTAGATCCTGTGCTGTCAAGAGAGAACTTGTCCAAAACAAAAACCCTGTAGATTTCTTCAAAAGGCAGATGCTGAGGACAGCAACAAAACTGCCAGACCTGCAAATGGAAACGACGTGTATGCATGGTCCCCTGTACCCAATTCATGCATCCTGTAACCCTCAGCACCCACAGGAAAGCAGCAAACCCCTGCACAGTGACCCAAGCTCCCCAGCCCCAGAGCCCACCTCTAGGCTCGTGTGGGCCTGCGAGGGCTGGTGCTCGTCACCCACCAGCTGCTCTGCAGCCCACAAATACTTTCAGAAAAGGCTCAGGGAAATTGTGTGCGCCGTGGAAGCCACGAGCACCACCAGAGGCAAAGCAACATGTCAGTGATCTTGGCACTTCTCCAGTCTATGATGAGAAAAGAGATTAAAAAAGTAGAAGCTCAAAAAGTTAATTTCTAGTGTAAATCAGCAGAATTATGTCTGAGGATTCAAACTATCCTAATAGAATAAACTAAGGTGTTTATTACTATTAGCCTTTCCCTTTGTCGTACAACAAAGATCATCAGAACCAAATTGTTATTAGTATCAAAACAACTTAGCTTGGGCACTTTAGAACAATTTTCATTATTTGCATAAAATAAACACTTGCATTAAGGACAATTTCAAACCTCATTAATCCTCATGGCTCAGTGCCCCCTGACACACACCTCCCTTAGAGCGCCGTGTTCCTTGCCCTTGATTTTCCAGTGGGAAACACTGCAACTGGTTTTCACCTCTCTTAGCAAGCTGGGAAGCCTTGGCTTAGTTTCCTTCACCACCAGAGGGCAAGATCCGCCCACGGAACTGCTTAAAGACAGCACAGTTAATATAGCCAAACTGTTTGTTTTAAAAGTACATATAGCCTCCTCAAAACAATTAGGATCACACAAATAAGAGAAGGAAAGGCCAAAGCAGGTCCCTAAAACTTAGGCATATTGAATAGCCTGCAAGAAAACAGAGAGAATGGGATAATTTTACCTTCAACACTAAGCCGTTTTGCATTTTTTGACCAAAAAATTGTGAAGTGATAATATTTATATTCTAGGACTTCATAATAATTTCCTTAAAGCTGAACGATCACCACAGAACACCAGAGCACTGAGCCCATAGCAAGGAGCGCACTCTAGGACTCTACGCACAGATACAAAACACTTAAATCCAACATGTCTCAGTGCAAATCTTCCTTCTAGAGACCACTACTCCCTAGGAGCAAAACAGCTGGTTCCTAGCATTTATTTAGATATTTCACCTACATTTACATGTGTTAAACTGAAGTGGAAAGTGGAAAATGGTAGTAAAAACTGAGAAATGATATATTTACGTTGAATTGTGGTATTTGAAGGCACATACTATGATCCTTACATGCTATACACCTTATTTCTCAGTCTTTACTACCATCTGAAAAGCCACCCCGTAACAGCTCATAATCAAGGAAAATCGAGTTACTGCTTCAGTGTTTTCTGTAGGATTTAGCTGGAGGACTCAGTTAAGGTACGAAAATAACAGCACATACTGTAGTAGAAAGACAAATCAGACTGGCTTCCTGTGCAGCACCAGCTGTAGCATCAGTACAGAGGTATCTACCCAATTGCAGAGTAAGAAAGATTATTTTAATTATTCAGCTACAAGCTCTGAAGGCAGAGGATAAAAAAATCCTGAGGAAATCCAGCATCTGTTCTTTAAATACATCTGATTTTTGAACTTACGTAACTTAAACACAGTCTCATGTCAGGTGAAGTCTTATAAATCGATTATAACTAAAAACTTCAACTTTCCTAACTAAGATAAATTGACACACACAAAAAAAGGAGGTAAACAATCCGTTTTTAGATTTTACGTGGAATTGCAAACACACAGAATACTGTGGACACACAAATGTGTCTCCACAAAATCCACTTGGCTTTTTTTCTAAGCACTCTTCTTTCCACAGTCTGTAGGAAAGCACCATTGGTAAGCACACTTAGAAGCATGCACCTATGTCACACCTCGTTACTGCAATTTATCCCCACCCAGCAGCTATGCACACGTAAGAAATTATTTTGGATACTTTTTAATAGACAGGTATAAAATTGGCGTATTCTAAAGGCAAGTTTTACATGTGTCTATTAAAAAAGGAGCAATCCTCACAGCACACCTCAGAGGGCCACAAACCTCCCTGGTTTCCCAGGGGCCATGAGCACGGGGAGAGGTGGGCTGCAGCTCCCCGCAAGGCACCGCAGCCGCCCACACACGCCACTCCCAAACCCCTGTGCTAAATACTGCTATGGGAAGCCTCGTGAAGCTAAAAGTGTATTACACNAGTTTTACACGTGTCTATTAAAAAAGGAGCATACCTCAGAGGGCCACAAACCTCCCCGGTTTCCCAGGGGCCACGAGCACGGGGAGAGGAGGGCTGCAGCTCCCTGCGAGGCACCACAGCCTCCTGCGCACACCACTCCCAAACCCCTGTGCTAAATACTGCTATGGGAAGCCTCGTGAAGCTAAAAGTGTATTACACTAATTAGCACACAGACAGATTGAGAGTGCAGACTTTTAAAACTTTTTTCTGCTCTCTGATGATAACCTGAATTCTGACCTTAGTTTACTCCAGACTGTGGTTTATTCTGGCTTTGGTTTGTTCAGCCTGTCATGCTTCAGCTCACCTGTCTGCAAAGCAGGTTTNGATTGAGAGGGCAGATTTTGAAAATTTTTCTTCTCTCTGGTGATAACCTAAATTCCAGCCTTGATTTATTCCAGACAGCGGTTTATTCTGGCTTTGGTTTGTTCAGCCTGTCATGCTTCAGCTCACCTGTCTGCAAAGCAGGTTTTTTAGAACGCGCCGTAGAGATGTAGTGGCTGTTTTAGAGTTCCTTAAGCACTCAGACCCTTGGAGAAGAGCCTGCTCTGTTAGTTAAAGGTCACTTTCTCATGCACATCTTACTCGGATACTTAAAGGGTCCGTTTTCTCAAGGAGTTTCAATCGCTAAGACAGAGGAGGGAACTGAAACAACTAAAATGATGTTTGCCAGTGAGAGTAAAAATGAGACTTAAGAAATCTGGTGCCGATGCTGAAACTCCTCATGTTCTCAATGCAATTTTCAAGAGACCAACTGTCTCCCCTGAAACGAGTACCAGTGACACTGGCAGTACTGAGAGGTCATCAAAGGCCTGAATGAACTCAGGAATTCATCTGTATTTTCCCCTCAGAAAGAGGTCTTTACAGATCAAGATAAGGACAATAAGTCCTTACGGATAGAAAGTGAAATGGGAAATCAGTCACTTCCAGCTCACTACATACTAGCTCTCCTGGAAGTTTTTCTTCCAGTTCTGCCTAACAAGATTTTCCATAATCTTAAGGCTTGAGTCTTTGGGAAATAGTTTATTAGTGTTTGTTCCTTTTCTATTATCAGTGTAAAAACAGTAAGAGTATTTTAGTGAATACTCTTGAATTTCCTGTTGTAAACTTTTAGTTTCTCTGGGCCCTCCCATGAAATTCAACATAGACTTTGAACATGTAAAACTAAATCCAGAGCTGTGAATCAGGTGCAAGTTTTCTCCATTCCCGGTATGATGTATCCTGATATCTAGAAAAAGGACAGCAGGAGAAGTTCTAATGTAAATAAAATGCACTTGTGACAATAAATATGTTACTCCCATGAGAGGGTTAAGCAGTTTTCGGAAGCTGCTAAACAGACTCTGCACTGATAAGAACAAACGGAATTTTTTTCCTCCTTATAAAGCTGCGTACCTAAAATAATTCCCCTGCCAATGCTTTTGTCGGTGCTCCGAACAAACTGGTCCTAACGGGTTCGCACTCGTTCAGACGACCTACCCTGAGCTTGTCTGGCCATGAGATTGGATAAATCTTTTAATTAAACGCTTGTTCTTACAATTCACTGCCAGATTTCTCAGTAACTACTGGCAATAAGCTCCTCACTAGCAGATTATTGATACCTAGAGCAGAGAATGGAGCCACAGCTCCATCGAGACAGCCCATGCAAGCAGTGACGAGGAGCAGCTTCCATCGTCCAAGGGCCAGGTCTTCAAGCCGAGACTGATGGGTGCAACTTCAGCACCATGACAAACAGGAAATCTCTGTTTCTGACTGTATGTGGGATAGTCACACTGAAATGTATCTAATATCCCCAGATACCCTATTCCACAGGGAAATAGTGAGATAGGAAACATGCCTCATTACTGGTACATTGGAGGAACTAGTGACTTCAAGGACAGGTGACGCAGTTGCTGCCGTTTCATCTCCTCCTTCCAAGCCCTGCTCTAAAGGGCTTACGCTGCAAAATGTAGAGCTGCTGCCCAGGTCAGTCTGGGCTTCATATGACTGACTCAGAGGAAATAAAGCTGCGTAAATAACAGCTTTTCTAGGACTCGGACTTCTGAATGATGTATAAAGAGGTAGATAAGGGGAATATAAGTTGAACATATAAATTTGCCACTAATTTGCAGTCCTGGTCTTCACCTGTCAAAGTCATAGAGGAAGTAGAAAAGATAAAAAGGGCAACTAATCAGATCACAAGGATGTGCAGCTGCCATATAAAGGCAGACTAAAAGGCTGGAACCATTTGTTTTGGGGAGAAGGCTAAGAAAGGACAAGATTGAGGTTTACACAATCAGGAAAGCTGTGGCTAAGGCCAATGCAAGAACTGCTGTTCCCTAAATCCTACAATTCTAAGCAGTAGTCCCTGAACCCAGGAGGAGATGGGTCACATTATCAACATCTCTCACCTGCAGCTCTGTAAGTTTTGCTACTTAGCAGTGCCGTGAGGGCAGCTTTGCCAGGACAGCAGCTGAATGTCACAGGCTCGGCAGCTGGGGACCTGGGAAACTACTGCAAATGAAGTCAAGTAGTGGTTCGGGGCTTGCACGCACACACCTGCTGTGAGGCAAGTTTATTTCAAAGTCTAAAGTTTAATGGTTGCTTGTGTTTGCACCAGTTATGCCACTGAACGTACCTATTCTGGAATGAGGCCTGTTAAGTCAGAGCAAGTGAAAACAGAAGCTATCCCCAAAACTAAACATGTTTTCTGATTTATAGTGGACTCAATCAGGAAACTAAAATGAAAAAAAATTCTTTCAAACATGTGTGGAATAATACCATTCTCCCCACACCTGCTTCATTTCAGAAATTACTTTTCCCCCAAAACTGCTGGCCAGGTATTTCAACAGCCGTAACACACTTCATGCCTCTGTGGTATGAAAATAAAGCTAGTAGAGGTGAAAGTAGGTGACACCCAGAAGCACAAGGGCTCTTACTAGAGCAGCTATGGTGTGCCCGTACGATCAGCCAAGCACGGCAGTTCTCATTAGCTCTGAGCCAGCCACGCTGCTACCTCAAGCTTCAGGTCAGCAACCAAAGCCGCCGCGCGCCGGCTGACGCTCTCCCTTGCTGCCCGTGTTGGCAGCACTCCCTAGCTCTTCCTCGCTGCCCATGCCTCGGAGCAGCACAGAAATAATGCAACTGTTAAGAAGTCTGACCTCTGAGCCACCGAAACAGATCTTTTTACCTGCTCTGACACCAGCACAAGTCAGTCGCATCTCAGTCTGAGAGCAGGGCAACATGTCTGATAAGCCCTTGCATCAGCCTAAGCTCATGTGCCTCCAGCCAGACCTCTGAATGTCACCCGTCCTGGAAAGGCTGGTGTTAATCCGAGTGAAGGCAGACACATCATTTATGTAGTTTTTGCTTTCTGGATATCTTAAGACTCACTCTTTCCTGCTGTGAGGCATGTTTTGAGTCAGATGCTGATAAACGTAATTTCTATGAAGGTCTGATTTCAAATGTTTCTTTGCAGAAAGGGAAGCTAAGATTTTGTAAGCAGTTAAAAGTAACCGCATTTATACAGCTGCAATTCATCCTCTGCGACAGGACGAATGAACAGGTTGAGCCTAGCGGGTCTTAGCAATTCCATTTGCCCTGGGGTGTCCCTGATCTGTGTAAGCACACGTGGGGCCGAGCTGCTCCAGCCCTGCACCATGCGGAGCAGCCGGCGCTGCCCATAGGGAGCTCCACGGCGGTCAACACGGTTCTCTATGTATTGAACCTTGTGCACCCAGCCAGCACCTCCTGGGCGCCGCAGCCAGTCACAGCAGAGCTGGCCTGCCTGTCCCTCTCCAGTGTTTTGCTGGGCCCACACTTGCCAGGGATAAGGGAAGCTTCTTCACCCCAAATTCTATTAGGAATAAATCTGTTGTCCACAACTATTATCAGTTTGATTTGTAAGAGATTATGAAGTTCCACCTCTGATGCAAATGCTTCATGTTTGATGTTGATAACCCCAGGCATAAAAATCTATGTGTCTAATTACTGCAGCTAACTGGAAATGTTTCATGACCAATTCCTATTGCACTGGGATCTGAAGCCAAAACCCAGTCCTTCTCCACTGTGATCTGTGCTCAGACCGGTTTATTCACTTGTTTTTCAACTGAGGCCCCTGAATCCCTTCCTCCAGCAGAGTTATCACACAGGCTTTTCAAATGGGAGAGGGGATGAAAGAAGGGATCAGAATAACCATTAAAGTTACACCCAGCATTACTGATCAGCTGCTGCCTGCGTGTCTCCTGTAGGGAGGAGTGTGAATGAGACACCCTTGCACTCAGAGGCACTAGAACCATGATATTTAATAGCAGCTTCAAAAAGGAAGCCTATGCACACATGTATAACATAGCATTTATACTTGCCTGAGGTATTTCTGGCTTATGAACTACTATTTTTTTCTTTGTTTTCCCACCCTGCCCAATGACTAAAATAAGCTTTCTAAGTTAAATTGATATGGCCTTTTCTTCTTGCACTGCCTCTACACTTTGAATACTTGAGGAGCATTTGACAAACGGAGTCTGAAGTTTAATCAAACGCAGTTTGAACGGCCAGAGCTGCCTGCGCTTGAGGAGACTGCAGCAGGCAAAGCACATGCCTTCAGCCCCAGGGAACGGGAACCAGCCCTAGGTTGCCAAAAGGCATCCACGTTGCTGCATGTGATTCATTTGTCCCTTCCTTTTTCCTGCCCAAAGCAAGTTTCATACCATTCTGGCCACTATTAAATCTGCTTGATGTTTGATTCTCTACGTGGCATCTGATTATTCTGATATCGAGTTCACATTGTTAGAGGAAAAGTCTGCAGAATCATATGAATTGAAGTTTTCTGAATAGTCATTATTTGTGAAATGACATCTCTGATCCAGATTTTACTATGACTCACACAACAGGAGTTATATAATTTGTTACTAATATTAGAAATGATGAACTGTGGGATTATTAAAAAACTGCCTGTCTCCATCTTTATATAAACAATAATCTGTTAGTGTAGACTGTAACAGAGGGAGGTTTGGGGTTTTTTGGTTTGTTTGTTTTCTTCTTTCCCCGCCCTGCCCCCCCCCCCAACTCCTTGTAAGGCTATTTCAATGTCTAATTGTCTAATTCCTATAAAATACACAAATACTGTGACATATATATTCCTAGCTCAGAGCTCCAAGAAGTCAACAGAAACAATTCTGGTCCTCATTCATAAAACAAAAACCAACATTTCCCCTGTTAAAATGGGTTCTGGTTTTCAGCTGTTTTGTTGGAAGGAAATACAGAANGGTTTGTTTTCTTCTTTCCCTGCCCTGCCCCACCCCCAAACTCCTTGTAAGGCTATTTCAGTGTCTAATTCCTATAAAATACACAAATACTGTGACATATATATTCCTAGCTCAGAGCTCCAAGAAGTCAACAGAAACAATTCTGGTCCTCATTCATAAAACACAAAACAACATTTCCCCTGTTAAAATGGGCTCTGGTTTTCAGCTCTGATTTGTTGGAAGGAAATACAGAAGTGTAACATTTAATAAAGCATGTCCTTGCCTGCTTCTAGAGCTGTTATCTCTACTCCACAAAAGGGAAAAAAAAAAAAACAGTTTTAGGTCCTTCCTACCACAGGCTGGACCTGCTTTCAGCTGAAGCTGGGTTCAGAGTTGTTAAGCACAGTTTAAAGCTCGGCAGATCCTGACTTCAAAGCGAGATGGAAGACAAGGAAGTGAAACAGGTGATGGGTGGGAAATGCACATANGTTATCTCTGCTCCACAAAAGGGAAAAAAAGCAGGCTGGACCTGCTTTCAGCTGAAGCTGGGTTCAGAGTTGTTAAGCACAGTTCAAAGCTCGGCAGATCCTGACTTCAAAGCGAGATGGAAGACAAGGAAGTGAAACAGGTGATGGGTGGGAAATGCACATAGTGCTTAAATAACAGTTGGCATCAACCAAGGAGATTATGCGGATGCCTTCTGTTAGTTTGTTTTTAAGCACCCAGGATTAACTACCATGTTCAGCACACATTGTTGGGGATTTGCTTGCTTTGACAGGGAGCTGCAAGGACTTTGATAACTGGGGGAAGAAGAGAACATTTTCAGGACGAGCTCTGCTCGCCTTATCTCAAGTTCTCGACACAACAACTTCCCTCAGAGCTGTAGCACATCAGGAAGGAGGCAGAATGTAAAGGTCAGATCTAAACCCTGTTGCACACTAGGAGGGAAGACATACATTATGGCTTTAATATTATTTTTGTCCTAAACCAGATTTTCTGGATTCCTGTTTTGCAACATTTATGGAGAACCAATTATTCTCTATACCATTCCCAAATACTCTAAGCCCCTATGTGCTTTTACTAGAGAAACTTAAAGATGCATCTCCTGCTGAGAAATGTGTGCTCTATCTTCAGATTAACACACCAGCTTTCCACCACGATGCAATCAAACTCTTAAGGGGACTGTTCACCACATGGCTGCACAATCCAAGAGTTTAAAATCTTAACTTCATCCATGTCCTTCTCAGAACAGTTTCCTGCATCGCCTGTTCTTCGAGGCAGAGCATACAGTAACTGTCTCTCCTCTTTTCTTCACAGCAGTGATGTTTTGAGCAGTTTTAGCCAATGCAGATCCAAGCACTTCCCTATTACCAAGGATTTCCCTCTCAAGCATATCAGCAGGCTATATTAACATTAGCAAATCCAAAGTCAAACAACTGTCTCCATAGCACTGTTGATTCTAAAATCAATCCAGACGCCCAGAAAAAAAAGGCCTTTAATTACTCACTGCATTGAGGAGCTCCCCATTTTTCTGTTTTACGTGATACCACATTTCTTAGCTAAAGAAAATATTTTCTTAAACTAATTAATTGTATAATAGTCTCTCATAGTGGCCCTGGTTCCATAAAATAAATTTTTGGTTTCAATTTTTAAAATCTCACAGCGTTCTCCATAAAAAATATTTTGTATTTCTAAAAAGGACAAAAAATGCAAGAAATTTGCCAACAAACAATAAACACCTGAAAATAGTTGGAGTACTCAGCATGCAGGATCAAAGGTCCAAACATTAACAGATGATGTTGGTTTTCAAGCTGTCCATCCACTATTTGACATTTTTTCTCCCACGCTTGTGCTATAGAAGTTATATGTGCTATAGAAGAGGCTACCTGCGTATGGCCGTGACATCCCCTTCCCCTTCAAGTCTTCCTCTGCACCTACAAATGATGACGAGCTGTACAGGTTCAAGGCTCCCAGGCAGGTGGCACTTGTGGAGAAAGCTGCCTCTGAGGAAGGTGATTCAACACTGAGGGTGGATAACAAACCTGGGGTGACACCGCGGCAGGGACTGTGTGTGGCTGCAAAGCAGGGACAGTGGCAAGGGTAGGGGGAAAAAAGAACAAACTTACCAATCTTTTTCCTATGACCTGCTACAACATCGCGCAGGTTCGGCACATTCTTCTCTGATTGAACAGGAGCTGAGCTCATCTGTCTTACCTTCCTGCNATAGGAGAAAAAAAGAACAAACTTACCAATCTTTTCTCTATGCCTCGCTACAACATCGGGCAGGATCAGCGCATTCTTCTCTGATGAACAGGGGCTGAGCTCATCTGTCTTACCTTCCTGCAAGTGAAAGCCAGATCCTTATGGTCAGTAGGGCTTTTCTCCCATCTGGAGTTTTAAAAATTTCTTGAGAAAGCAGAAACTTATAACTGAACCTCATCTTTATGGAGGTTGCTGGTAAAAAACAGTTTTTGCACATTCTGAATTCATCAAAGTACATCTCAGCGTGCAATACCAACCCTCCTCTCCCTTGTCACTCACACCCATCAGATTTACTGATCATATTCAGCCCTGCACTACAACTTGGACAAACTCAAAAGACCTCATTCTTTAATATTTCTTACTATTATGCAAGCATTATCACAAGAAACATGTCTAGTCTTAGATTTAAATTTCTAAATATCTGATTAGCAGTTTCAATAGCACATTTGCAGATCACTAGGGCTTTGTTCTGTTTGGTTTATGTATATCCTAAATGTAGGCATACCAGGCAAAAATACAAGTATATACCTGCAAAAATAAGGGTTTAACAACGTGGTGGGAAAGCTAATCTTGGATATTTTTATGAAAGTGTGGAGATGCACCTTTATCTGTCACTGTTCATGTCTCATCTCATCATTGGTCTCATACATAATGCATGTTTCACAGGATTTTATTAAAAAGTTCTGCCAGTATTTTTTTTTATTTGTTTTTTTTGGGTTGGTTGGTTGTATAAAAGGGGCAGTGTCCTGTCCACTGAGTTATTCTCTTCTGAAACAGCTATACACTGATACTGCTTTTGCAATCCCCAGGTATTTACTCCCATTACAGAAAATGGCTTAAATAAATGGTATTGCGATAAAACAAAAGCTCACGCAGTCACTGAACTTCAACAGTGGAGAGCAGCCACTCAACAGAATCACTGCAATTTTCCCCATGGCCTGGGCAGAGGCTAACACAGAGTTAAGACACAGCAGGCAGGACACAGCACCAAGCTAGAATCATCCCTACTCTGCTATTTCATTTGGGGACTTTTTTTTCAGGAACAAAGCCAGCTTCTGCTATAAAACATTAATGTGAATGTACATGCCAGACATGAAATGTAAACGGCACACTTGCCTTAGCTGCATGAGCAGGGCTCTAACAGAAATATTGTTATAATAGGTCTTGCTTCTATTCACTCTAGATAGAACCTTGCCTCGGTTATCGCTGAGCAGACACAGGAACAAGGAGCCTTCTTGCTTTCCAGACTTGGCTTCAGCCTGGAGGAAGGGACAGACAGCAAGGTAAAAAGCAACAGCGTGGAAATGGGAAGGTTTTTATTGGTCTAGCACTTACAAAAATGCAGCCCGTATCTCTGCTTCTGCCAAGAGGCGGGAATACGAGCTGCTGGAAGCTGCTGCCAACCCCTGCACAATCAGTAAGTTTCCACTCCCTAACAGCAGGAACTTGCACTTCTGCCTCCTCGAGGAGGAATGTGAGAGCATCATGTGAACAGGCAGGGTACAGAGTCCAAAGAGCTGGGTAAGCGGAAAAATATCTTTGAAAGCAAAAAGGATTTTGTTTATCAAGCCAAATGTGAGGAAAGGTGCTTTTGTCAAGTCTAACTGCCCCAGTTTCACATTAGCCCATGGAAGCACTCAGCACTGAGCCACTTTGTGGAGGCCAGACTGTTCCATTTGAGAGCAAATGCCAGGCAAGGAGGATGGCTGTGCCAGACCTGGGCTTGCCTGTCTCACTTCAACAGTTTTTTTTCTTGTTAAATTTAGAAGCTCTTAAAAGTCATCATTCTTCTCCTGTATATGATTTGATAACTTTTTTTTTGCTCTTGTCTTTGGCAAAAGATGTAACATTAACATTGCATTATGCATTGACATTGCATAATGTCAAGTCCATGTTTTCATGTTCTCTGTTTTTTGATGCATTACAACTTGTGATAAAACAGTTGTGGCAACCACTGCAATCTGTCTTGAAACAGCTATTGCTTTTCTGTTTCCTACTTTTTAGTTTCTATAGGAGCAAGAAGCTTTCAGCAACACTAGACTAGCATACACAGAGTCTTGTCCAGCAGTAACAGCCTTGTGGGTGAATGTTCAGCTCAAGGGATAAAGGAAAAAAAGGATTTTTCACATTATATTTTTCTAGAAGTTAGTAGCAAGGTACCATTGGTTTTTGAGAGAAGGAAGGGGGCACAATTTGGGAAACAGAGACCACTTGCACAAGGCATACAGTATGGTTATATTCACTGTTGACTGGAATTACCCCTCAGCATTGCTTTAGCATTTATTGCTCTATAGACTTCACTGAAAAAAACGCATTTACTATAATCAAGAAGATAACAATAAAACAACCAATAAGCCATATATCTGAAGTGAATTTCAGATATTTGTGGGAGAAGAGCCTTTAGTACCATTCCCTCAGCCTTCTTAGCGACTGTAGCTCTGTAGGAAAACCTCCCTCCTGGTACGGACACACATGTGGCTCCATCTGTGCCACAGCTGGCCATGTTGCCTTGGATGCAAACTGCACCATACCAAACCCAATGTAAGAAACCACCGCCAACCACCAGAGCACTGTATCCTGACTTACTTTTCTTATCAGGTGCCTTAAATTTCCCCAGCCACAGTCAAATGACTGCATCTGTTCTGGAACAGAGCACAACTCCATAAGGGCACCATGTATTTCTGTCACAAGCCCAACACCTGCCCAGCTGGCATCACCAACCACACTCCCCAGGCTAGGGGGCACAGGCACCGCCAAGCCACCTACCTCCTGACCAGGTGTTCTGACTCAGCCCACACTTCACCCATTAAACAGTTTCAGTGATGGCACTTGGAGGCCTCATTTTTTGGGGTCTATCAAATGAGGTGAGGCAAAACACTCCAGAAACTAAACACAGCAGAACTACATATGAGGAATATGAAACCACAGTATTTACCAGTAATCTGCTGGAATACAGAGAAGTGAAGTAGAAAGGATCTTCACAGGAAACAGCTCTGCTAAAAAAAGTCCATGGTTAAATATTTGAGTTTTCTCCCACAGAANCTCAGCCCATACTTCACCCGTTAAACAGTCTCAGTGATGGCACTTGGAGGCCTCATCGTTTGGGGTCTATCAATGAGGTGAGGCAAAACAAAACACCCCCTCTGACTCCAGAAACTAAACACAGCAGAACTACATATGAGGAATATGAAACCACAGTATTTACCAGTAATCTGCTGGAATACAGAGAAGTGAAGTAGAAAGGATCTTCACAGGAAACAGCTCTGCTAAAAAAAGTCCATGGTTAAATATTTGAGTTTTCTCCCACAGAAAAAAAACCAACATTTCTGAGAAAGACATTTAGAAGATGGCACCTTTTGGTCCCATTTAGAGTCCAAGGAACTGGAATTGTCATGTTGTGTGAGGATTGCTCAGTTTTATTCCAAGGGAACTGAAGTGTTTTCTTCATACACATCCGCATATCCAACAAATGCTTATTCTGAACATCCAGGTCTTGTTGACAATTGGCACAGGCACTGGAAAGTGAATGTGTCTGAAAAACAAAATATTCTCTGCTTACTATTTAACAAAGTTGAATGCTGAAGTTTTCACTGCCCATGTCTGTGATATATTGAATATAAACATAATTAACAGTCTGGGAGCTTGCTCTAAAGCCACACTCATGCCCCATTTAAGAAAGGGAAAGGCTACTGCACTGGAAGAACCTTAATGTTTACCCTGCTTTTAATTGGTGTCTCCATTATCTGACCTCTCAAAAAGACTAAAAAAGCAAACATCCCAGTACATGTTTCTGACTCTCCTAATCTCTCCCTGGGCAGGTTGATGTATTGATTTTAGTTGAAGATTAGCCAACACTGAACTCTTAACTGATTAAAGGCAGTGTGAATTTGAGAAGTCTCCCAGTATAGTCCAAATCTGTGATGGCCAAAGATCATTAAAGTCAATTAAGCCATGCCCCTGTTGGATTGCAGTCCAAAACCTAACTACTAAAGTTCTCAGAAGTTACAGACAGAACAGGAGATGTGGTTATCTGACCTTGTGAAATATAAACACATCATTGACCACTTGATATAATTTTTCTTCTTTTTACACTAACTCCTGCCTAATTGCATACTATGACATCTTGGCAAACTAGTATTTCTGTTTATTTTTAGAAGTGCTTTTTCCTAGGCAGAGGGACTACTCCTACATGTTCTCTGGGGGGAGAAAAAGAATCAACTACAATCCTTGAACTTTTAAAAAAAATATAAAAACTTGTATTTTTTTTATTCCATTTCTGAAATGAAGAGACATCAAAAGAATCTGGAACATTATAAGGTTTTTTTTGCAGCCTACAGAAAACAAAAAACTTCATACGATCAAAATAAAATCTCAAATAATTTGATTCAATAGGACATTAGGATAAATAACCTACTTAAAATGCTCAACATCCTCTGCTTGTAGCAGCCACTAATCTAACATGCTGTCACCAACAATTTCCATTTTAGTTACAGTTATTACCTCTCAGAACGGAGGGTCTAAGTGAGGTTTCTGTCATACGCATAACATCCAGGGGACAACCCAGGGGACAAAGCTACCTTTACGGCCAGGTACCAAAAACCTACACAACACATCTTCAAGTACTCTACTCCTGAAACAAGCCAGGCCTCCTTCCTATACTACCACAATCAGTTCATTAGGAGTAATGAAGCTTATCTTCCTAACGTGCACCTGAGTCTGCAAATTCCTACTCCAGGCTTAGACAGGCTGGAAGAAACATCTAAAGATGGAAATTAATTATTAAGCCACATTTATCATGTGAGACAGGCAAGGTGGCTGCCAGTGGCCTCAAAGCACTTCTACACTCTTCATGCTCAGTAAGATGGCTGGATTTGACCGGTTGTCCCAATCAGGCTGCTCATATTACACTCTGAGAGCCAGCACACCTCCCGAGCAGAGACCAACACATCCTGGTTTGATCTCTTTACTTCTACCCAGGCTCTTCTGGTAAATATAGTAGCAGGGTGCAGTTACTAACTGCAGTGCGGTATGGTTATTACAAGAAGGGATTTAAGCAGTTTAAAGTTCATGGCTTTGCTCACTCCAACTGCAGAATTGTTCTAATCACACATTCATTTACTCTAAAATGGGCTGTTCCTTCTGTAAAAACTGTGAAGGGGTTTTGTTTCAAACTACTAAGGAGTCAGGAAATTTCTAAAATCCTTACAGCTTTTCACATCACAGAAATTATTTCCTCAATGAGACATTTAGTTTACCTTGTTCTCTTAGGACAAGTGAAGGTCAGAAGTCCTTGCTTTTGAAATGGGCTAAACTAGAATTGCATGATGTACTATCCACATTTCAAGGGCGATGTCTTGACAAGGTAACCTACCCATCTGTTCATACTTTGAAAAACCCATCTGAAAATGGAGGAACATGGTACTTTAGTCTTCCATTCTATGCCCCAGATGCTGTAAAAAACACATCACAGATTCTGTTATATTTATCAAGTTTCATTTTAACAGCAGTGCAAGGCTCATTCATAAGTCTCACCTCTTATTCTCAACCTGAATTTATTCATGACCCTGGTCACCCTGCTAACATTGACCTCTTGCTTAAGTAATACTTTACTTTTCTGTTTTCTGCAGTTTATTCTCTTTATGTGTTTATAGACAACAATCATATCTTGTCTTAGCCTTTATTTACCCAGGCTAAACAAACCAAACCTTTCCAGCGTTCTGTTATCTGGTATGATAAACCATCCATCTGCCAGATAAACTGTAGCTCTCTATACGTGATTCAGTCTCGATACCCCTTTCTTGAAAATTGCCAACCCATATTTTGCATTATTTCTCCCACACCTCTCATAAGGACCAGGTACAATAAACTACTTTCTTTCTCACAAGTATCTGGAGATATCTAGAACCCAATTTTCAACACACAGTTGGTTTACAGTCCCCCTAAAACCACCCCCTAGTATTGGTGTGACAGATCCTGCATTTGCTCTCCCTTCTGCCTAAAAACACCCTGCCTTCTTTTCTTTCTCACCCTTAGGTATATCACACTCCTGTCACTCATTTTCAGATTGCTGCCTCCTTTCTTAAAAGATAAACTGCTCCTCTCTTTCCCTACTTCCCTGCCCTGCCTGCCGCCTTCTGCTATACTTTCTGGATATTTCCATATATATTTGCTATGCTGCAAACTACAAATAAATAAACCAATAGGTAACAGACATACAAACGTGTATGTCCTCAAAGACCAAAGGCTGCTCCACCCTCAGGAAAAAACAAAGCCTACACAAAGTATACAGAACCTTGCTTACCAGAGCCTGCCTTGGTCAGAAAGTTATTTCTAAATTCTCCAGTGGTATGTCCAGCAATTCTGGTTAAACATCTGACTTGTCTCATTCTGCCTCAGTAGCAGGAAAGTGGAGTTAAAAATCAAAGGTACAGTTTGATAGAAGAGTGTTAAAAGTAATCACAAATATGTCCGTACTGCAGAAGGCGATAGTTGGATGACCTCTACGTCAGCCTGGAAAAGCTTTCCACTTCATCTTCTTTTGACTCTGAGAAATGAAACAAATACTATGCGCTTCATTCATTTCCAGAACCAGCACACTTCATGAGCTCAAACCCATTCCTTATAACAGTCTTGCTAAGATTCCAGATCTGCAACTAAAAATACGTCCAACTCCTAGCAACAACCCCCATCCCTGCCTAGTGAGTTACATTGCTGGGGTTTATCACTCAAGTCTGAGGCACATGAGTCAGAGAAAACCACTCATTTACAGACTGTGGAAAGGGCAGGAAAATGATATTTAAGAAGAAAAAAAAGTCCTGCCTTGACTTAATGTACTATGTACTGAAGCAACCCATCCACTCACTTCTCAGAGGCTTTCTTTACCTCTAAATTTAACCTTTCCATGAAGTCTTGATTAGCTGTAACAAGCTAGTTCAGTTTCTTGGTGTCATTAATCAATAGCAGGTTAAGCCCCATTCCTCATCCCAACATATTAATTAATGCTGACTGTTTAACACAATGTCCNTACAGACTGTGGAAAGGGCAGGAAAATGATATTTAAGAAGGAAAAAAAAAGTCCTGGCTTGACTTAATGTACTGAAGCAACCCATCCACTCACTTCTCAGAGGCTTTCTTTACCTCTAAATTTAACCTTTCCATGAAGTCTTGATTAGCTGTAACAAGCTAGTTCAGTTTCTTGGTGTCATTAATAAATAGCAGGTTAAGCCCCATTCCTCATCCCAACATATTAATTAATGCTGACTGTTTAACAAACTGTCAGTCAGTCCTTCCATAAATGATGGACCTAATTGGCTTAATGCTTATCATAGAAACCAGAGAAAGCCTTACTCAGAAGCAAAAGTCCAACTGAATATAACTTTTGCTCATATTTCTTGAGTGAAGAAAATATTACATTTTTGTGTGCTTAATCAGGAAAGGAAATAATATATCACTTAGATAAACAGACTATCTAAGAATGCCAATTTTTTTTACATAGATTATTTAGTATAAATATTCTTTCAAAGGAGGACTGTTTTCAATTTTTTTATGAAAGTTAACCTTGGCATAAGACAGCAAATGCTTGTTTAAAGAATATTTCAGAGTAAACAAAGCCATGGCCACATAAAGTCTGTTTCACATGCAGAAATTTGTTCTCAAATGTTCTTCATATTCTGTATACTTTAAACACATGCAATGTTTAGATATAGGTACTACAGAATTAAAGGTTAAGGTATCATTATAACCATAATTCAACATTGTATTTCAGAATACAAAGGCAAATGTGATTTTTAGAAGCAGAACTTCTTTCATGTAGTGCTTAATACAACCGTTTTCAAGCGAGCTCCATTTCACCAAGGAAACTAAATATACTTAAATACTCTTCCTTGGGGGACGGTTCACAGGAAGCAGTACACGCACCCTCTCACTTCTTGAAATTGAAATTTAGCATGTCCAGGAGAAGGCTGTCTCCATGGGTATTTATACTGCTGGTTTCTGATAGACATGCCCATCTTCTTATTTAGGAACAATTTGCTCTAAAAGTATTTCAACAACACTCATTTGTTTCAACATACCAGGTAGCGTAGCAATACAAAATGTCACCTGCAAGTCCACTACCCCATTTTCTGCCTCCTTTCATTCTCCCGTAGCTCTTTTTACGCTGGTAGATCCACGTCCCAAACGTCCCTTTCACCAAGTTTGCTCAATTCCCACCACCCCAAGTCTCGCATTACTTCTCTAGCTTATTTCCACCTCCCCAGCAGCATGCCATTCTTGGCAGGAGATTTTGCCTCCCAAGAAATGACTGCCTCAGGAAGCATAATGCTTATTTATTAACATACAGCTTAAAGGCTGCTCTGCTATAACTGAAATAAGCAGCTTATTAGGGTAGAACTCCGTGTTGGCCGGGCAGGCTGCTACTAACTGAACATTCACCTGCATTTCTGCTTTCACACACTTGACTTCACCAAAGGGCACCACAGCTTCACACGTGGTGCGGCCAGGTGCCCTGCGGGGCCCTTCTGGCATCACCTCGTGCCACGAGGGACATTTTTGAAGCAAACCAGGGTGCACGACACCCAAGGGCTCACAGTACTCACTCAGGGAACACTTCCAAAGAGTCAGTCTCTAAAAAAAGCTGTGCGCTGAGACTGAGGAAGAAACAAGAAGAAAAAAAATAAAATAAACGAGTGGGGAGGCGACCTCCGACCACCGTTTTCCCCCTCAACAGGGGTCGGGACCGCAAACCGCCACCCCGGAGGCGCCATCGCCTCAAACCGCCCGCACTAACGGACGCCGCGCGCGGGTCACGTGAATATAAGCGCGACGCAGCCCGCGTCACACGCCGGCCAGCCAATGGCGCGCTCTGTTTATGCATACATATTCATGAGGCGCCGCCCCCTCCCCTCCCGCCGCAGGAAGCCGCGCGGCGGAGCTCGGCGGCGGCGGCGGCAGCGGCCTCCGGAGNCGCTCCCCCGCGCCGAGGATGAGCCAGCGCGACACCCTCGTGCACCTCTTCGCCGGCGGGTACGTGCCACGGGCCCATCCTGCCGCCCGCAGCAGGCCTGAGCCCAGCGGCCTCCCGCGGGGACGGGGCGCGGGGAGCGGCGGCGGGGCCGGGCAGGCTCCGGAGGGAGCCGGGCTGCGGCCTGCGTCGCCGCTTGGGTTAAGCCGAGCAGGTGCCCGAGCCTCGGCGCGGTGCCTCGCGGAGGCGCCTCCTGCGTGGTCGCCTCCGTCGCGGCCGAGTGAGCCTGGCCCTGGTCCTCGGGGTGAAGCGGCGCCCGGCGCTGCGAGCCTGGGGCCCCGGGCGCCGCTGCCCTCGGCAGGGTGAGACTGGGGCTTTGGCTGCCTCTGGGAAGCGGGAGCGGGACACAGGGCGGCTCCGAGCAGCTCCGGGCGCCTCCCGCCCTAGCGCAGCCTCGGGCGGGCCCTGCTGTTCCATCCCCGGCAGCCCGTGCCAGAGCCCCTGGTCTCCGTCTGCCCGTGTAAGAGGCGAGGGGCGGCGCTGGAGCAGGGCCAAGGCGCTTCTGCAAATTTCACATCTCCTGAAGCTTGAGGAGAAAGGGCAGGAATGTCGTCTTACTGCTGCCCTTGGCCTTGGCAGCCCAGCCGAGGGCAGATTACAGTGTTGGAGGCCCCACGGATGACTGTGGAGAGGGTGTCCCGACTATGAACCCGTCCCCGAGCCCAGGTGCAGGCGGCCGCGCTGTGCAGCGCCCCGGCTGGGTGCCAGCCCCTCGGCTGGGCCTGGGGAAGGCACCGGGGCCCCTTCCTCGGCGCCGGCCTCGCGCTTCCTGCAGCCGGGGCTCAGCAGAGCCGCGCAGGCCTTTCCCGCAGGAACATCCCGTAGGGCCCTGTAGAGGCTTCCCCTGGCACAGGGCATCGCTGGAGGAGTGATCCCTCACCTTCCCCGAAACCTTAGGGGAAGGAAGCTGCTCCTTTGCTCTAGGTTTTGTTGGATCATCTTCAGAAACAGTGCGTTGGCTCCATCTGCTAGGCCTTTTATAATGTCCAACTTCAGTCCTGAATTCTTCCATCTTGAGAAGTTTCGTGTAGCTCAAGGTACCGCCAATGTTTTATGATAGCAGTGCTGTTTCTAAGCATAGAAAGAAGTAATTTAGAACTTGATTTGGAATGGCTTGACAGTTTTAGTGCTAATATTGTTTTGAAGTGGTCCAGATTTTTCTAGAAAAAAAAGCTCTGCTAAGTGGTTTTGCTGGAGTAGTTGATGCTTTAGCTAATATACGAGTGAAGTAGTAAGTTCATTTACATGCAACTCTTCCTTCCTCACCAAAACGTGCCTTTTAGATCTTACCTATGTTTTTTAAAATGTGATTCTTTGTATAATGAGGTTCTGTGTATATAAATGTAGCAGCAGTCACACTTATATGTGGAAAAAATAGCATGGGAAAGGCATTATGTTCTATTATGTAAGTAATAGAATTTCAAAGCATTTAAGAGTTCTGCCCAGTAGCTTCTCTGCTATCTCAAGAAACTTAAGCTTGGCTTTTCAGGCCAACATGTACAACATTATACTGAGAGGTGACTATGTAGATCATGCAAGGGGCCCCAGAGCTGATAGTTTAGTACCTGAAGTTCAGTTTCTCAGTGATACGTGTGTAACTGCTTAGCCCAGGCTTGGCCATGAGGTTCCCATATGTAAGGATCTCATTCCACAGACCATGCAGACACTGCAGAGCACCCTTGACCTGTAGTATCCTGCCCTTGTTGGGACAGGAACTACCTGAATATCTGCAGTCCTGAATTCTGATAAAAGATCATAGGGGAGGTGAAATTTCCTGAAATTTTTTCCATAGTGTTTTTTTTTTCCTGAAATGCTTTTTTCCCCCCTAGAATGAAACTGCTACAGGGTTTTTTGTATATCTTCTGTTTTTCCATCTGCTAGTCAAATAGCAAATGTTGGTGTTATAGGCAGCATGTTGATGGTGTAAACCCAGGTCCTCCTATTCTAAACCAGGAGGAGGAATCTATGAGCATTCTGCCTTACAGTAAGAAGTCTCATTATTGAAATGTAGGCCTTAGAAGAACACTTTAAGTATGTAAACTGTGTATGTTTTGCTATTTGGTAAATTCTTTAAGATCTTTCTACTACTTCTTTTTTTCCTTATGTTTTGCTGTGTAGGGAAGATCCTCTTCCTTATACAGCATGTGACCTAACTGCTTGCAGTCATAATTGAAATATCTAGTGGAAGAAACAGGGTGTTGGCTACCAAAGGCCCTTCCAAGTCTTCATGATTTACTCTTAATCTCTAGAAATCTTTGACATTAAGTCTCTATGACGCTAACTTCTTTCCAAGTGGGGAAGCTGGCTGGGCTTGTTCTCCTCAGCAGAGAAGACCGTTTTGGGCCTCTTCCAGAAGGATTCCTCTGGGTCCATTTTGAAGGTGCACAGTTTCTTTTGTCTTGGACCGTTTGTTTCACTTAATTCTTTCTTGGCTTCCCTTGTCTCTTGCAGAAAGTTGACTGTTCTTTATTTTAATGTGAGTCAGTAGAGGGAGGAGTTTTCATTGCTTTGCTATGACTCTAAAACTGTCTTATAGTTATCTATCTGTAACCTCAATAGCTCTTTGTCTAACAGGCTTATGAACTTGTGTTGTGTCTGAGATGGTCAATATTCAGAAAACATTTTAAGTGTTCTCTTTTTTTTTCAGAGAGATAGGCAGTGTTACTGTATGTGAAATGACAGTGAAATGCCCTTGGATTTTTATTTTGGATTTTTAAGAAAATACTAGCTGAAAGCATAGGTGGTGGTTGGTTCCATTTTTTTACTGCTTTTTAGAAAGTAGGCGCTGGGGCTGCAATTGCATAACTCAGGCACTTGGACTCTCCTCTTCCTGGAATTACACTTTTGGCATAGCCCATGGATGCCCTCCAGAACCANAAGAAAATATTAGTTGAAAGGTAGTGGTTGGTTCCTTTTTTACTGCTTTTTAGAAAGTAGACGCTGGGGCTGCAATTGCATAATTCAAGCACTTGGACTCTCCTCTTCCTGGAATTACACTTTTGGCATAGCCCATGGATGCCCTCCAGAACCAGCCCTTCCCTTGCAAACCACAGGAGAGGGTCACCACCTTCCTGCACCAACTCTAGGTTATTTAGCTGTTCAGACACTCCTCCGGGAGAAATGTTGTGTTTGTTTAAAGCACTGAGAGGCTTTGGGTTTGCTCCATGAAGTGACTGAATCACAAGTTATGCAAAAATAGCTGCTGGTATTTTAAGAATTGTGAAACTGATGCATTTTTCATATTTCCTTCAGGATGAATTATGTTTTCAGCTGCCTGTACTTAATACAAATGTCATACTGTAAACATTTTTTATGCTTGTTTCTTATAGGAAGTATAATTTACATGTTAGTATTTTCTAGTGTTTTCTTTGAATAATGGAAACCAGTGGTGCTTTTCTATTTGTACTTGTAGGCTCTTATGTCTGCAAATCAGGGGAACTTTATTTTTATACTGTTAACTAAAAATACCAAGTTTGATTAGTACGTTGAGGTCAAGAATGATAACACAGAACTTGCATTTTTTAAGCTTCACCAAAAAAGGCTAATGAGTTAATCATAAGGGGCTTAAGCTTTTCTAGCTGCTAGTGCCCACAGCCATCATGTTAGAACTAAAGTGTGTATTTTACCATGTAAAATACAGTAACAAGAAAAAACTACAAGTTTTCTGTTAATGAAGTGCAGTCTTGCTGATTTCTGAAAGCTGAGCTTGCCTTAAATTGTATCCAAAGAGGATACCATCCATTAAAAGTATCTAAATGTGTGAGTTGCTTGTTGGCAGGAGAAATGGTTACTGCGGGGCTGAAGGGTAGTTCTCGGAAACTGATGGATTTGGGGCCTGAGTTTGCAGCCGCTGGAGAAGGGATTAGGAGTTTTCTTTGCAAGCGATTTGTGTTCACTTGTTTCTTTGGAGAGCTCTGAGCTCCCTGTTCTCGCCAGTGTTTGCTTGGAGCTTTCACTTTCCTCCAGGAATGAAACAGTTGGGGAAAATACGTGAATGAAAGAAGAGCTGAGATAAGAGGGCCAGGGGTTATCTGTGACGAGGCTCGGAGGCCGTGGTTGCAGAAATTGTGAAAGGTGAATCTCAGGCTAGTGCTATGCAACCTCATCTCTCTGTATAAAAGCTGGGCACTTTTGCCTTGGAGTAGTTACCCTTCTAGGTCAGTTGGCGCTGCCAGAATTGGAACATTAATTTGCTTTAGGAGCACCTGTAGACAGTCGCCTGGCTGATGCACTGAAACCCTCATCCACCCTGGATCCAACCCTGCTGTTGCTGCAGGGGTTTCATGTACCAGTGGAGGATATTTAATAAGTCTAGACAAGGCCAGTGATTCCTTAACAAGTATCCTCAATTTGCTAATATGAAAGAAGGTTTCTGGTGCAGGCATCTCTGGAAGTAGAGCCTGAGATTTGAAACTCACAGGATTGAGTTTTGAAGCATATTTATCTTTCTTTTCTTGAGTAGCCTTATGAATAATACAGGTGTATCTGCAGGGAGAAACAGTTCTCCACGCTGGGAGCATGCGTGCTGAAGCGCGAGCAGACTCTGCAGGTGCAGAGTTTAAAATGAATGCTTGTCTTTCACCATTAGGTGAGGGGATGGATGAGTTGTGCACACTAGAGGTCAAACTGGGGGCCTTTTTCTGCATTGCTGCTCTCCGGAGTGCACTACTGTTCAGAGGAGGCCTGAATCACTGCCCTCCTCACCTCTCCTGTCCAAGAGGCCTAGTGTCGAGCAGGGACAACTGCTCTCAGTTTTGCTGTTGTCTGCTGCAAGTCTGTCTCAGTCCTGGAGGCTAGAGAAAGTATACGTGTCTCCACCTGCTTCACTGAGTACCTGAGTGCTTGTGTCCACTTGTATCCTTAATTTACAAGTGTAATGCTTTGATGAATCTAATTGAGTGGGTCGCAGTGGTCCTTAATCTTCCCTATCCTCCTTGTTTTTGTGGATTTGCTTGTGGTTGTCTGTCTGTCCCCCAGTCTATTGTAGGATCAGGTGTTTCTAATATAACATTAGATGTGGTTTGCTTGCAACTTAGGATGTGCTGCTATGAGGTTCAGTTCTTGGGTGAGATGAGAAAAGAGTATTTTTTTAAGTCAGACGTTTCTCTTGAACACACTTAAATGCTTTTGGGAAGGGATAGGGGTCAAGTCTGGAATAGAGGGTAGGATGTGTGGCTGTGTTAGCAGGAGGCCTTGCCTTGCTCGGACCGCCAGCACTGTGACCTGGTTCATCGTGCTATCTCCAATTCCCAGATAACTCTTGTCTACTAATCATCACTTGACAGGAGTGCCCCCAGGTCTGCCCTCCTTCACTCTCTGTTTGTGCTTTGTCAGCATGAGTAGTTGTTTACTTGCTATCCTGGGTGAAACTCCTCTAATCCTGGAGGAAAATCACATATGGGTTCTTCACAAGTCCCACTCAGTATGGCTTAGCCTGTGCTTGGAAATGCTGAGGCCCAGAGGATTTTGAGGTAGAAATTTCTCATCAACCTACAAAATCTCAGGAGAAAACAAATCTTTTTTTAAACAATTTAAAGTGTGTTTTTCCTAAGTCGTGATGCTTTCTAATTTGTGTCAAGCCACAAGTTGAAAAACGCCCCAGATCTGCATGTGGGAGGAGGGAAGCGGTTATGGTAGTGGTGGTCTGCTAAAATTTAAAAATTAATACGCTTTAGCTAAACTGCAGCTAGTGCCTGTGTATTAATGGTATTTCAGGAATTCCAACGCAGAAATGAGTGTTTGTTCTACAATATTTTTAGTAGTAGTCATCTGTTAATGAAGCAAGGCAGGAAATAGATGTCTATTTCTAAGTAAATAGACTTTGTTGATAGTGCTGGCAGAGGAGCTGATGTGCTGCTCAGGGTGGTGGTGTTTGTACAGACTGCAGGTGAACAGGAACAATTCAGTAACTCTGCAGACTGTTTACTGACAGTCTCTGTTATACCGTGAACTGACTTTTTTGTTGTCCACTGTTGGAGTGCATATGTAAAGGTCAAGTGAATTATGTGGTCAGGGCTGTTTCTGGGTTATGGTTTCACTTAGTGCCTCAGTTCACACTTGAATCGTGTGACTACCTAAGCAAGGTTTGGTTCCCCGACATCTGGGGATTTACTGCTTGCCCTTCAAATTTGAAACATATTCTCTGTCCTGTGGGACTTGAGGCCGGAGTGGGTGAAGTCTTCCATTTTGGAAGAAGAGATTTCTCACGTAGCCTGCCCAGAATTGAAACCTGGAAGACGTTAGAGGGAGCACAGGGTGATCAGAGGGGTTGCAAGAAGGGAAACGAGTGCCCAGGCCACCTTCTTGCTTTGCTACCTGGACGTGCCCAGCACCGTGCTGACTGGGCTGCTGTCGACCTGCAGGTTACATGTGCACTGGACAGTCCTCGCCGTCTGAAGCCCTTCGGTGTCTAAAGGTCCCTGTTGAACAGCCTTGAGGCCTTTAGCCTCCATGGCCCTGATCTCGTGGGACCTGATCTCGTGTACTCTAACCTTTAAGGGTTTCTGGGGCTTCCAACACCATCTGAACAAAATATTAATATATATTTTACTGCAATTCTTTATTTTTAAAACTTTATATAGCTTTAATTCCATCAAAAGAATAGGCCAATAGGCTAATTATTAGCTCTCTCTAATATGCTAGTCTAAAAACTGTTCCCTGAATCAGGATATAGCACTGCATGTATAATTTTTTTTTTTTTTTGCCTTCTCTAGACTAAGTTTATTTACTTTTCTTGCTTAAAAGTTGGAAGAGAAGAACTTGCAGTCTGATACTGGAGTCACCAGACATGAGTAATAGGATGCCTGTCGGTCACTGTTTCAAATGGAGCCTAAGTGATCATGGTCTAGGATCATCTTTTGCTGCAGCTGTTTGGTGCTATAAGCTGAGTCCATTCAAACACAGATTAGTTGCTTTCTAGGATACAGCATTGTGCTAACAACTGCTGTTGTATTTTTGATATTTCCTGTGGTGGAAAGAACTGATGTCAGATTCTAAAAGTTACGTATACCTGAAGGTCTGTAGGATAGTCGTTGAATCTAGCTGTTATTTCCTGTACATGCACTGAACTCTCCTTTGCCTTCTGGAATATTCTGCTTAAGGGGGAAAAAAAGGTGTTACTGAGCAAATCTGACAACTTTTTTTTCAAGTTTCTGGGGTCTGGGTCTTTTCTATTCCAACAAAATAGCTGCTAATTATTTTTCCATGGTTGTCGACATCAAACACGAGCCCTGTTTCTTCAGAGAAATGAACATGGGCCCTTTGAATTTAGTAGGAATTGCATTTGTGTAGTTGTTAGTGGATTTCACTTTGTGATTCATAGTGTTAATGAATGGCCTAGATTAACCCTTCAGGGAGGAGGTGGTGGTTGGGAGGGGAGAGGAAGGATCTTCCATAAAGATATTTGGCCAACTGAAAAAAGAGAATCTGATCTTGACAAAGACCCAAGGAAAGTTTGAAGGAGGACATAATGGTAAGATTGAAGGAAATTTGGGGTTGACTTTAAAATTTAGACTAGCAGATTTGGTGTGTTTCCCTCGGGCCTTTCATGCTTATACTTAAGCAGATAGCAGTGCAGATTATTGGTAAGTAGGTTATGGATGAGCTGAGTGAGAGCAGCTGCATCGACAGCACGAACTGTGCTCTGCTTTCTTGCAAAAAAGGGTGGCAGACGGTGGCAAAACGTGCAGGTCTTCACCAAGGGGCTCCTCAGAAAGGTCCCTTGTCTGCCTGGACTCGGCTCCAGGGTGCTGTACTCGTAGCTGGGTCTTCCTGTAACAGGCAGAGCCCAGGAAATGCTCACAGAATCAGTGCGTTCATGGCACTGTGCCCAAAATAGAAAGAGGATTTTGATAATAGCCCAAGATGTCTTCATGAGTTTTATTAAATCGCTTCGTCTCACTGTGGATTTTACCAGCTTCCTGAGACCTGATGTGTGTATGAATCTGTTCTATTGGTGAGGAATTTTGACATCTCCCTTGTGGTCAGGGAGATGTCCACACTAAGCATTCAAAAGAAGTTAAATTTTACCATAAGGAGTTAAATATTTGAGATACTAAACCGTCTTTCAGAACAGAGCTGAACAGTATGTACTGAAGATTGAGCATCTTTGCTACACTGGGAAACTTTATCTGTTTAAATTTTCATTCTTAATTATGGCATTAGCAAAGACTGCCTTAAAATGGATTTTGAGAACAGTAACTACTGCATTGTCGTACCTGCATGAGTTGCTGCTTCACCTTTTGCCATTTGACTATGTTGAGTAATAACCTTAGTAATACTGTAACAATAATTAATTTCTTAGCAGTTTAGAATGTGGCATTTGTTCCTTTTGCAGATGTGGAGGTACTGTTGGTGCAATTCTGACATGTCCCCTAGAAGTTGTGAAAACAAGGCTGCAGTCCTCCTCTGTGACTCTCTACATCTCTGAAGTCCATCTCAACACTGTGAACGGTGCTCCCGTCAATCGAGTAACTAGAGTTTCCCCTGGGCCTCTCCATTGCTTGAAGTAAGTCAAACACTGCTAAGGTGGGCAACAGAGGGAAGGTTTAAGCAAAATGTATATGAGAGGGTCAGACTCCTTCTATGATGTTAATGAGGTGACTTTCCATGCTTTCCCTTTAAAACTGTAATTAAATTGTGTGTTCTGGTCTTCCAAATGTCCTTCATGCTTGAATTTGTACCTGGAATTAACCAGAGATTCGTAACCTGCAGACTTGATGGCTGCAGAGTGTGTCCCTGAACGCTTGCTGAAAGCTGTACAACGCAAGGGTTTGGCTTCTTGTTATCCCATTGTGTGTATGGGGTATATTTTGCTCACTGCTTAAAAGGATAGGGCTGCTATTGTTGGCAGGTTTAACACAGGGATCAAACGGGATCTCCTGTTGCTCTATCATGCCCTCACTTTCACTGGCTCTTGTCTGGATTGCAGGTGTCAAGGTTTAGTAGTTTTCTCATATGAAATGACTGGCAGGAATGGTGCTGCTCCAGAGTACTCAGGGGTGAGCTCACCATACTCAGAATTTAAATCCAGAAACACTTGGGCAAGTGATATCAGAAGTTGATTCAGCTCCTGTAGACTCACTCTTGGCCTGACTGAGTGTCAACAGAGGTGACCTCAAAGGCATGTGTGTCAGGAAGCACTCTCCAAAGAGCTAATACGGGTGACTGGAGCCTCTGGCAATGAAATTGCAATCTCCTTATTCCTAGATGTTCTGTTGCGTGTTTCATATTGCTGCTGCCTGCCATATCTGACCTTGCTAAACTTAAATCAGAGGTCTTGAATAATGGAAATCTGACTGACTTGCATTAGACTCTCCCATGTGACACAGGCAGGTCACCTAGGGCCACATGGAACATTTGTGCTGCTTTTCCAACCATGGACTTGCCATTTACCTCTTTCAGAAAACTGCAGACACTTAGAATCTGCTTTTCAATGCAAAGAGTTGTTTTATTTTCAGAATAGACTGATGCTTTTCTACCTTGGGTCTGTGAATACAGAAGAGTAACAGTAACTGCCACAACCTATAGTCCTGTCTGCCCACTGTCAAGGAAAAATTGACTGACTTCTCTGAACTCTTGATTGCGCTTACAAGTCAGTGTGTAATCCTAGAGGGCTGGGGGAAAACAGACCTGACACTGTTTTTGCTTTGTGTGCATGTGCCTATTATACATGTACATACATCTGTGTATGTGCATCTACAACACTTAATTGTGATGGTAGTCATGTTAAAGCAGTTCTTTTTTGTGTGTGAACACATTAATATAAAGGTGTTTCTATACCAAAAATTTTGATATTTCGGAAGGGAAAAAAATTACATCTTTCTGAAGTCGTTTTGTCCATAATGTAGATTTCTTGCAACAAGAGAAGAAGAGGGAGAAGTTTTCCTGCTTTATGGAAGAAATATGTGCATATTTTTTAAATACCTTTTGAAATGAAGGGAGAGAAAAAATGATTGTCCAGAGAAATTAATACTTATTTGTGTAGGTACATTTTGAACTTTTGGGATTTTCTTTATATTCTTTATATTTCTTTATATTTATATTTCTTTATATTATATCTGATAAGATTTGCAGAGCAGATTATATGCAGTAGAAATAGTTTCTGATTGGCCCAGGACGTTACTTGCCATTCTTTGACAAGATGTCTTAGGGCAAAAAGAACTGTTTTTGCAAGCAGGGAGTGGAGCTTTCAGCAACACTCTCACTGGTTAAAGTTGCAGAATAAAGACATGGAGTTCTGCCAGAGTTTTTGCTAGAACTTCTTTGTGGGTTTTCTGATATTTCCTGATGAAATTGCTGTCTAAATCACTAAAGAGAAAAACATGATTCTACACTGATGCTGTGTGGTCATCTTGTCATTGCTTCTGCCAGATGACTTGGCTGACAAATGCTGACTTTTCTTCTGTATGAAGTGGGCTGATAAAGTGGTCTGTCCTCTTAATGAATCCTAAACTGAGCCTAAGCTGTGTGCTTCTCATCTAAGGCCTAGCCTGAGTATCATTGCAAGTTTTGATTCCAAATATTATATGTAAGTATTCTCACTCTTAAACCCAGTTGCTTGATAGGTAAATCTTTCAAAACTTGCTGGGGTGCCTAAAGCTCAGAACTTAGGCTATTAAATGACAAATCTTTTTTCACTTCTGACTGAGTTCAAAGCCAACTTCTGTTTTCCAAATCAAAAGGAGAAACACCTGCTTTTCATAGCTGGTGTGCGAAAAGCCTATTTAAAACAAAAATCCTGTATATAGGAGCTCTGTTCCTGGTTTAAAAACACCGACACTGGTGAAGGTTGCTGTGTTGGTTATGCCCACAAACTGTTTCAGGCTATACAGTTCCCTGTCTACACTCATTTGGTTCAGATTTGCTCTAATGTGGTAGTGGACGCATGCAGAACCCTAGGGACTCTAAGACTTTTGGAATAGATTCTTCAGTAAGTTTTAGAATGTTTTCAGGATAAGCTTACACTAAATATTGGGATTTCCAAATGGCTCCTCACATATGTGTTCTATCTACCAGTTATTAGTGGGGAGCAACTCAGCCCACAAAGTGAAATCCATCTAATTGTTAGGGACATGAAGCTGAGGGGCTGCAGGACATGATACATACTCCTGATTCTGGCCAGTGATGGTGACAGTTTCATATCAAAATAGCTGCAAAGAACCAGTGTTTTATGTGGCTTACAAGCAAATATCTTTAACATTTGGTTTGGCAGCAGAACTATGGTGAAATAGATACTTTCAGTCATTGGAAATCAGAACAGATTTGGAATCTCCTTCAGTGCTATAAATAGTTTTCAGCTGTTCTGAGTATATTCAACCCACACAGCCATTTATATACCATTAGGTTATTGTCCTTAACCTGCATGTCTCTTAAAGATATCTGAAAAATATATATTCATTGCACAGTGTTTTGAGATCAGTGGTTTCTGTATTGCCAACATCCAGTGGAAGGGTAAAGAATTAGTTGAAATTCTGAATCTATTTAGCAATTTGCAATGATAGTGATGCAGAAGGTCTTTTCTTTCCTCCCAGCTTCTGTTTATTTTATACCATGCCTGCTTAGCATCTAGGATGTTGAACAGAGGATATTTTTGCTGTATGCTGATGTACAGCTTCATCTTTTTTAAAAATCCTGGTTAATAGTGCAGTATTTCAAACACATTAGCAGTGCCTGACTGAAATCTCGATTCACTGCTTGCACATGTCTGTGCTAAAATAGTGATACCCTCCTGTGCCAGAAAGATTCTTTCCATAGTTATGTTTGTAGTGGACCTGGTTCCACAAGATGTGGCTTTAATCTGACCAAGTGATTTCTGCAGGGGTAGAGTTACTTCTCAGTGAGGCCCAAACATCTTTGCAAAGAGCTTGCTTGCACAAGGCCTATTAAAATGCCGATTAAAAGGGCATTTTCCTTAACTGTCTGAGAGCAGGCAACCTTGTGCTTGGTCCTTGAGGAAAGTCTGTGCTAACAGCATAAGGCTTTACTTCGAACTTTAATTCCTGAATTTTTACTGCTTGTCAGGCAATAATGTAGTTAGATTTCATTCTATGCAGCTTCTAGGAAGTTGTTAGTGCTTTTGTGGTCAGCACTACATTATCAATTATTAACCTATATGTATGCAGAAAGTAAAACTTAAAATGCTGGATTTGTCATGCTGGTTAGTGCTTTTCTTAATTTTGATATGAATGTTAAAGCACTGTCCTTTTTTGTGTTCTAGGATGATCTTGCAAAAGGAAGGTCCCCGTTCCCTCTTTAGAGGGTTGGGTCCTAATTTGGTTGGCGTTGCTCCTTCCAGGTAAATACAAACAGATGTTCAGAAATGAAATAACTCAGAAATGGTGGTTGCCTGATGTTATTCAAGAGACTGAGGGTTATTTCAATGGGTTATTGCACCCAAAGTGTAAATGCATAGCAGTGAGTAGCCTCTGTTTCCAGGGTAATTCTGGTATCTGAGAAACAAATGGAGCTGCTTGTGTACTCTGCAGATCCCGTGTGCATCCCCCTGCCTGCTGCCTCCAAAATGACTAATACCAGGGATTTGTACACTGTAAGCAAGCAGCCTTGTCTGCTAGGGAGAAATAAGATTAAGAATTGCATGTGTAAATGTTTGTGCCTGTGAAAATACAAGAACAGCCTTGGTGTGATCCTCCTTCAGGGGAGAAATTGCACAAATTTTGCCTCAAAACCCTGTTTCCTGAATTCCCTGAGTTCTGGCACAGCACAGGCTGCTGGCCACCTGCACGAGGAAGGCTGGTCTGAAACTTGAAAGAGGGAAATGAGATACCTACAGCTGTCACAGATGAAGCAAATCTGGCCCTGGGCTGGACTTGAAGGGCAGTGGGGCAGCATGAGGGTATGCAGCAACCCAGAGCGGGGAACAGGTCTTGCTGACAGTGGCACTGCTGCTCTCCCTATAAAAACAAAACTGTATCAAGCTAGTGTAACTATTTTTCATGGATGAGGCCATAACATAGTTTGTCCCAATTTTGTAGCAATTCCCTTCTGTTTTCAAGGGAAGTGTTGTTAGGCAGACAGAATATATACCTCATAAGAACTATTCTTACCTTTATTTCAATGCCTTGCTTTTAGGGTTTTTTGGTCTGTACCTTTCAATGTTATTAACAGAATGATTATTTCTCTCTCTGGTGCACATGGTTGCAAATATTTTAAGCTTTCTGGTTTAAAGCCTTATTCTTCCAGAAAACACTAAATTAGACTTTCTATTTAGTATTGGTTGTCTTGTATACAAATCTGACAGATGAAATCAACATCTGTCGACCTTCAGCATGATTCAGCACAAAAGCCTTGTTCAAAATGCAGAATATTTTAGTCTTTAGAATAGACATTCTAAGGAATTAGATATGTTTGAGGTAATTTCTGATCACTAACTTAACATCACTGTTCAGAAGAGCTGAAGAAAATTCTGGCATCTTTTTGTTTCTTGATCCCTGTAATTTTCTTGCTGCTTACTTTCCCCTGGCCTATAAGCTGAAATTCTGACTAGTTGCACAGATGTTCTTAACTTGCAGTGGAAAGAGTCTGATTTGGTTATCAAGCGATCTGTCTTGAGTTAAAAAGCAGCATTTTAAAATGAAATATGAGGGAGGTTCCCTCTGAGCACTCTCCATCCATGTTCTAAAATAACTTGTTTTGAGTTTTTAAATTGAGAGAAAAAGATTTGTTCATGTGAAAGATTGTTTTGTGTGCGTCCGTTTGACACATTGAAAACGGATGACGCTCTCACGTCAGAAATGCTGTGCGTGTCTCCTGACAGGAACTTGCAGGTGAGCTGCCCAGCTCGTGCTGCAGGCGCCGTCTGCCACCGGTGCCACCCGACTCGGTGCTGACTCTGCACCAGCACCTGCGTGCAGGCAGCAAGGGAAGTGCTGTCATCTCTTCCTGCTCTTATTGTGCCCTTATCATCCACTTCACAGAATCACAGAATGGTTGAGGTTGGAAGGGACCTCTAGAGACCTTCTAGTCCAACCCCCTGCTCCAACAGGGACATCTAGAGCATGTGGCACAAGGTGGCATCCAGGTGGGTTTGGAAGATCTCCAGAGAAGGAGACTCCACAACCTCTCTGGGCAGCCTGTTCCAGGGCTCTGTCACCCTCACAGCAAAGAAGTTCTTCCTCCCATGGAGTTGGAACTGCCTGTGTTTCAATTTGTCCCCCTTGCCCCTTGTCCTGCCACTGGTCACCACTTACTTCCTTCCCACTTCGTACTGCTCTGTGCTAGGAAAGCAGTGCATGCACACACGTGCACCCAGGCCTGTTCTGCTACTGCTCACTTTCTCCTTCGGCAGGAGGAAGGTAGTTTTCCTTCTAATGTGTTAGTCCTTAAAGGCTAAATTGATCTCTACACCATCATTCTGTAGGAATGAAGTTCTTGGACTTCAGCACTTGGTTGCTTTTTCCCCCCCCTTTCCTCTTTGGCATTATTTTTCTTTAATTATTTTTTTTCTATTGGCCAAGACTTAAAGTGCGTTGCAACATTCTCAGTGCATGAGCCTTTATACAGCAATGAAGTTGGCTTTGTCGGTGACTCTATGCTCAATGCTCATGTAAAAGTAGCTGCAGCTCCTTCTGTAAAGCTTCGTGTTTGTTTGACTCTTCCAGTTCACTTCCTTTCTGCCACCAGGTAAAATGTTTAGTTTGTGGAGGTTGGAATAGTTGCTGTTTTTGTCCATGCTAAAAATGTGTACTTGCTGTAATGTGTGAAGTCTTAAAATCAGCAGATTCCTCCCCCTCTTCCTGTGTACTCGGTCTTCATTCAGTGCTTCATTTCAATTAAGCATTAGCTAAGTGGATTTAACAGCAGCTCTTTGTTTAAATAAGCTATAAAGAAGCTTATTTCATAACACATTCAGTATACTCAACCGGGCTCAGGTCCCATTTTAGAAATCATGCCTGTGAATCAAGCACTTTATCATTTTTTATGATAAAGAAACATGTTTGCAGAACTAATGAGGTTAATGTTCTGTTCATGAAAACTCATGTTCCTTCTTTTTCTCTGTAGACTCTCACTTAAACAGAAATCTGAGTTACCAGCCTCAAGTACAGTCAGTTCTGTGTGTACTTAAATCAGGTTTATAGTCTTAGTGAGCTTGTCATAATAATATATTAACATGTTAACTCTTGTATCTAACTTTTATGTCAGTGTACATAATGTAATACAAGCTTATAAATACTTCTCTTGTATTCATGAAAAATCTAAGCATCTGTTCTGAATGCAGAACTAAAGAAACAAGCAACATATGTCATTTATTATTATTTAAATATGACATGCTTGCTGATGTTCTAACAGTGTAATCTCACTTCAATAGCATTACAATTCTGAGGAAAAAAAGTAATCTTTTGAAGAGACACACAGTTGTAGCTTCAGTTCTCAGTTTAGTATTTTACTTTCCTGGCCAAACTTCCTTGTATGACAGAAAACACTACCTGAGTTAGAGCCATCTCTTCCACCGCACCAGGTGATAACTAGCTCTGCTGAGGAAGAAAAGCTGTAAAAGGTGCTCACCCTTTCATTCCTACAATGTTCACAATTTTGCTAAGAACTATTCCGTGAGTAGCTTTTTATTTAGGAAATAAGACATCGAACAAGATCACTCAGTTACTGAAGCCAGTGGCTCTGCTCGTAAGCGCACCAAAACATAAAACATAATATAACTCAGTTCTTGTTCTAATTTTAGGGCAATATATTTTGCTGCTTACTCAAACTGCAAGGAAAAGTTGAACAATGTATTCAATCCAGATTCTACCCAGGTACACATGATTTCAGCTGGCGTGGCAGGTAAGGATCTGTAGCTTTTCAACTTCTTCATTCTAGAGTGCTACTGATAAATGAGGTGGCAATAAACGTGGAAAAGTATTCAGTGATTGAATGACTTCTGGCTGTAGTAGCTTTTTGGCCTCCTGATAGACACGCAAGTCATCAGGACAATAGGCGCATGGAAGTTTGCACTAATTAAGATGTTTAATTGTCTGTGGGTGAATAGTCTTTTCTAGAAAAACTGCATGCCTGCTTCCTTGATATATTTTGTGAAATATAAAATGAACATTTTCAACACAGTAATTATTTTTGCTCTGCTAGCTAAAATGATATTGTCTGCACTGAAGTTAGGCTTAATGCTTTTAATATATTGTTTTCACCTTTGTTTCATCTGTTACACCTTGTGCATTTGACTTATTTTTTGTTTTTTGGAGATATGCTTGCCGATGTGTTTAAAAAATGCACATGCTCTGTGCTCAGATACTGGTCAAATTAGTTTGTTCTACCATCAATACAGCATAAAAGAAGATTTATTTTATTGTAATCTCTTATCTCTGGAAACTAGTTTCTGCTTTAGTCTGCAGTATAACTTGTGTATATTTTAGCCGTTACCAATCTTTGTTTGGTTTGTGATTCGTTGCATTGGGATTGTAAACAAAGGGTTACAGGCTCGTGTTCCCATAACAGACTTGTGCTGGGGAAATAAAAACTTCATCTGGCAATACTTAGCCTGTTGTTGCCAGCAACAACCTAAATCTGTCTTTTTGTGTGTGTGTACATGTAGGCCATAGATTCAACAGGTGGATTCTGACTGTATTACAACAACCTGTTGAACTTCCCAATTGATACCAAATTTTTACACTGGTAATACTGAAAGGTCTGTCAATTATGATCTGAGAAGGGACAGCATAACTCTTCTGTAGGTACTTGCTAAATCTGATACAAAGAAATTGGTATCTAGCATAGTAAATAGCAAGGATATTAGCATTTTGCTTATGTATCCCACTACTTGATAAATATGATTGCAGTATTTTTGTCATGACTTAAACATGAGAATAGGCATTTTGTCTTCAATGAGCAAAGTAGGATGTCTATTTCATTGGTAAATAGAGTATATCATTAGGCAATGTGTTTATGAGTGAACAACACTGGGAAAAGATTGGAAAGGAGTTTCATTAATTTTATCCCAATCTATTAATTATTTGCAGAAACCCTATTTATGCAACTGTTTTCCCCATTTACTATCCATATTTCCTTCCTCACTCAGAATAAGGATATATTTTGTCTTCTTGACAAAGAGATGAAGATGAGAAAAACAGGTTAGCACTTTTAGACTGGGGGCTACTTGTAGCAGTGGTGCTCCTGCAGAGAACTAAAGGTTCAGGGCGTTGTGAACACTGCTGGCCTCTTTCCCTAATGGGAAGTACTGCTGAGGGGATGCTCTGCAGCAGCCTTTCCGCAGCACCTAAAGTCACATTTCTAGTTTATCAGGGAGTTCTGTTGACTTATTTCCCTTTCAAAAAAAATTGCTATTAAATATGCATCTATAAATACTGGAGACTGAGGTACATGTGTCTGACTCTTAATTGCTGTTTACTTTTTTGCACTTGTATACTGGCTGTAATACTGAACACTTCTGTGGCTGTATGTTTCTTACACCTATTTAGTTTTGCAGTTGTATTCGTAAACCATGTGGCTGGTGCAACTGAATGCAAGTTCACACTACAGGTCACTGTTTTCTTTCTCTCTCAAAATAGTTTGGTACTATGTAATCCAGACCTTCCATGGAAGCCCTGTAACAGAGGCCCTTTGACAAACCATGTTCTGAGTCCTGGCACTCTCCTGACTGATATACAAGGGGCCATAAAGTTAGCAGTGCTTTTGGGAAAGTGCTAACCTTGTTGTTTTTAATTCTGTATGTAATTATATGTCTTTCAGAAGACAGTTTTGCCTGTAAGGTTTGTATTGCTACAAATAATTCCTATTGTGGTGCAAATCAAGGAAATGGCAAAATCCAGAGACAAGATCTAATATGAGCTCTTAATTGACTCAGTTAAACAGGTTAACACAGCAGCTCGTGATAATGTGTTTTGGAACTTAAACAGCTTTATCTTGGCAAGATAAATGAAGGCTTCTAACAACTAGTAAAAATAACCAGTATTGGTTTTTATCTTTTGCAGCTGCCTTTGGTTTCAATAAGGAACTTGCTCTCAAATGACAGGGGGTTTTGTTTAAATATGACCTTACTTTCCTGTATAAAGATGTCTGTTGCCTAATGATCAAGAGGTGGTGATTGTATTATAAAATCTTTCCCTGTGGATTTCAAAATACAATAAGGGTACAAAAAAGTGTAAACTTTCTATAAGGCATCTGTATTTTTAGCTCATGATGTTGTATGAAAGAAATGTAAGTAGTCAACCTGAAAAACAGTGTTTGCCTGTATTGTGTTAATGCATGAGTGTCTATGGCTAGACTAACTTTATTGTTAATATGGATTATTTTATGCATGTAGTAGTTCTTGGAGCAAGAAGCTGAGGTACTGTATTTTGTAGTTCTGTTAATGAAGTACTGTGGTGATAGTTTAAATTCTGAGTGCAATTTAAGCCTTTCTTGTTTGTTCTTGGGCCTGATTTTTCCTTCTCAAGATAAAGCACACTTGTTGGCTTTATAAAAATTTTGAGCTTTTTATCCTGAGAAGGATCAATCGTGCTGCATAATAGTAGTAACTGATGCCTTATGCAATTAGAATTTAATGTAATTCCTTTTGCTGTGTGCTAGCTTCCAGCATATAATTCACACCACTTTCGTTCTTTAAAATACCTATGTATCAGCATGAACACATACTCAGCAACACTTTTCACTTACCATCCAGCATATCACATGCTTGTTTTTGAAGACTTAGACAGGGAGCAGATTTGAAGCCTTCTGCTATAAGCACAGTGAGAATATTTGCCTGTGTAAAGCTGACCTATCTCCGCACACCCCAAAGTTATGCAAAATTCTCTGACTTGCTTTAAACTTTGCCTTCTTGTTACACTTGCTGTACATCTTTTACCTCAACAAAGGGTAAAAGCTCACATGGCGACCTAAATGAGGTGCTGGTTTTCTGTATGGCCTTCTAGTTTGCCTCCTTTTTAATGATCATAGCTTTATGTGGACAATGTAGTTGCAAATCTGTCACTATGAAAGTGCTTTGCTTATTATAATATTCCCAGTCTTTCTGGAACTCCGACTGGCAAACCATCCCAAGTGTAAATTTAATTTGGGACAACTCTATTTGCAGACACATCATGTTTTTTATACCTGTCAGTAATATATACACAGTTAATTTGACAAATACCAAATAGAGAATACTTAGTTCATCTGCTACTTGTACTAGACAGCTTGATTTCATAAGGCATCTCACTGTACTTCCAGAGTCCTTTGACAAGTTAGCGTTCTTTTTAATTAAAAATACGGGGGGTTGGGGAAGGAGGAGAGTTCATTTATAAATCTGGATTGTAAGTATTGAGTTGATAGGTAAGTATTGAGCTGTAAAGTTGAACTGCTGCAAATGGGCAGAAATTTCAGTACTCAGTGCATTTTACACAACTATTTTATTATCTGTGGCCTGTTCTGATTATTTTTATTTCTTTTTTCCTAAACTTTTACCTGAAAAAAGTTAGATCTCACAATAACTCACAAATCCTTCCAATGGGATTCAATTTGTACACATGTGTCTGATGAGGTCACTGCTTGTTGTTATGATACAGAAAAGCCTGTGTCTATTTTAGGCATTTACTGTACATTTCTCCCGTGAAAAGAGTGAGATCGTGTCATCTCATGCTCCCCATCCGCAGGTCACTTCCTGCAGCAATATGGACTAACTTAAACCTCGTGAGTACTGAACTGAGCGTCTCTTGCAGCCTCTAGTGTAAGAACCACACCTTGGGTTTGTAATATCTATTAAACAAAATATGGGGAATTCACTTTTCATTACCTTGAACTCAAATGGTGCTCATTGTGCAAAGACATCATTCCCTTTAACTCTAGCCAAGAGTTAAGTTTTTCAGTGCAGTTCAGGGAAAGGTGGAAACTACCTTTCACTGATGCTGCCGCTTTTATTTAGCTCTGCTAATTGAAAGACCCTTACTGGATTAAACCAGGCCTCCTTTTTTTTTCTTTTTTTTTTTTTCCCCCCCCCTCTTCAGAGCTGCATTTAAAATGTTGCAGCTGGTATTCTGTAGTGTCACACTGTTTCCAAAAACTATTTTGTTCATCTTTGTCTCTTTTTTTTTTTTTTTTTCCCCCCCCCCCAAGTGTATACAGTCTCCCTTCTGTCTGTTTTCTCTTTTAGTTTGTTTTTAATTTACTACTTTGGGTTTCTAATTCAACATTTCATATTCATACGTGTCTGTATCAGTGACATTGGCTTATAGATTAAAAAACTAACCTTTGAAATGTGATGCACAATAGGAATACCTGGGATCTTACCTGTCACTAGCTGGTATAGCCCAACAGATTGAGAAATTTCAGTCTGAAACTTCAATACAGTTTTGTAGGGAGAACTAGAATATAGAGACAGGTAGAGGAACTGGTATTGCCAGGTCGACTTGCACTACTAATCAATTTGCAGTCTTAAATCTTCCTGGTTTATAAACATTAAGTGTTATAAAGATCAGTGAGATGAACATAATAGTGGAGTGTGGGGGGAAAGATTGGGTAGAGAGGCATAGAACTAGACAGTAGATGAAAGCCAGACACTTGGTTTGTTTTAACCAGTGATTTTAAATAGAGAAAATCTGTAGCAAAAGGAAGCTTATATTACCAAAGAGATCCCGACACTTGGGTGTTTTCTGTTCAGGTGCCTCTGAGTTCAGTGTGGTGCTCAACTCCTAGTGTATTCTGCTTTTTCTACTTACTGTATTGCCTGTGAGAATTGAGCTACAGTGATCTCATCTTGGATACCTGAATTATTGAAGACTCTTTGATTTGAAAGTTTCGGTCCAAACTGTTCTGCTGTTGATGCTTAAAACAGCCCTAAGGAGAAGGAAGGGGGGAAAAAAAAAAGGCAATGTTGATGTTGTGATGCTGTGATCCTACAGTTATGGGTGCTGTGCTTAAATTACCCTTGGAGCAGCCCAGGGAGTGCAAGTTTAGGTGGGAGGTGTTCTGTGCCAACCAACATTTGCTACAAATTCTGGTGTACCCCTTTCTGCATAGAAATATCTCTCCTTTGCTCTGGGAAAACATAGTCACTAGACTCTTGGACACTTAAATGTAACCTCTGGTCACACACATTCTATTATGGGTTTAGGATCTACAAAGACAAATCTTTGTGACAAATTGGAAAGAGAAAGGACTGAGCAGAGAAATAGTTCCATAAAATGTAGCTTATCATACAAAATTCTAAAGAGCTTTAGCTTAAAGTTGGGTAGGAATGCAAATGATTTTGGTCTTGTAGGCAGATTCATTAAAAGATTTGTGGTCAAGTTATTAAAAAGTAGGAGGGACTTCAGAACTACTTTTGTTTCTTAATGGAGAAGTCTAACCTGGACATTGCCTGGTGGGAGGAAATGATTCCTCCCACTTCAGTGTTTTTGTTGCACTCCTGTACATACTGCATTTTATTGCAATATACATCTGAAAAGGTTCTGTTTTGAAGCGTAGAAAGATGAAACTTTGGTAGTGCTAGGATAAAGAAATGTTAAAATGCAGGAGAGCTTCCTTTCCCTCAGCGCGGTGCAGGGCTGAGCGCTGCGGGACTGGAGCACAAGGTGCCTGGGAGAAGGGCTCCGGCCAGCCTGACCGCAGCCCCTCTGCACAGGTCTCATTTGCCCTCTGAAGGCCAAGTTGAGCCCTGGTGCTTTGAGCTTTTGCATAGTCATTCGCCTACAAGTAATGTCCATCCTTCAAAGGAGAACTTTAACCTTCTGTTTATGATCTACCGAATGAGTGACTTCACGTGAAGTTATTCAGTTGAGTCAGAAAAAGAAATTTGTGTTTAATAAAAGATTAATGGAATAAGTAGAGGTCATTCTTGCTATTTTGGCACAGAAATGCAGGCAAATCTTAGTAGCTGCTTAACCTTACAGATAGTCATGGTTTGTCTTCAGAAGTCTAACTGGAAATCCTAATGAACTATTTTGAAGACTTTGAGTGGGGGATACCTAGACCTTAAAACAGTTAAGATCCTGTGGCATTTCTGAGTATTTCAGTCATTTGTGTACCATGCAAACATAGACTGACTGAACAGAAGTAACCAGTCTGCAAGCAGTTCTGCTAAACAAATATATCTATTTACGTAAGCTGTTAATGACCTCCATAAACAAGCTTATCAATAGCCTCTTCTCTTGTAAGTATTGCACTCCAGATAGTGCTCCGAGCTAGGCAGTGTGTGTTGCTTTCCCTCAACCCCAGCCCGTCCCTGGCAGGAGGGCAGCCTGTCCTCATAGGGCTGCACAGGAGATGTGTGTCACTTAGGAAGCAGTGTCTAAATTTGCCATCTCTTGCCTGGCCGTGTCCCAGTTCTTCCCTCTCCCTTTTCCCTCCTGCAGACATGTCACCTCATTAACGGTGCATGTGTGATAGTACGACTCTAGATGCTTTTATTTTTTTATTTTATTTTTTTTTTCAGAGCTGCCTTTCCACTCTATCTCTCTCTCCACAGTGGTACAGAAGTAAGAATAACTCTTACTTCATTTTTTTTTTTTTTAAAATTTGCTTCCTTTTTTTGTTTTTGTTTGTTTGTTTTGTTTTTTTCTCCTTCCCTTTTTTCTTTAGTGGACTGAAAATCATAGCTTTAACACTTAGCCTTGATGCAAGTCTGAGTACTTGGTGTCTGTCTGGATAGTTAGAAGCCATACTATCTATTTTAACAATTTAAAAACTCATATGCTTGTATAAGTATTCCTTAGCCAACCAACAATCTTTGCTTTGAATACTAAATAAAACACTAGCTCTCAAATTTAATTTCTTTTTATTCCTAAGTATTAAAAGAAATCTCTTAACTTACAGTAAAATATGCTTTCTAGCTACACCAAAAGTAGTATTTATTCACTTTGCATGCTTTTAGACTCAGATTTTGTTTCAGGTAGAAAATTAAATTGACCCAATGTTTTCTATATCTAATTGCTATAGCTGTATTTGCAACATGCTTACTTGAAATGTTTCCAAACTAATTAGCTAACGCTAGTTTAGATAACTTTGCTGTTCTATGGTGTTGAAACAGGGTTGGTATGAATGGGTAGACTGGAAAATGCACACATTTGGGCTTATTTTATGTGGGGAATCTCTTGCTAAGAATTAAGCATATTAGTTTTTTCTTTTTTTTAATAATATTTTAAATTTTATTGGCTGTATGGTTTCTTGTAATACCAGCAAAGGGCTACAATGGGTACTTTCTAAAAATCAGTATAGTCTGAGTTTTTGCCTCAGCTGTACCTTACTGTGTATGCTTGAACTTAAGTGCAGTTGCTTTTATGGTGCTATCACATCTAACTTTTATTTTTAAATGTTTGTTTAGGTTTTACTGCAATCACAACAACCAATCCCATTTGGCTAGTAAAGACACGGTTACAGCTCGATGCGAGGTAAGAAAGTTAAGAGAACTTACTAGTGACAACCACAAATCTTACTGTTGTAATAAGACTTTGCTTAGAATAATGTTGTGAACTTGCTCTGCATCTTAAGCTAGAATATTTTTTTCATAGTGTCTCAAATTAAAGATCTCTAAGTTAAACTATCACGGTTCTCTGTATTTGAATCTGCATGTTAAGGCATGCCTGAGGTACTGCAGTAATCTCTGGCCAACAAATCTGAATGAAAGTCCAAGTTAAGTCTCATTAATTTTTATACACTAATATGACTGACAAAACATTATTTCCATTGTTTTGAGCTGTTGCCTTGAAAATCCCTGAAATAAGCATTTTGATGTCTTAACAAAATACTGGAAAAATACCTGAAATATGTTGCTTTTCATTTTTTTCACTTATGATGAGCTCCTTTAAGAATATGACTCTCATAGATCTAGACATAGAAGTTGTCCTAGCATAGGATAATCAATAGAAGTTGTCTGGATTCATTACAAAATCAATTATGAAAAATGTTTTCTTGTCTTGTAATGGAGCAGAATTTTATACAAATAGTCAGGGAAGAGCAGCTTTATTTTCTTTAAAGCTTGGGAGACCCAATTATGATGCAAGTATCTCAGGGATGTGCGGGTTGTGGGTGTCCTCGGGAGCTGCCACAATAGTTCCCACTGCTCCTCTTTCCCGTTGTGCTACTTCTCCTTTCTCTTGCCACGTCAGCAGTGTTGTCTGCTCCTTTGCAGCAGCTTAGCTCAGGCCAGATCTGATTTGTGGCCATGTGTGTACTGCTTTTCTCTAAAATTCTGGCAGATTAAAACCATCAGGCTTTAAATTCTGCCATCTAGTGATTCCTCTGTACTTGCGCAATGGTGCTGTTGCCATCTGCCTTGCTTTGAGATATCTGTGTGATCTGTGATAGTTTCTCCTAAGAAAGATGCCGATTTATTTATTTATTATTGAGTTCCCCGCTCAGATGAGACCTCTACTGGCAGCATCTGGGTTCTTCAAGTGACTGCGCTCACGCTGCAATGAAGCTCACTTGAGGCAGTGTACTTGATGTTTTAAATATTTTAAATATTTTAAAATGTATAGTGTCTATGTGCTGGATGTCTAGAGTAATTTGAAAACTGCTCATTTCATTGACATTAAAAGCTAAAAAGCAAGAGGCTGTGGAGGAAGATTTTGATGTTCACATATGTAAAATGAGCACGGGGAGGGAAAAGGTGATGTAGTGAACCTATCACTTGGCCTCAGTTGTAGCTTAGCAGAATCAAATAAAAGTTACTCTTGTTATTGCTTTTTTGTGTCCTCTTCACACCAGACCTCCAGCTCTTCAGGAAGAGCTGCGATGGCTTGAGGCATGATACTTGAGCTCGTAGCTACCCCTTCGTGTTCATGTGCTTCATAGCCACGTAACCATAAAGGTCATATTGCAAGACAACTACTTCTAGAATAGAAAGGCTCATTATCTTGCAGTAAGAGTTGTTTATTTAAGGGGAACTTGGGGGAGAACATGGAGAAACATACCTAATCTTTACATGCAAAGGAAGTAGTCCTTCACTCACAGGTGTCAGACTTCTATATTTCACTTTTGAGATAGTTTTCGGATAATTTAGTCCACAGTTCTGTGAGACTGAACAAACCTCGAGGTGTTTATCAGCTATTTATGGTGTTCATTTTGTTAGTCGCTTTATAACCTTTGACTAGGTTAAGGTAAAATGCTTACTGATGTCTAGTGCTGAAGGTCTTTGGGACCTTCAAGTTCTATATTCCTAAGTACATCATCACGTCACTCAAGAAATGCTCTAAGTTTCATTCAGTCTCCGTTTGCACCAGTTATATGTCTCTTTTATTTCTTCTCTTTTTCAGGAATCGTGGAGAAAGGCGAATGAGTGCCTTTGAATGTGTCCAGAGAGTTTATCGATCAGATGGTATTAAAGGCTTTTACAGAGGAATGTCAGCATCATATGCAGGCATATCTGAGACTGTTATTCATTTTGTTATTTATGAGAGTATTAAGCGAAAACTGCTGGAATATAAAACTTCTTCTGCCATGGACGATGTGGATGAATCATCAAAGGAAGCTTCGGACTTTGTTGGAATGATGATGGCTGCTGCCACTTCCAAAACATGTGCAACATCAATAGCATATCCCCATGGTAAGTGGGAGGTCTGAGGCCTGAATCAAAGCAGTCAACAGGAGTCTCGTCAGTGAGCTCAGGAGCTCATAAATCGCTATTTCTCTGTCTGAATCTCCCTAGTTTTGATTCAGCAAGTCAACAGAAGCTCATAGTATTCAGAAATAAAAGTGGAAAATACTTTTCAATGGATTTTTAGGGTGCCCCCTTTTAGCTGTTTCCTTCCCCAGTACCACAAGGAATTTACCAGAGTCTGCTCAAAATTGCTTAGGGGTACAGTAGTCTTTCATTTGGAATTTCTACCTACACTTAACAGTTTCAGGACTCATCAGCCAATTTGTATCTTCCTTCTAAGAAAACAGGCAAGACATGCTTGCTAACATACTGCTCTTCATGATGCTCTCTTCTTTGGTTTTCAGTTGTACTTAATTTTTCAGTGAAGTGAGTGTGTGTATATATATATAGTTTTTTGTTGTTAGTAGGTTGAATACTTTACTGGTGGTGATATCTAAGCTAGAATATGAGCATTTCTAGTCTTCTAGATGTTAACTGAGCTAATGAACTTCACTCACTCTGCTAAATATTTGGCTAAACTAGCTGAATGTTTAACTTGCTTCGCTCTTCTAGATGCTTGGTTTGTCCCTCTTTGCTATATATTCTTTTTTTATTTGATCTCTGAAGCTTTGTGATACTGAGAACTTGCGGAGAGAATGATTTTTAAATTCATTAACTGCTTGCTGGAAAAGGAAAAGTAGTGGTGAGTATAACCACGTGTGATTTTCTTTATACAGAGGTGGTACGAACAAGGCTAAGAGAAGAGGGAACAAAATACAGATCTTTCTTCCAGACACTCTCTTTGCTTGTACGAGAAGAAGGGTATGGAGCCCTCTACCGAGGCTTAACTACACATCTGATCAGACAGATTCCAAACACAGCTATCATGATGTCAACCTATGAAGTGGTAGTCTACTTGCTGGATGGATAGCAGTGTCACAAGACTTTCCAGAGGAAGGTGGAAGACCGAAAGACTCGAGTGGACTGCCAGATGTCTGTGCCAGTGTTGCAGGCGGAAGGAAAACTATCAGGAACGTGCAGTTATGGACAAAATAGAAGATTTATTGTGGGCAACTATGAATGATTGTACTGCCTTATTGTATGGTCTCTTGGCAATGTGATAATGGGAGCTGCCCCATGGGGAATGCCTTTATACACCTCAATTCAGAATTGCATTTTCTTTGCATCTCACATTTAGATAAGGCCATTCAGTCAGCCTGAGAGACCTGACGGAGGAGCACGGGGGTATGAAATATATTCTGGGGCAGCCCTATTCCCTTCTTGAAGTGATTGCTCTTCAATATACCTTTCTGTTCTGTTTTACTGCACGGTAGTCTGTTGGAAGAATGGGGAAGATGAGACTACATACCCCTAGCTTTCCATACATTATGAAACTTCTCTTCACTTGCTCTAAAGATGCATATAGAGACTGAGGTAGTAGTCAGAGTGTGTAGCTTTTTTCATGTTGCTACCTCAAGGTAAAATATGGTGCAGGGACCCAGAATCGAAGTGTTTCCTCACTACAAAAGGTGATTTCCTCCCCTCACCACCTGTGAAGGATGAATGGTGCATTCTAGGCTAGTAGGAGAGAAGATACTGTTGTTGGACTCCTCAGGTTATTCATCTTTTAATATTGATGTATGTGGATTTCTAGTTCTGTTGCATCATCTTTCCCTTTCTACTCTCCCTCCCTGCCTCTCCCCCCGAAAAATTTCCTCCTTTTTTAAAAGCAAGAGATTCATAGAATATTTTCCATCATGAATTTTCTTTGCTAACTCTAGGTCACTCATACAACAAAGGAAGAACTTGTTGAATACTGTTTAACAGTATCATTAGAGCTTCTCAATGTAATGATAAAGCCTAACTAGTCCAGCCTAATGTTTGTGAAGACAAAATTGTCTTAGAGTTTCATGCTACCTAAGAACAAGCTGCATTAACGTGAAACTAGTTCTTGCAAAGCCTGACCTAGCTCACGAACACCTGCCTTTGAGAACAGGGGAGGAAATCATACCAACATAGCTAAGACAACCAGAAAGCAGAAAACAGTTGGAATTGAGAGAGAACTCTACAGTGCAGCCAGCCTTTATTCAGAGAGATGGAGAAAATTGCAGTATTTTTTTTTTTTCCCATAAGCATCCCTCTCTAAATTGCTGTGTCACTTACAATTTGAGCTTGTGTGCAGAACTGCAGCTGACAGTATAACCTTGTCCTCCACATTGTCTGAATATTCAGGCATCGTTCTATAAACTACTGGCAAAATAGTGTTGTGTTCAGCAGCAAGGCTCGGCTGTCTTGTTCTCTCAACTTGCAGGGTTTTCCAAAACCATACAGCTGGAATGTCAGAATTGTAGGTTTAATGCTCCAAAAAATTGTATAGCTTTGTAGACAGACCTTTCATCTGCACTTTGCCTGCTTCTAAAACTGCATCTGTGGTCCTTAGGAAGGTGACCATTATAAATCAGGGGCGATAGCTTTCTACACAAATGCTGCCACACTGGGGTGACAGAAGGGTGCAGTCAGCTCCTCCAGTGTGGCACCTGCGTGTACTTACCTGTGCGTTGTGTGCAATGGCTTTATCTTCTGAATGACTCCTTATGCACTTTGTGGCCTTCTTCTGCCTTGTGACTTTTCTTCCTCTTACTGGTTATCTATAGCCCAAACCTCTTCAATACATGCAGTTATGCATTTAACAAAGCATGTGGTTTGGCTTCCATGTAAGCTGTGCAGGTTAAAGCATTACATGCTGCAGGTAAATAGGATCTCTGTTGCAGTAGTTGTGTAGGTTGTATGTAAAAGATTCAGAGCATACAGAATGATCAGTATATTTCTCATTTGTGTTGTTGTTTTTGACTCCATTGTGTTCTGGAGATGTCAAAACATTTCAGTATCCTATGAAGTTCCCTGTACCAACTGGCCATTCCCTGGGGAGCCACCTGCAGAGAGCCCAGCACCCAGTGCACCTTGCAGGGGAGACAGGCCTGCATTGACCTGGCTTTGGAAAATGTCATCTCACCCCTTTGAGGGAAAAGGGATACCGTGGTCTGATTTGCCTGGAGATAAACATGATTGTTATTTTAGACAAGCAAAAATACTTCAGTGTTTCTTATAAAATTGACTCTTTTCCAGTGATATCTCCAGGAAAAAATCTGCAGTGTCTTGTATTATTCATGATTCTCGTTTTTTTTTGTAGGTTTTGCTGTGGTACCATTTTTCAGATGACCAGGTGCAGGAATAGCTACTTACTGCAATTCTAGTTCTGCAGCAAGTGAGTTGTTCTTTGGGTATCCAGGAGGTGCCAGGATAACTAAATTTCCAGTGGGCAAGAAAACGCAGNGCAGTGTCTCGTAGTATTCATGATTCTCATTTTTTGTAGGTTTTGCTGTGGTACCATTTTTCACATGACCAGGTGCAAGAATAGCTACTTACTGGAATTCTAGTTCTGCAGCGAGTTGTTCTTTGGGTATCCAGGAGGTGGCAGGATAACTAAATTTCCAGTGGGCAAGAAAACGCAGCAGCCCACATTAGTGTGGGGAGCTGAACAGGGTTCCTGCTTGGGCTCACGAGTTGCTCTGCTCTGTGGATCTGCTCGGCCCTGGCTGCACGTGCATCCCCTGCTCGTTGCTGCGTGCCGGGGCTGCGCCTCCTCCAGGTGCGGACCCACCTGCACTGCCACGGCTCCGGCAAGGGAGGTGTTAACACCCTCACGCCGCTGTCCTTGCTCACAGCCCCCAAGAGACAATCAGCTCTTTGTTCCCCACTCCTGCTGGGCATTCAGGCAATGTGTTAAACTTCAGGGGTGACTTTTCATTTTTGGCTTGCTTGCTTTATATATCAAAACATAAACCCAAAGTTTTTAGGGATTTTTTTTGTCTTATTTCTAAACTACCAGTCCAAGTTACCTCTGAAATATTTCCCAAAGATGTTTATTTTATAACTTTTCCTGATATTTATGATAAAATCTCAAAGGGAATAAGCAGATGCTATATGCAGTGATAACCACAAAACAGGAAAAGTACCCTCGGACTTCCTCGCAGCTCACAGGGCCCTCTCATTCTCTGCGTTCACGCAGTTTTTATGTCACTCCTGGACACTCCTGTGTCCGAAGCCCCTTCCAGTTTTCCAGTTTCCAGCCTCGATGGGCTGAAACCCGCGGTGCCGCCGGGCCGGGCCGGCCGCGGCGCTGCAGTGCGGGGCNCCGCCCCGCCGGAGGCTGCAGCGGTGGGGCCGGGCGCCCCGCGGGCTCCGCTCTGGCCCCCGCGCTCCCCGCCTGCTGGGCGGCTGATCAGGGTTTACACTAAAGACTCACCGAGACTTCCCTTGTTATTTTAACTACAAACACCCGAAACATCAGCCTCTCCGCTTGTATATTGACACTGCGCCTATGTAGTTCCCTGTTTACATAGTGCACTCCGTACACTTCCTTCCCAGTTGAGGCGTTTGGTAATGACAGTTTCTGCGATACCGTTTTTGTTCTTTGTAATTACCTTTTTAAACATTCCTTGGAGTGTAGCGTTTTAAAGGAAATGCTTCCAGAGAAAAAGATTGGAGATCCTTTCTACATGTTGCTTCCTGTTTAAACTGTGTTTAAATCCAGAAAACAAGCTGAACACTGAAGCGTGCCTCAGTAAATGTAACTTTTTTTAAATCTTCTGTCTGTAAAGACTTAGTCATGTAAGTTTTCATTTCTTCTATTTAAGAGTCTGCCTACCCTGCATATGTGAACTTAATTATACCCTGGGAGTGATAGCTAAACTCACAGACCTCAGCTGGAGAGTACTTTAATGCATACGTGAGGTTTGCTATTATTCTTGCATACATGTAATTGGCTGTAAACTATGTGCATTTACTCTGTATTTATATAGCCACTTATTTGTTTGAATTGTTTTAAACTTAAAAGCAAATTAAAATTATGTGCTTCTATTAAAATGTTGCATTCTGTGCTAAACCACACATTATTTCTTAACCTTTTAACTTTTATCATTGGTATATCAGTGCCTGGATAGTTGTGATTTAAAATTAAGCAACTCCTTAGGAGATTCCTGCTAATGTTTTTATCATGTGTCACTTGGAAGCAGCTGAAAATGGTTTCTGTATTTGATGAGCAGTGTGCGCTTGCTTCAGTTTCACGGATGGCTGAAGGCAGATGTTTCTTGCAGTTGGGTTTGAATACTGTAAATAATGACTTCTGCACAACTGAGGGTTACCCACCTTCACCTGGGATTCAATAATTGATGATCAGAATACTTTTGCACACTTAAAATGCCAGCTGGGTGCACACCATCGCTGAAAATCAAAAGGCTGCAATTCCTTAAAGTGATCAGGTTTAATTACAGGAGGAGGTGTAAGTGTGTCCTTAAGTCTGAAACTTTCTTTATTTACTTTTTTTTAACAGTAACTATTTGACCCAAAATCTCTGCTCAGAGCTCCTCACAAATCCCAAATGTGAGTCAGTGTTCTGCAATTAGCTCCAAACACAATCTAGGTATGTGACGTGCCTGCAACCTGAGCACGTTCTGAAACTGGATGCTTTGTTTTATGGAGCCTGATGTCCCAATTTGAGTCTTTCGCAGTGCGCAGAGCTTGTGTGGAGGCAGCACATCTGCAGCTTCCCAGGACTTGCAGTTAATGCAACCTGCATGTTCTACCTTCCGTGCATGTGAGTGGAGACAGACTGCCCTTAACCGAGGTGCAGGCTGGTAATGCAGCTGTGTAGGCTGACGAATCTGAAAAGCACATGAGGTCTTCTCAGTGTTGTTGTTGTTGTTGTTGTTTTTCTTTTTCCTTTACAGGAGAAAGTCCTTCAACTGGGTAATGTACTTTTGGGGAAAATAAATTTAAAAGCCAGAAAAGGTATTTCCAAAGACCCATTCTCCTGCCTGTTNATGTGAGTGAAGACAGACTACCCTCAACCGAGGTACAGCTGTGTAGGCTGACAAAATCTGAAAAGCACATGAGGTCTTCTCAGTGTTGTTGTTGTTGTTGTTGTTGTTGTTGTTTTTCCTTTACAGGAGAAAGTCCTTCAACTGGGTAATGTACTTTTGGGGAAAATAAATTTAAAAGCCAGAAAAGGTATTTCCAAAGACCCATTCTCCTGCCTGTTAGGCAGCCCTGCTGGCACTTGTGTTGTGCTGACTTAGAGCATCGTTATCTCCTCGCACAGCTTCTCTCAGAGGCAGCAAGTGCCAGGGCAGGAATCTCTAATTCTCACCAACCAGCTGATGTAAACAGAACGCTGTATTAACAGTGAGAACCATACTGAGGAGCTTGTGTTTTGTGGATGAAATACTGGAAGGAATGTGTCACTAAAGCAGAGATACCTTGTCCTTGCAGACTGAGGTAACTCAGAGCTTTTGAAGAGCTCCAGGTGGCAAAGTTTGTTGCTAACTTGAGGTCAGTTTCTATGTAAGGTTGTGTATCCTCTTAGCTATGGTTGTTAGAAGTCAGGGGCTGAGACATGAGTGTTGAAGTTAACTCTGGGGTATAAATGAAGCTTCAAGGAGTCCATTCTGGTGGACTTGATGATAACACAGCAAAAGCTGAAAGAAAACGTATGTGAAGTGCAGCTCTGGCAGGAAATATTTGCAGGATTCCACTAATGGAGGAGTTTAATCTGTAACAGAGGCAACAAAATTAAATGAGGCAGCTGCAAGCTCGTGCGCCTATAGTAAGCAGAGCTCTATCATGTCGCTCTCCTGTGTATTTGTGTTACAAAGGTAAACAAACAGTAGGCTGAAATTATTGAGCAAAAGTTGATTGTGCCAAAATAAGCTGATGACCATCCGATCATCTGTATTTTAGATGAAGGAAATGCAGGAGAACCAATCCATATGGATTTTGCGGAAGTGTCTGATGTGGAACCACAAAGGACATCTCTAGATTATTACAACACGGGTAAGACTTTGGCTAAAGAGGAGACTTTGCAAAGAATTGTTTGACTAGGACTGAATATTATATGTGCTTCATGACCTCGGAAAGACTTTGTCAAAGCTGGACTGGGTGTTGTATTTATAATTTGTCAGTGGTGTTGGCACAAAGTTAGGCTGCTCGTGATGTGTGGTAATGAATTTGCAGGAGCTGGCAGTGTGCTCTGGGTCCGGAATGTGATAAAGGGAGAGTGGATGATTGCTGTGCCTGACCAAGTGAGATAAACTTTAACAGTGAAAAATGCAATAGATCAGTTACAGATTACTGATGAGAAGTGCTGCTGTAAGCTAGGAATATCCTTTTTATTCCCTAGCTGGAAAGGACAGAGCAGTTCAGTATAAAGTCAATCAAAATAAATAAAATCCTAGGTTGTCAGTGCTTGGAAGCATGAATGCCACCCTTGTGCTTGGGAAACATGAATGCCAGCTTGGTCTGCAGTATTAGGTTGAGTTAAGTATTCAGAGAAGAATAACAAAATTGGGGAAATGTGTGTGTATCCTCTCGGGGAGCATAAAGCTCCAGCTTGTGCTGTGATAACCCCTTGGGAAAGAGTCTTCCCTAAAAGCCTGAGAGGTAAATTCTGTGGTATTGCTTGTGCACTACGAGTGGCCTCTTTCAGGAGGATTTGTAGAAAAGATGAACTAGGCCTAACCTTTTTTAATCCTTGCTTGCTTCCCTTAAAATCAGCCAAGCCTCCTTCATCCCTCTAACCTATGAAGGGGATCCTTCACAAAACTACTTTTATTGCTTTTTTTTTTTCTTTAATTGAGCACTGTATGTATGTCCCTGCTAGTTTGAATTTTTCCACATTTTTCATCATACATGGCTTTTCTTCAAATGCCACAGTCAGAAGCACAAGGCCATGTTGTTAGATACCCTGCAGGGTTAGAAAAGAACATGTTGCACGGCCGATGAGCAAGCAAGGAGCCAAGGAAACCCCTGTGCAAGTCCTTGAAATTTGCTGCTCTTGCCTTGAAATGAACAGTTTGTGTCCTCAGTTTCTCTGGCTTACCCTTGGGACAAGAAGAGGAAGGGAGTGCTGAGAATCCAGCTCTGTTAGTAGCAGGCAGGATCCCTCTCCCAGGATGCGGGATGCTTCTGCAGGGAATTGTTGGACGCTGTGACGTGGATTGCCCTGGGCATTCCCTGCTCCAGACCAGGAGCAAAGTGTGCAGGGGAAGAAATAGGTGTTTCTTTTCTCATCTTCTGGAATTAGCCAGAGACATATGTTTTATGGGTACTCCTTACAGAGCGTGGAAAGATTTCCTATAGGGAATAATACTGTGATGATTCCCTGTGTTCTGCAAATGCACTTTTATTCTTCTTTGCCCTCTTTGGCTGCCAAGGGCAGGCAAGCAGGGCTTGTTCGGAGGTGGGTAAATTTTCGTGAAAGTTATTCTTAGGTATTGTTTTTTTTTTTTTTTTTTCATTTATTTAAGTATCTGTTTCCCTTCAGTCCCTTCTGAAGTTCACTATCAGTAGAAGTTTACAGGGTTTGTATTTTCCTCTTCAGCCACTACAAGTGTTTCCCGGCCTTCACGGTGATTGAATGACTTGCAGGCTGCTCTGGGGAGCTCCAGCTGGATTCATGCTGGATATATTTAAAGACTGGGAAATGTGGTTTGAATTACTTGTAACAAAAATGATCTGTTATCATTCACACACTTTCCTTAGAGACTAGTTGGGGGAAAATGCTGAAAAATGACAACCATCCAGCTACGCTCGTAGGGTGGTCTGACATTCCCTAATTCATCCAGGCAATGGACAAAGACTTAAAGCGCTTTCCTTGTAATACTAAAAATTGCAAAACCAGTACAAAAATATTGACCTTTCCCTATTAGAGAGGCATAGTCCCGAATTGCCCTAGTCTCTAGCTGTTACGACTGAGGACCCCTGCCAAATCCACATAGCCGACATGTAAGTGGGATATTGCCTCTCCGGCTCTTGAAACCAGACGCTGCAGTGCCAAAGGTGGTGCTTGAGCTGGCACTTCCCCTTGCTCGGTTTAGCCAGGACTGCTTCCTTCCCATCACCTTCTTTCGCAGGGTAAAATAGTGTTTTGTTATGATAGAGAGGGGCGTTGAAGGGCTCCTCAGATCTAATGGCATATTTCTTGGTGTGATATTGTTCTGGTAATTCTCTGGATTTCCAAATGTCACTTAGACTGTCACTGCATTCTCTCTTTACCCTTGTCCCCCTAAAAGAGGCGTGGAATTCTTTTGGGAAGGGATGGGTTTGTTAGAAATGACAAACGTGACGTGGCACTGAAGAGAAAGCACAAAGCATGAGGCTTTGACTTGCTAGAAAAGACCAAGAGGCATGAGCAAACCCACAAATATCCCAACACAGGCAAACTTTGGGAAAACATTGAGCCCCGTTCCTCCCAGGCTGTTAAAAGATGCCCCTCCGAATCCATAGGGGAATTGACGGTGTGATGGCAGAACTGCCGAGCTGGCTCTGTCTTCCTGAAGGTGAAATAAGAGGGATTCAGCACTGGAAACTGCACCGAAAGGAAGCTATGGACAAAGACACGGTACCTGGGGAAAACAGGGAGCTGCTGTGGTTTCTGGCTGCTTATCTGAGTCCCCAAGGTGAACGAGGCTCCGAGAACTGATTATAGATCTCTGTATTCAGTTGTGTGTTCACTATGTGTATCTTACTCAATTGTATTCAGTGTTTCTAGTTTGCATGTTCTGGGGAACCAGAAGCGAAACTTTCTCAGGATCCGGTTTCTCTTCAGCCTTGTTCCAGACTAACTTTGAGGAAGACAAAGTGAGGTTATAGCAAATTCTTGGGCACAATGGATGTAACTTTCCTCTTTTGCTGAAGCCAGATTAAAAGTTACTGGATGGGAGAATATTAAATATTTACAAAAANCCAGACTAATTTTGAGGGAAGACAAAATAAAGTTGTAGGAAATTCTCAGTGGATGTAGCTTTCCTCTTTTGCTGAAGCCAGATTAAAAGTTACTGGATGGGAGAATATTAAATATTTACAAAAACTAAGGAAACTTCTACCTAGTTTTTCTCCTGATTTGGGTTTGCATCCACTTGCTAGCCTTGTTTAAAACGCAATTGTACAGTTTAGCATTAAAAGCCTGCAACTCAAACAAGAAGACAAACAGAGAGGAAAAAATATTGTCTCACTATTTGGGAAATGTCATTTTTTTCTACAAGAAAACTAAACACAGTGTTGTAAAAAACTCCTAACAGTAACATTTACAATCCTGAGCTGACAGACTAAACAGCGTTCTTCTGGGCAGAAGTCTGGAGGTCTCGGCTCACGGGGGCTCCGAGCGGAGCGTCAGCAGCGTCACCACTAAAGAACGAGGTACGTGATGGGCAAGAGGGCTGAATGATTTTCACACTGAACCTGGCACGTGGCCTTGTGAAATTAAGGTTAAGACAACAGGAATAAAATGTGGTATTAGTCACAGCGAAGCTTTGAGTGAGGAAGAAATGAGAATCATCCTAGCTCAACTCAGGGTGGGGAGTGTTTTAGTGTGCTTGAAATGGCTTGTTCTGACGCAGTAAGTTTATCTACAATGCTGTATATTTTATTTGGAAGCCAGGGAACAAATTTTTCCTTGTATTGTAATATTGTAATATTTCTGTGAGCAGCACTCAGATAACAGCTTTCACGTATGTAGCATGCCTATATTGTCCTTTCATTCCTCATGAACGTAGAGTTAAACCAATTGTATCTAATTTATAATAAATTCCCTTTTAGTTGGTAAAAGAAGATGCAGAAGGTAAAGGACTGGAAAGGTTTATTTGCAGTGTAAGAATTGACATTAGGATGTTCCTGAGCATTACAGGTAGGAGAGAACAGCTATGAAAAAGCATGATTGGTTTCAGGTGGTTAAATACCAAGAGCTGAAATTTTGCTGGCAAACATGGCTGTAAAATCTTGTATACTTTACAAGATGTTGCTACGGGCACCTCATTCAGCACAGATGGGAACCACAGCAGCAGCGTGTTTGTGGAGAACCAGAGATACCTCCTAATGTTGTGGCTGAAGTCAGCCCGACCTCCAGCTCTACAGTTAACCCCCCTCTTCTTTTTGATCAGAAGGTTTCGGGGCTGAAGGGGTCTATTGGGACATGCAGTGCCACAGCTAAAAACTGCTCAGATACATAAAGTGAGACTGATGCCCTTAAGTTCTATCAAGCACCCAGGCAGTGTCGTTGTTCTTTGTCTTAAAACAAAACAAACAAAAACCCTCGGGTGAAAAGAGCACTGGGATTCAAATTAAAAAATTGGAAAAAAAAAAAAAAAGAAACATTCATAGTTTTTCTCCCAATGTTTCATCTTTTTGCCGTAATGTTTTATATTCCTTCCTATGTATGCTCTTTCATTTCACTTCTCCANAAAACCCTCAAATTAAAAAAATGAAAAAAAAGGAAACAATCATAGTTTTTCTCCCAATGTTTCATCTTTTTGCTGTAAAGTTTTATATTCCTTCCTACGTATGCTCTTTGATTTCACTTCTCCAAAGTGATTTGTATCTGTTCTCTGTACAGCACTGGAAGGTGAGACTGTCCCTTATAAGAGAAAAAAGTCTCTACGAGTTTGAATCTCCTCAGGCTGCAGAGGCCTCTGGTTTGCTCTGCCGTTTCCTTTGGGCCGGAACGTGGTCCACCTTCCAGGGACTACTTGAATGGGAAAATGTGCCCAGTCTCCTGGGAGAGTCTTTGGCTGCTGTCTTGACTGGAGAGATCCTCTCACTGCTCCGGGCCTTCCCCAAAGTCGTGGGCTTAAGAACTTGCTTCATTTTTTTTCTCTGTTATTCTAGACTGGTGTATAATGAATATTCTGATTGTTGGTGACTTTTTCAGGAGACTCTGGGGTCTGCACAGAAAGAAAATACTGTATTGCAGCAGGGATATGCAGCATCAGTGCAGAGTTCAGCTCTATTCTGCCAGGGTTGTCTGCAAATGTAAGAAAAAAAAATCCTAAAGAGCTTAAATGTGGCATATGACAGAGGAAAACAAGTAAGGATGAGGAGGATATGGTAAAGATTCCATATGTTTTTACCTAATGCAATTCAGCCTTATGCAGATCTTCATTTATAGCTTTTCAGGCAGTATTGATTTTTGTAGGTAGAAATTATTCTAGTACCTGGGGAGCAGTTGCATCCCTGCCTCTGTAACAAAATAATTTACCTTACCCAAGTAGAAAAGCCTAAAATTGCTGTTGGACTGGAAATATTAGGATAGTTCTGTAGTTCAAGGACAGAACTTCTGTCCTAATGGTCATTATTTTCGGAAAAGCAAAAAGTCAAATTTAAAAAAAGAACCTGGAAAGTAAGGTAGTTGGTAAGCCATGGGAGCCTTACTGAGGGTTTGTTGAAGCTCCTGTCAGTTATTGTTTGACCCCACATTATTTTTTTTCTAATTGCTTTCTACAAAAGGACTGATGAGGTCACCACAGTATAAGGTGATTAAAAATTCACTAAGTCAAGTAGAGTGTTTGAGTTGTGCAGAGGGGATTTGAGTTATGATGAATAATATTGCTTTTAAGCACTGAGGAATGCTAGCCATGGATCCGAATCTTTGTGCAAGCCACAAAAACAGTCCTTTTAAGAGGAATGCATCAGTTCCCTTTTAAGCAGGACCCAATTAATTGAGAATATTTTAGGTTATTAGTAACAGACACAAATTAAGTCAGGTAAATGAGGTAGTTGGACTAATTCCTGGTTTAACTTCCTCTTATTTTATTTTTCAAAGGTTTAAGAGACTTAGTGGAAGGAAAGGCATTTCCACCTGCAGTATCTGATTTTATTTAATAGTATTTAACGATCTGAACTGTTACAAAGTGGTTCATTGTAAAAATGCAGAATTCCCGGGGACCTGGAGGGACTAGTGAAAGGTGACTATTTTTATAAAAGGTCATTCTGAACTTTTGACTCTTAAAGCTAGGCTTAACCTTGACCTTGAGATTTCCAGTCCATGAACTGATGGTGCCTGAAAGTGCTGGAAGGAGAGGTATGTAAAACTACCAAATTTTGCTCGATAAGAAAACTGATAGATTTGCAAGTATGCAAAAATTTGATCCCGTGTACAGTTTACTCCTTCTGCCAGCCAACACCCCTATTCGTGGTGTAAATTATTTTAGTTTTCCAAATGGGAAAACTGTGAATTTGTTCAGGCTTAGCTATGTCTGTTCATGGAGAAACTTTATCCTCCTTATATCAAAAACAGCTTTTTACACAGAAAAAATGGTTTTCCCACTGTTTTTCTAGTCACAAGAATTTCTGTGCAGAAACAGTGGTAGGGTCCTGTGGGAACAGTATACCAGCTAAAGCAATTCAAGTCATATTGTTCTATAAACTGTATTTCCCCCCTGTGCCTGCCCCCTGCCTCCCCCCATGCACACACACACTAAAAATCTGCTACGTAAGCAGGAATTCGGTAAGATGCAATTGAGGGGAAATAACATGAAAAGAAGACCTAAATGGATAATGTACTTCTTCATTGTTTCTTTTATTACAGGCAATTAAAAATTTCCTCCCAACATAGTTATAAGGTACGTAACAGAGTTAAAAGCCCAGGACACTTTCTAAGAATGGAAGATGCTCCTGTTGCCTTTCACATTGAGAGAGCTTCCCGCAGCACAGACAGGGTCACCAAGCGGTAAATAATGAATGTGTCATAACATTTACAGGCTGAGTCCCAGCTAAGTTTACTTTCATAAATAATGCCCTTGCTGTCCTACAGAACTGAAAGAAGGTTAAATTTTAGCTTTCTCATCTTTTCCCTCAATATGTGAAACATTAGTTACAGGAATTGTTTCTTATTCAGGGCGATGGAGTGTCAATGGATTCGCATATGAAACGGTAAATCTCACTTCTTAAGGATTGGTTTTGACTCTTCATGGAGCATTTTATAGCGGTTCATTGTGTATTCATAGCTTCTGATTGCCAATTATGTTGACCAACACAGTCATGAAAGCTTGACCCGCAGGACTCCCCTCACAAACAAAGCAGAAGCTCTGGAGGTGTTTGTCACTCAGCAGCCGAGTTCTAGGGTCGACAGATCAGGTGAATTAACCATTGCCCTTGCTGCTGAATCAATGTGCAGAGCTGTCAGTCTGCAACATCCCTGCTCTTCAGAGATGAGGGTGCAAGAGAGAAAACCGTTTAACTCGCCTATTCAATATGCAAGCGCAATTCAGACCGGGAATTTTAACTCAAGGCAACAAGGCTCAGACTGGCGTCTCAGTGGAGCTGAAATATCAAACAATATTTTACATATTGATTTGAATAGACTGTTTGAAGCCTGAACCCGTAAGGCAGTGTATCAAGTTATATGGCATCCTATTAATGCTTACGTGCATCTTCACAACGTTACTGCTCATCGGTCAGAAGTGAGCAGGCGGGTTAGCAGACAAAACCTCTGCTAGAATCACTCACATGGGTGCAAAAGAGTAGAATTGCATTCTTATCCTATTTAAGGGTAAAGCGGAATTGCTGATATTTTACTGCAGATGAATATGTGTTGGGAATTGCTATGGTTAGTAACTCTACCAGATTCCAGGGAATCAGTAGGTTGCTTATAATGTAAAAACTATTAGCACTTGTCATACTGGCATACTGTAACACTGCTAGCTGTGTGATACCTAATACATCTCCTAAGCATTTGTTAAGCTTCCAGGAACTGGATCTTCACATGTAGGCACCGTATTGCTGCCAGGAGGCTGTGGTTTGCACACCTTTTGCAGTTTAAAACTGGCCTGGGAATGGAGACTGCAGGCTAGTTAGTAATAGCTTGGAGAAGAATATTGAAAAGATAATTAATTAGTCTAGTCCAGAAATAGCTTCACCCAGCTCTCCAAAAAGGACCTACAGTTATTTTAGTTAGCCTACTATATTCCATCATTTCTAGTGACTTTTGTAGAGTTCTGAGCAGCTGCCATGGCACCCTATAAATGCGTGGCAAGAAGTTGATCCCTATGCAGGGGTGCCGGACTGAAATGGGGTTATTATGAGGCTGAAGTCAGCTCATTATTGTGGGAAGTTTTGGCCTCTAATCTCATTCATAAATTCATCAGACTTCATCTTCAGACTAATTAGGTTACTCGCTCCACTGGGAAATTGCCTCAGCCTCAGGAGCAGTAGAAGCAGGGCTGCAATTTGCAATCCTATCCAGGTAAACAAACTGATATGACCAGAAAGAATAAGCACTGACAACCCTCCAACAAGTCACTTCTGTATGCTGCTTTTGTCTAAGAAAAGTAATTTCCTTAAAATACTACTCTTTCTTTTTTATAAATAGGTTTATTTTATATTTGTGTAGTCTGGGAAAGTATTTTACATATGGAAAAATGACTTGGGTTCTTTTGTCCTCTGTCTTGTATAATAATACTGCTGTCTTTTTTTGGTTATTTGTTTGTGGAAAAGTGATGAATTATTTCAAAACAATCCGATTAATCAGCCAACCATGACATCCTGTGGTTGTACATGAAAGGATAATATAATTGAAATAAAACCTTGTAGTAGTTTTCATTACATCCTTCTGTAGGCCAAATTCTGCTGTCTTAACTTGCCTAAATCTTACTACTTGAACACTCCTTTTCTTTAGGACGAACCAGTGAGTGAGGTGCTGACACCAACCTATTGTAGTAGCAGTGTCTTCTTCCTTCTTTTGGCTGTATTCAGTGTAATGCTAAGCTGAAGTAAGCGTCAAACTCTCAGGTGGTGTTTTAGGTTTCCTTCCTCACTGCTGTATGAGGCAAATATTGTATTAATGTCATTGTATAATGTCTAACCTTCAAAAGTAAAACATAATTCAGTGAGTCAGTTGTCTAGAATTTGTGTGAAAGCAAGTACTACATTTTCCATGCTAGTTCTCAATAAATTATTTAGCAAGGAGGATCAATGCTTTTGGAAAAATAGTAGGCAGAGAGTAGGCATAAAGGATTCCAAAAAAAATGTCCAAGTGGCGTGCTCAAAATAACTTGCATCTTTTCTATTTTGTGTAACCTTGGTGATTAAACTAACAGGGCCCAATGGGAAAAATTATTACAGATGCATGGCAAGCAAATAACAGATGTAAATGAGCCACCTCAGAGGTAATTTTTATTAGAATTTTGCTTGGATTATCTTTGGGATTTGGGGGATCCTATGGAACTGAACTAAATCATCTGATGTTTAACAGTCCTATGAGCTGTTATACTGCCATGCTTACACTTGAGGTTATTTTTCCATGTTCAAGGTATAAAATTGGTATAGCATTGAAAGAATACAAAACAACCCACAACTGATTCTAGTTGTGGGATACTTTTAAAAAGTATTTTAACTTTTGTGTATTTTTGCAGATGAAAGCATTTTGTCTCCATTCGGAAAGCCAGAGACAAACATGTTTTGATGCAACCAAGAGCTGTGTTTCAAGGTGTGTGGCAGTAATGGGGTGCAATGGAACTATTTCGTAGTCTTTGTGCCCATTTGCTCATTCTAAGAGTGAAGCTCTAATACATTTGATTGGGACTTTAGTGCTTTGTCACAGCAGGGAATTGAAGACACATCTCAAATCTTGTGCAAGAAACTTAACCACCTTGTCTTCTATCACCATATTCAAAGCTTTCCACAGATAAGGTGTCACCCATTCTTTCTGGTTTAGGGACTCTCAAATACTTATAAGAGTGTTTTAATAACTTTTCTTTGAAGAGTGTGATAAAAATGATTAAAAGTGTATTTACTTCTAGATTCTCCAAAATTACTGAGGAAAAGAGACAATTGAGGTTTAGTTTTACAGAAGAAAGTTTAGGGAAAATCAAACAAAACTTGAGTAGAAAAATAATATATCAGGTTATATCCTCCTGACAAGGAGAGGAGATGGAAATGCATATTTTTAGCAGCATAATGGTATTAGCTAGCACATATTAAATAATCAGCTGATGATGGTGATGCTTTGATTTAATTTTTTCTTATGAACGAGTTTTGCATTGCAAAGCAGGCTTATAAAATTCAGTATTTTCACACCATTAAATTTGTTCTTGCTAAGTGCCTCAAAATGAGCTGGGCTCACTGGACTCTACTCCAATGTTATTGAAGACTAGCAGAACAGAAGGGGGGATTTTCAAAGACAAATAGAAGATAGACATTGAGCTCCTGACTTTCAGGATGACTTCTAATGGGAGCCAAATATTTAACTGCTATTTATGCTTTCCAGATGCTTCTCCTAAGCTTTTATTTGGTAGCAAGTTACTTCTTTCTGATCATCGTCTGTAAAATGACTGTTTTCTTAACTCTGCTGTGAACATGATGAGCACACTGGAACTCTGGTGCAATTCAGAGGTATTTGGCTACCTAGGAAAAACAGGTAGGATAGTTAATCTAAAGCAGAGAGATTCAGCGTAAGGCTGGGGCAACTCAGTGTGATCTTGTATACTACGTCCTTTAAGTCAGTGGAAAATTTGCTATAGATGTCAGTATAACTAGGACTTCCCCTGAGTTTTTGTTGTTGTTGTTTCATCATAATGTAAATTAAACATTTTTTGTCTCCTTTTTAGAGAATCCAAAAGGTTGTGCTTCTTATTAACTCTTTTGTACGTATTTGTTAAATAGCTGTACAAAGTTTTAGATTTTTTTTATGATGCAGGAACCGGTTTATTTTGCATCTGGAGCTGATTTCATCAGCTTTTGCAAGCCAGACATTTCAGTCTGTTTCAGAGACTGAGGAGGAAAACTTAGGATGTTACCGTCAGGGTTCTCATTTAACAGGGAGTGCTATCCCTTCTGTTTCAGCTGTTCAGTGTGTTTATTAGATTAAATACCATCAGAGACCTAAATAGCTTCCTCCTGGTACATATTCCCATGCAGTTGCTTCACTGGCTGTGTGACTGACGGGTACCCACCAGGCTGTTCTGGGGAAGGTTGTAAAGACTGTAAGCTCTTTTGGGGGAGTATGAAAGAAAAGCCTTGCTGACCAAATCCCCGGCTTTAATTACTATTGCAGACAGGATTTGTCCTGTGAGTCTCCATGCAGATATTGAGTGGCCCCTGTGTGGAGCTTATGGGATCCCTGGAGATCCCAGATGAGAACAACATGCCTGCAAGGCATCCCGTATGGAACCTCAGTGACCGCAGGGAAGCGGGACAGTCGTAAACACGGGCAGATTGCCGGGGGAATATTCAAAAACTTCAGTTCTCGTCAAAACAGGTAGCGATCTTATTGATTCTTAGTACAGAGAGCTCGTGATTGCTCTTTGGAAATACAGTAGTTCAGTTATCACAGGCCTGCGTTTATTGAAATAGAGGTGTGTCTACAAATATGAAGCATTTTTATTGAGATGTGGCTACAAATATGAAGCATTTGTATTTGTTTTGTGAAGCGCAGGCACCAGGAGGTCCCTTGGGGCTTCCGTCAAGAGCTGCAATTTTCATGCTGAGGCCCCATGACAAACGTTTCTACAAATGTGTAAACAATCAATCCGTTAGATTTTTGGCAGAGCTTTTGCTTGTGTCTCTACAGCAATTCTGACAATCTTAGTATATGGAGTTGGTCAGTCAGAGACGTAAGTGAGGCATTAAACTATCACGTCCCAAGATGTCGCAAATCTCTTGTAGTCATTTTCTGATGGGATAAATTTAATGGAGCAGTAAACGGGCTATGGGTATGTCTGTAAACCTGTCTCAGAAATGGAGCTAACAGTGGGAAAACTGAAGGGCAAGGAAATAAAGATTTTGAAAATAGAAGCTTACAAAGCAATATTAGAGCCTAAATTTAGTTGACATTTTGGCAAAGGGATGCTCTAAATGCTAAAAGCTTTATTAGGAATAGGGGGAGAAAAGAGACTTTTGAATGCTTAATATCTGTAGAGAGACCTTAAGATCTCAGCTGACTTGATACCTTAATAATCTAATGGCAGTCTGAAGTGAGCTGGGGTGCTCAGATTATGAAATGAACGCCAGTGGATAAAGGAGTTTTCCGCTGGTTTCTTTAAGTCTTTGATTCATTACTGTCTTATGGCTTCTAAATTATATATTTACACAGCATGTTTGGGATAACGTCATGAAGAATTTATAGACTGTGTTCCTAACAGTTCCTGGCCACTAATATAGAGGCCACGCTGGGAATTATGAGAAAGGAATAAAAATTACACATGGAACTTGCACCATTTATCATGGACAACCTTGAAGGCCATGTACGCATGACCTCCTTTGTGCCTTCCTCATGGTGATGATTCAGATGGATGGTGACCAAGCCTATTAAATTCTGGCTCTTTAGAGGTGTTATAGAAGAAATTATGGTACCCAGGAGAGGCACTTGCTTTGAGCAGCTTGAGTACAGAGCAAACCCATCTTCCTGGTGGTGTGGCACAGACTCAAGGTCTGTTTTTCAAGTCTCTGTATCTGACACTGAGCCTTCTTGCTAGGTGGAGCCACAGTTGGTTTTTAATAAAGAAAAACAATGGAAAATATTCAGATTGAAAGTGTCTGGCAGCTTTCAGAGGGACCTGGGCCTTTTACGCCATGCGTGGTTCTTATTTGCCATCTTTTGTTGTTTGCAGGCATCTGAGTATGGGCCGGTTATCAGGAGGGATCAATGAGTGCCTGCATAGATGTACTTTCACTTGGGTTCCTGTTGCTGCAAGGTTCTGTGCAACACTTGATTTTAATGAAACTCAAATTCAGTTTGAATGAAGTAGAAATTGAGGTGACTTGTATGATCAAGCAATGGAGAAACTTGGCTCAGCAGAGCAGCTGTGTCCCTATGTCTGCAAAGATTTCAGCATGGATGTGTGCTCACTGAAAGGAAATGAGAAGACAGCAGTCTAGTATATGCAAGAGATTAGACAAATTCACTTTGGTTTCTTTCAGGTTGCTTGTCAGAGTTTAACTGTCATCTCTGTATCTCTATGACAAGCTTTCCATCGCAGTGGTCATGTCAATACCCAGCAGAATGATTTGGAAGATCTCTGTGCGGTGGATATTGCACCAGGCAGTAAGTGCCTCTTTAGTGTTCTTTAGAAAGCCTAAGACAAACAAGAAAATAATGCAAGGAGGAGCTGCAGCTCATTTCAGAACTATCATACTATACTGAGATGATTCTCCTGTATCTCATGTTCTGCTTGCTCTGAGTGTGTGAAGTGGCTAGGAGGAAATAAGAGTGAAAATGGTGAAAAAGGCTGGATATAGAAATGCTGCTATGAGATGGTATCACCTTTAACAATCTGCACAATGCCCAGCATTGTATTCTTAGCACAATACCAACTTGAGGCATTGGCTTCCCTGAGATAATTTTTCTCCCTGGATGACGACTAATGAAATAGTATTCTGAGCAGTACCACCATATGGCTCAGTGATGCCTTCTTTGTGCTGGAACCCATCTTCTGGGTCAATAGCTGTTCAAAAGTAGGTGTGAATATAGCAAGGCAATTCCTTTCACTGTGAGTAGGAATCACACAACTATATCTCTGGTAAGCTGTCGTGAACATACTCTCTATACTGAGTTGTGATTTAAGCTGGCAGGACCATCTAAATTTGTAATGAAGAATGACAATCAATCTTCCATGCATTTTACTACATTATCATGTCCCATCTGTCTGCCTGCCACCTAACTGCAAGGCCAACACAATACCTAGATATCTCCATGCATACTAATTCTTAAGGATAAAAAATCGCCCCCCTAAAGTTGGCACAAATCTTAACACAAAACAGTCTTCCAAGTCAGGCCCACGCACTGACAACACTTTGAAATTTTCTGTTTCATCCCAAAGGAAGAACTAAGTAAGCAGATGAAAATATTGAGTCACTTGATTAATTCAATTCTTGCATTTGTTTGCTCTACCTCAGCAATGAGCTTGTGGAGTTGGTTGCTAGCCTTATTTTTGATTTGCAAACACCATCTGGATGGCTTTTGCCAAGCTGGAAAAATGACAGCTTCTGAGATGCAGAAAATAAAAGAAAACATTCTTTAAAAACTCAGAAAGCATAGTGCAAATCACTGCGAGAACTTTGTTTCATAAATTGCATATTTTATTGCAAAATACACTCAAAATATTGATTATAGTGAGCTCAAGATCCCACGCACAGTAGAACCTCAGTTAGGAACAGGATCTTTACAGATGTTATCAGGTAAATATAACTACTAATTTGTAGGGAGTGAGGGCATCTTCCTGTTCATGTAAAAAAGGTGCCATAAGCAATACATTAGATTAATCTTTTTTCTTCTTTTTTTTTTGTTTCTGTTTCAATTGAAGTGCCATAGGATTGGCTTTTTATAAAAGCTGGTGTAATGCAGAAGAAACTGTAGGATTTACACCCAAAACGTTTGTATCTTTGACAAGTTCTGTTTGAAACACCAGCGCTATAGTATATGGCACACAGGACTGTCCACAGCTGAGCTACATAATTCATGCTGCACCTAAAGCTGAATTTATTGATGTTCTGTCTTTTATAATGCATTGCCATGGAAGCCTTAGATTGTGCTGATATAGGTATTCTCAAAGGGTATAATAGTTTGGTTTGCGTTTTGAGGAATTGTGCTGTTAAGACCTCCAATCTGCTCCACGGCAATTGCTTACATGGAAAAGCATTTAGGCTGTTTTTCAGTTTCTTTAATGTGGAATAACAGCTGGAAACTAGAAAGAGATCCAGTATCACAAACTGTCCACTCTCCATAGACGTTAAGCGACTCCAGGTCACAGGATGGGAGTCTGTATTAAAATTGCTATAGTAACATAACAGTTCAGCCTTGCTAGAGTGTGTACAGACATAGTGTTTTGAAGATGTTCTTGGTTCTCTTGGGCCAAGCAGTGACCCCTGGAAAGAGAGGTAAGTGGATACTTTGGTCTCTGGTCTCTAATCTTTTCTTTCTTAGGCAGTATTGCTTCCTGGAAATTGTTTGCTTGTAAGCAGAGACTCCTGGAAGAGGTCCTCCCATGGACTTCTGGGGTGAAATACTTATGTGAGAGTGAACTCTACTTTTCTATGCTTGGAGAGATGTATATTTTAAAGAAGTCGCACTTAAACCATACCTAGGGTTTGCATTGCTGTGTTTTAGGTGGTGGCAGGCCAAGCTGAAAGGCACCACTTATCCATTACTGTTTCTGCAAAGGATCCACACCGCTGTCAGAAGGAATTATGTTTGTTGAGAGGAAGTTCAACAGCGTTATGTGAACGCTGAAGTCCAGGATCAGTCTTGCAGCGAATTCTGTGCTTCTGGGGCATCACAATACACTATGTGAGGGTGTGAATACACCTATTTTAGCGCAGTGGCCCTGCTGCCTAGGTCAGAGACAGTTGGGTAAGGAGAACCAGAAGATCTTCCCTAATATTTGCAACATAAACAAAAATCTCAACCAAGACAGGTTATGTGTAATTACAAGTGAGACGCCTGCAAATGAAGCTGCCTTAATGAGACTTCTGTGGGTAGAAAAAGTGAAGGCAAAAGATACACCATAACTTGTTCAAAGTCCCATGGAACCCAAGCTTAGAGGTGGAGTAGGAGAAATGATTCAAAAAGTGGCTCCTACTCCTATGAAAGCAAATCATGTTAGTACGAATAGAGCTGTTCTTACTATGACTGTGGTCATGAAGTCCTAGTAGTACCGTCTTAGGTTAAGAGATGTTTTATAGATTTTTTTTACTTGAGGTGATTTATCAGCTTATAGTTTTGGCAGCATTTCTAAAATGCATCAAAATGGCATGATCTGGTACAACGTGATTCAGAATCACTTAAATTGGAAAGATAATACATTTGAGCCTATATAACTGCATGCGATTCGAAACATCATCCAAAACTGATGTGAGTCAAGTTTAAGATGGTGGTATAGGCTGAAAGGTCAAAGTCAAGAGCAAAGTAGGTCCATTAAGGGGCTGTGAAAGCTTGCAAATGCTTTTTTTCCTGCTGATAACACAGATGGTGCTACTTTTAAAACAATTTTATTTGAAAATACTGCAATGCATGTTGCAGAAAGAAGGTTAGGCTAAAACTGAGAGCGTATGTTCCCTAATTAATGTAATAAAAATATGATTTTGTTCTCTGGCTTTCCAGTGTTTGAGAAATTTGGCACCATCTTTAAGTTTCTTTGTCTTAAAATAACTGTAGCTATCTTACTCCTTAGAATTATCCATACTCATTTTCATTACAAGGCTTGTGCATTGTTTTAGCCAAGAAAAATATATTTGTACAGATGGAAAACTGAACTGAATGCAAGTTATGTCTTTGGAATTACAATGGATCATGCAGAGTGCATTTTTGCAGGGTGGATGTCAATGTTTCATTTGTGCCTACATTCTTTCATTAAATTGTTTCTTCATTTTTTAGCGTTAAAGCTAGTGCTTAGAATGGGTGCCCAGAAAATGAGGGCTAAAATGTGTAGGCTTTGCATTCTGGTTTCAGACTTGTGGCTCAGCTGTGCTAGCATGTATGTCAACTACTGCTTAGCTTTACTGCTGATGTTAGCTGACTTTATTGATATGGTTAGAGTTTTACAACATAAATACAGGTGACAGCATTCTGGCTAGCTCGTACACTGTGTTCTGTGCTGGATGAGCAGATGGTCTAACCATGGATCCTGCTTTTGGGTTTGCTACTGCAGTCGGCCCCATTCAGTGTTTGTTGCCGGGAGTTTGCACTAGCTCTAAGGGTTTTATGTGGAATATTGGAACTTCAAACTACAGTAATCTTAGTTATAATGGGCAAGTTTCTCTGGTCAAGTTGTGCTTGATCGTGAGGGATTCTGACTTCATTTTGCGGACACTAGATGTTGAGTAGGAATGTTTGCTAATGTGATATAGGGACTGTGAAGAGGGCGTGTGAGATAGAGTTGTCTTCATCTCCTGGACTGGTACTAAATGTTACTGCTAAAAGGAGCCTCTAGCTTCTATTGCTTCAGGCACTTGTAGCCAAAGTGCATTGGAGTCAGATTTGGAGGGTATTAATTAGATACCTAAATGTGTACTGAAAAACTCTAAAAACTGGCCACTTTCTTTCTAGGCCCAGCTTCCAAGATGTGGGGAGCTACACTTTGCAGCATACAGGCTGTATTCTCTTTGCACAGCATGTTTTTATTTTTTTCACTACAAATGTCAAATAAGTGCATCTTGTCCTCAGAAAGGATAAAAACAAACTCTTGCTCTTCTTACTCCCCAAAACTGCCGGCTAAGTAAACAGCCAGAGCCATCCTGCCTGGAACCCGAACCCTCTTCCAGAAGACTTTCTCAGGCTTCACTGTTTGTTAGGACAGAATCAGGTGCACATGGAGTCGAAGCAAAAGCCTCATGCGAGTAGCTGAGATTTTTGTTTTCATCTTTAAGCCTTTAAAAGTTCTCTAAGCAGTATCAGTAACTAAATCCATATATTTAGGTACATCCTGGTACTGGTTGCAGCAATGTAAGTCATAAGGACTGCATAAATGTTCATTTCATGAGTCTTGATTAATAATTATGTCAGGGAAGTGATTCTAAAACCACCAATTTTCCTGTCTAAATAAAGACAATCTACATTTGAATATGACAGATATGGGAAAAGTGCATTTGTGAACAGTAATTAATATTTCAAAAAGTGTCTTAGAAAGCACAAGACTTTCTGTGCATAGCCACTGATAGAGTCTGTATGTATGTCACTGCCCATTTTGAGATGGAATTGACTTACGCACTCAAGCTCACTGTATTTTGCTGAGGGAAAATCAAGATAAAATGAAATAGTCTGTGTTGGAGTCTGCTGTCCATTATGTGAGAGGGATCATTCTGCATCCTGCAGCTTTTAGCCTGGGTTCTGAAGGAAGTGAGACCAATGACAAGAGCAAGGATGCAGTGAGCAAATGCTAAGAACTGACAAGTATAGCTCCTTGCTTCAGTTCCTGTAGTTGAGAAGGCAAAAGCTTTTGCAAAGGTGAGGAAACAAAATACCTACACTGTTGTGAAAAGAGCAGCCATGCATGTGCTTTTTATAAAATTCATGGTTGATCTAGTTTTCTATCAAAAACCACTGTCTCCTTGTTAGAAATGTTTCTGTGCATTTGTGATATTTAAGAAGAGAAGTTCAAGCATGCTTGATTTGCATCTTTTAGTGCATTTGAGAGGACATGCCAGAATCAGGCTTGCTATTGAGAAAATCACACCGTACAATAATGGCAGAATAGTGATCCTTAAAAATACATGCTACTTTCAGTGATTTTTGATCTGCTTTTGTTAAAGCAGTTAGAGTTAAACTAGTTTTAACTCTCAAAATATTATGGAAGTCATACTAGCTATGGGGTCAGTACTCCTATTTCATATAAAGATAAAAGGGGAGAAAAAAGTAAACATTTGGCTTTCTCCAATGAGAGGCATTTCTAACAAATTGAAGATAGAACTCAAACCAGAAAATAAGCATGACTTTATCAGTCTTCAGTACAATATTGTATTTTATACTGTGGTTTGAGGTCCTATTGGGATGGTCACTGAAAAAAATACACAGCCTGACTTCTTGCTTGAAGAGTTCAATCTGCCTGATTTTGAATATTGTTCTTCTACATCTTTCTTAAATGCTTTTTAAAATGTGTCAAACAGTGAGAGATCCTGTCTCATAAATAAAACATGGTTTTGGTGGGGCAAATATTCACTTGACTAATATTCTCTTTTTTTGTGACATAGATATTCTGCCACTTAGAAGTTATCCTTAATATTTTTTTCAACTTGAAGACCCTTCAACTTTTACAGCCCTGAAAATTATCTCTACTGCAACAGAGTACAATTTCAGATGTGCAGTGAGGCTGAAGTTCTTGCTCGTTTGAAAGTTCTGTTAGTACAAAATAAATCTGGAGAGAGGTGAAGTTTAGACTTGGATGTATGTACTGCAGGTATTGGAGAAAGATGCTTTGTCACCCGATGGAATATTCACAGACTGGCCAGTTAGCAGCTCAGAATTACTGTGTTTTACTTTGTAAAATTCTGCCTTGCTCTAATTGTGTTAGAGAGCTTGTGTTGTCAAATAATATAACAGAAAAGCAGGACAAAAATAGAAAAAAATATTGTTACATAATGTCCTTTTTCCATTGACTTGTGCGTGACTTTGCATCAGATTGAAGTGTTTGCATCTCCTGTCCTCTCCCCTTAAGAAATAAATAGGTCAATTGCTTGTATCAAGCTGGAAAGAATGAGCTAGGCTCATGATATTGCCACTGGCATGTGATTGCTTTGAAAATGTGGTTATTTTCCAAGTAATTGTGTGTTCCTCTACCATAATTTTTCTATCACTCTGTGGTCTTCTTGCTCAATAGTCTGTTGACAGTGTCCTTGGTACGGCGCAAGGAAATGGAATTATAACAAGGTTCCCTGCATAGCAATTCAATCCTTTCCAGCTTTTCCTAAAGTCACCTTCAGCATCCTCTCTGTTCATGCTTCAGTTCTTCCCTGCTCTATTTCAATGCCTTTTCAATAACAAGTTGCAGAATTCAGTTTCTTAAATTGTTTTCTTTAAAAAAGCCAAACTTTGAAAGAACTAAGCATTGTAATGATTATGTGTATCCAGTCTACAGCCTTTTATATAATAATTTTGGTTTTGCTTTTACTACCATCCAAGAACTAAAACAGCATGCTGTGCTCTGTAAGAATCCCAAAAAACAGAAGCAGCAGCTTTTTCTTGTTTGTAAAACTGTATGACAACAGTTACTTCACTCCAGGAGTTGTTCTTTCATGTTACTCTCACAGCACTGCCCAATTGTTTGAAATGGCACTCAAAATTTTATGATAAAAAATTTTTATTATGTCCCTCATCTCTGGAGAGGAGAGCTCGACAGGCAGAACCAAGCTTGGCAATACCACTAATCAAGTAATCCCTCCAAGTCGTCTGGGAGGCAGGAGGGACCCTGCATAATTCTTGTGAAATTAGCTATTTTGATGATTGCACCTTCTTTTTAAATTATGCTTGCTTTTGTAAATATCTCACCCCTGCTATCTATAATTTATTTTAATACATTTGTTCCTGAATGCTTTGGGGCAGACGGTGAAGGGAGGAAAGGAACAAGAACACTAGCATCAAGCCTGGTGGCGCTCATGCAGGCTGCAAGTTGCACCGTGACGAGTTGCAGATGAGCTGAGCAGGGAGAGCTGCTGCGAGGCCGGCACGTGGCAGGGCCCTGGGGCGGTACTGCTGCTGGTGTCCACAGGCTGTGCCAAGGGCCCTTACAGGGTCAGAAGCAGGTAGCTCTTAGGCCATTTTGAGGTTAAAATTAATGACTTAATCATTTTTATTTTCTCTGTTTGTAAAAGCTGGCTAGACTAGGCAGAGAGATAACTTCAGTTTCCTCCCAGCAACACAACCCAAGAAGTGACCTGTTGGCATCACGTGCTGCGTCTGACAAGCCCGTGCCACCACGCTGGTTCCCGCACACCGCAGTAATCCAGTCCGAAGGCAAATTGCACCCAGCACAATTCAGACGTGGCAGCTCTGAGATGCGAATTTAGGGGCCAGGTAGCCCCAAGCCCCTGCAGGGAGGACGTACAGGGTGGTTCTGACTGCCAGGGGTGATGCAGGGGCCTCGTGTTTTGGCACGTGTTTGTCTCCACAACCTGTAGCAGGGGGTGGTTTTCCTGGCTGGAGCAGGGCTCTGGGTCTCTGGGCTCGGGTGGGCTCTTGCTCTGTGCATCTGGAGACGGCCAGTGCGCAGGAATCACACACTTGGTGTCCAAAAGGAAAAGCTGACACTTCTGGGGGTTTCAGACAAGGGGCAGAAGTGCAATATCTTTTGTATTAATTAGTATAAATACAGTGGCTGCCATTTAAGCAGCTCTGACTTTGACAGTATCAGCTTCACAACTGCTATTGTTATGTCTGAATATAAAGGAAGAAATAAATATTTCATGAACAACTGAGAATTAGATATTGATGGTTCAAAAGTGTATAAAAAATTTACTGGTTAGCTCTGCAGTGCATAGTGTTCTTGGGTCCCTGCCGGGCAGCAGTTTGATGGGATTCTGATTATTCTGAACTATATCCTTTAGCATCTTCATGGGTATGAAAGTCCAGTGTACCCCTTTAACCTATTGCAGCAGAAATAGCTTCATTTCCTTGAATCTAATTATTTCAGGATGTATAATTACTTACATTTCTGCATAAATTTTTAATATGAGACTGTACAAGGACAATTACCTAAGCAATTTAGTAGAGAAAATACATCTTTTTAATTTCTCTCTCTCTCTCTCTCAAAAAAAAGTTCTTCTTCCATTTTTCCTGTCCAGCTTAACCATGTTTTGTCCCTATTCATGCAGTGAGCTTGCAGTGCTATATGACTGTAGCCCAGGAACTTTTGCCAACAGTTGCAGTTTGATCTATTTTAAGTTACTTTATCTCTTTGGTTTGTGGGGAGTTCAAGCAAATGTATCAGTCAGTCACGTTAATGTAAGAAGTTTATAGTGTTGCGTCACTTCCCTGGTCGCTCTTCGCTTGCACCGTGAATTTCGCAGTGTTTGTGTTGGGAAGGAGTGAAGCAAATGCTGTGTTTGGCCCGGCTGCCTTGCAATACGTCAGAGGGAAGCACTAGAGATGTATGAAGCACCAAGAGCTCAGCTGAGCTCTGAGTCTGGAAGCTCTGACGCTTCTGCTCAGCCAAACTTGCACCGGGACAGGTTGAGGTTTTCTTCATGCCTCTTTTTAACCAGCTGAATTTAGAAGGAAAGCTGATTAAAGATGTACAAAGCTTCATGTCTGTCTTTATTACAAATACAACCATGACCCAGTTTTTCAGGTGAAACCAAAAATGGAAGGAAAGGAAACATGCATTTCAAATTAAGCAGTTATGCACTCAAGATGAAAAGCCTCAAGGAAGCAGGAGAAAGCTTGAATAGGCAAATTAACCTACCTACCATCTATTGTGTGCTGAGAAATTATTTTTAGCCTGCCTGTGACACTTTTGATAATTACTTCTCTATTTAACCAAAGGCTCTGTTTAACAAAACTGATATGAAACAGGGAGTTCAGGATGAAAGGAGAGGAGTCTATGTAAGCATCTTTTATATTGCTCATATTAATAACTTGGGGAATATATTCTATAGTACATATAATTACTGTTTGAAAGCAGAGCAGGAATAATTACCTATACTCAGTGACTGATAATGTCCAATGTATTTATTATGTTTTAAAATTGTTCCCAAAGGATCTGGTTCCAAGGGGTGCTTAGCATGCTGCAGAACTACAAAAATACTATATAAACTAGAGCTACCTGCTCTTACGGTGAGCTGGTTACATAGTTCATTCTGGAGTGCCCCAAAACCCAAAGGTTTGGAGAGGATTTCCGAGAGCAGAATTCTCAGAATATTTAGCAATGTGGAAACCAATTTTGATGTTAACCAGACAATCTGCTGAAACCTATCAAGAAACCAAGTGACTTGCAGGGCATCTTCCAAGTGACTTGCAGGGCATCTTCCAAGTGACTTGCAGGGCATCTTCCTTCCATTAGGTTGTTTGCAGGAAAAAAGACTTGAAATAATAATAACAGGAAATAATTCATAGACGACTGTCAAATTTATGGAAGTTCATTAAAAATCAGCATGAAATTTGTGTGCTGTTCTATATGCCCTCTTTATTTTACTGTTTTAATCATGAGCTTTCAAATAAAGTGCCAAAAAATACTTTATGACTGAAGGCTTGTAGAAGGAAATGGCAAACTCAATGTGTAGCTTGTCAGCAGCGTGAAGAGGATTTCCCAGCTCAGTTGTAAGGGCCTTTTCTTTATTGTTGGTCTGTTTCTGGTTGCCTGTATAGTCTGAGAAAGCAAAAAGTCTTTCTAGTTTGTTAGCAGCACTGAAGAAATGGAATAACAAGGTTTGTTTGTTTGTTTTCAGTGACTGACTGCTGAGTGAAAAAGGAATTAGGACTAGGTCAAGATGACTTTTACTGTTGTGAAGGGATTAGAAAAGTAGAATTCAGCCATCAATAAGGAATATATAAAAATTAAATATCTTTGTATCAGCATTTTAGTTTCCATGCTTTCTTCCTTATTAAAAAACCCTTTTTTTTTCCAAAGAGCGACCATTAAATTATGGTTCTCTGCTTCTCAAGACGATATGTACTTCCTAACTTAGCACTTATGCAATAGGAAAGAAATAATTAGCTTTTGAAACTTTGAGTTTTCTCCATTGACTTGAAAAAGAAAAAATTGAAAATTCTTTACAGACCCAAAGAGAGAGTGAGATGTATATGGATATCCCTGATTAAAACTCATCTTCAATTTATAAATGATTGCTACATATCAGAACGCACTTAGTTTGTTCTTTTAAGATTTAGTGTAACTTAAGAGTCAGGTTTTTTTTCAGATTTCATGGTGAAACATCTCCATGTGAATCGCTCTGCCTGTTCTGTTACTCTTACAGTCTGTAATAGAGGCTAACTCTGCCTTCAGATGTGTAGAACAAGTGTTTCCTGACAAAGAAAATGAGAACATCTGCTGCCAAATTCTTTATTTTATTGTATTTTTAATCCAGAAATTAATTACTATTATTATGTAATATCTGGGGATGCAAAATATGTATCTTGCATTCCCCTTAGCTGTCAGAGACTTGAACTGGACAAAATTATCAGACCTTCCCTTTGATTGTTGGGATTGCAGCATGAACCATGGGCAGTTTCTTGCTCAGCTCCTTGTGCTATTACTGAGTTTGAATCTGTGCTGAATCCCTTGGAGGAAGAGACTGTAAAAGGATGCAGTAAAAATAGCATCCAATCCAATTTCTACTCTTGCAGATAAAGCCCCAGTAAGATGGACAGAGGGAGGCATTTCTGAACACTTTTCTGCCCCCCAGGAAAGCCTGTCTGTGTCTTTTGATAAGGGAGAGAAGAACTTGCAATTTTGCAAAAACAAACAAACAAAAAGCCCCAGAAAAACTTGTCATGGGAAAGACCACTGCTTCTCTAGCAGCTACCCCAAAGTAGTCATAAGCCTCATACAGATAAAAAAGGACATGCATAGAGGGGAAAAAAATTAAAAAAAAAAAGGCAATTAACAGTTGATTTTTAGCCAAGATGACATTAGCTGTGACAAAGCAACAGCACAGGCTTCAGTACGCATGGCAGTCATTGGCGTGAACAGGCTTATAGTTTCATGCTGGGCTTGTGTGATGAAACGTAGTAAGTTCTGACTGGTGTTCACTGCCAGGAGCCCATGGTGAGGCTGAAGGATATTCAAATCCTCCTCAGAAGAAAGTGGTTTTGTAGAAACGGCCAGACCCCAAGTCCTCCTCGCAGGTCAGCGCATTTGTGAAGCATCTTCTTTTCCTCTGTGCCCTTGCAGCTTCTGCCTTAGTGGGGCTCCCTGGGAGAAACAGGCCCTCACTGGAAGCTGAGTACGGGAAGAGCTCCATATCTTCCCACACAGGACATCAAGGTTTCCTCATTTCATAGATAAAAGATTTGGCCCCTGAGAAGCAGTTTTTGGCAGCATATTCCATAATGACACAACGAACAAAATGTTTTAATCTCTCATACCATCCTTTCTAAGTGAATTTACAGGTAGTTGACTCCTGCCTCTATTTTCAGTAATTTATTCTTTTACTTAAACCAGTAAAGAAAAACAGACTATCTACTTGTTTAATGCATGTGCATTAAACATTTTGTTAAATTATTTCACAACACTTTAAAATGATCACTCACCAACTCAGGAGGTGCCTATCATGTGGCAATCCACATTGCTGGAGCAGTGCAGTGACTGACTTCAAAGGCAATGATCACTCTTAGCCATTAATTAAATGCCGTAGTGTCAAAGAGTCTGAACTTTGAATATGCAGTTTACCATGGCCAGCTGTCTTCCCTTCATTTCCAAATTCCTTTTGAATATTTACAAGTTCGGGAGCCCTAAAATTATCTCCACTAACATACAGGCATAATAGGAACATGCTTAGGTCTTGACATTTCATATTCTGATTTGTATTCATAGTTTTGACATTAAGATTTATTTTGTAAGATTTATTCAGAGAGAGCATGAACAGGAAATTAACACAAAGTAATAGGAAGAATATAAACAGACGGATTAATTCTCTTTTTGAAATCTGAGTTGAACCTCACTGCTGTATTCTACGTTTTTGGGAAAATATTCCTATTGAATATACTGTATTATTATATTATACAGGCCTTGATTTTAAGGACAAATATGATTGCTGATAGATTAATCCATTCAAATTACAAAGCAGAAGTACTTCGTAATATGGAACTAACACTCCTAATTTATTGGTTTTGGCAGACTAAGCAAAAGACTACCACTGTGTAGCTGCTAAGTAGTTATATGATTTGCTTGTGCATGAGTCAAGAACTGCAAGGTAAATGGTAATTCAAAAAAAATTATAAATCAAAAATCATAGTGAAGAAATTTAGTGCATTCAAAAGTTCACTGACTAATACTTATTTTCTCCAGGGCTAGACATGTTTTAAGGAAAAGTTCAATTCCCATGAAAAAGAGTGTATATAATTTGGCGGAAAACTTGGCACTGAACAGGAAACCTGGCACTGAACAGAATTTACATCTTGAAATTTAGATACGACACAGTGAATGGGTTTGGAACTCTTCAGTTTAAAAGTAAAAAACTACTCTCTCAAATTCATTGTGCATTAGATTTTTGTCTAAGATTCTAAGTTCCCCAGGGATTTACAACTCTGGCCTCTTCTGCTAGAAATTTAGTAAGTGATGCCCACATTCAACTAATGCATCATAATGGAAGCATCTGAAAACTCTAACAACAGGCAACTCTACCTGCTCTGCTCTTATAGTAATAAAACAGGTGAGAGTAGAATAAATCTATTATTGTATATTTAACTTAAATGCGCAAGGACAAGGTCATTGAGATAATTTGCACAATTCCATTGATTGGAAAATAGATTTCATTTGGCCCCCGCTTATGTTAGCCATATGCTTTTTTTAAATGATTATCTTGTAAATATAAGTCAAGATAAATAGTTCTGTAACAACAGGGTTGCCTTTAGAAGGTTCCCTTCAAAATTTGGTGGATTAGGCAATGCTCTTCTAGGTTGGTCTTGTCTCCTAATAGCATTTTCTGTATAAGTTGTAATAGATTTATTATGAAAAAGGGCAACAGCAGTGTGGTATGAGAGAAGGCTTATTATTAATTTAAAATTAAAGTTTTTTATGAACTTTGATCTTGAACTCAGGTTCAAGATTGTCTTTATTGCATCTTTAATGTGGCAGTAATTCCAAATTCCTAGTCAGATGGTTGCATGGGACCTCCTTCCAAGTGAGAAGGTACCATCCTTCAATAGAAGACCAGGAACAAATGGCCAAGGCAGGAAGAAGTCTTACAAGTACTATATAAAAAAAAAAAAAAAAAAAAAAANTTCCTAGTCAGATGGTTGCATGGGACTTCTTTCCAAGTGAGAAGGTATCGTCCTTCAATAGAAGACCGGGAACAAATGGCCAAGGCAGGAAGAAATCTTACAAGTACTATAAAAAAAAAAAAAAAAAAAAAAAGCAAACTGGAGCTGTTTGTGCCATGGCATTTCTACCTGCCCCAATCACTGAGGTGCCTGTTCCTGGATGGGATAGATCACATCCTATCGTTGACATGTCTCAGGGACCAGTACCTCAGTTGCCTCGAAGCAGAGGGAATGAGTCTTGGGAGCTCTGTGGGAAACTTGCTGGTGAAAGAGTAGGAAATGATGTGTCAGACTAGAAAGTATCCTAGGTCTGCTACAAGGTATTTGTTCAGCATGTCGTCCTTGCAGGAGGCAGCAAAAACAGGAGTGAAAAAGGACTTTTCCCTTAAGAAAATAAGATAAGAATGGAGGGAGTTGCTAGTACTTGTTTCTATCCTCCATTTCCCTAAAATCACCTGGACTTTTCTCTTAACTGGGTCCCATTATTACATGAAGGTCCAGAACATCAGATGCTCTTGTTTCCTCTTGCTTTTTTTTCTGGCATTTGGAGGCTATTTTTCTTCTTGGACTAGTTTTTAAATAGTATAAATAGTATAATAATAATTGGTTTTAGGCATAATGCCTAAAAAACACACAGTTTGGAGAATCTCTGTGGATGATCTTGCAGTTGTATTTCTCTACTGCTAGCTGAAACTAAGCACTGTTTGAGTAACGCCTTATGCACCTCTATCCCTTTCTAACCATGCGAGCCACATATAGGAATCTGTGACTGCTGTTCTGATTTTACAGACCTTACTCAAGATGCATATAGTGCGTATGTGTGAACATATATTTAGACAGTGCTTTTGGATTTCTTCTCTACATGTGACTTGTCCATTGGAAGATAATACTTGCTGTGCTGTGAAGTCCCCTGGCATTAGGTTTCGGTGCAAGAGGCCAGTTGTGTAAGTTTTATTGGTTTCTGCTATTATGAACCATGCAATAAATCAAATCGGAGAATGGTTATTTGCTTGAATGTTCGTAACTGCAAACTGAAACTCTATAATTTTTGAAAGGACAGTTCTATACGGCTGCTAGTGAGTGGAACAATAACAGTTATTAACTATGTATAGATTAACTCAGTAAATGAATGTTTAGGCTAGGCAAGACTCCACTAATAAGGTTGAATTTGTTTAAAATACATTATCATGTAATGGCTTGCAACTGAACAAACAAATACATCTTAAAGAGTTGATGAACTTTAACATAGGATTATAGACTTTTAAATTCTGTAATCATAACTATATATATTGCACAGTAATCTGAGCAGGATATGCAGTGTTTAGCTTTTAAATAATTTATGGCATTCTCATGAGATTTCTTAACATTAAATTATGAACTAATGGTCTCAGTTTTAACTCCCTTATGAAGAGTCCTGTTAAAAAACGTATAAATGCTTTATAACTTTGACTGTATGAAATTCTTCAGACTTCACGATCTTGATGATTTAGAGGCTTAAAGAGCCTTTAAAAAATATATATATATATATATAGTGAGTATTTTGCCCTTACTGTATTCACTGGCCTCCAAACGATTTCCTGCAGAGCATCTATAGCATTCCAAATGAGTGAAAAGCTTCAAGCCATCGTTACATAATAAAAATAAATGAGATTTCTTCTGCTTCTGAATATGGAGCTTCTCCTTCAAATGGGTGAGGCTGAGGACAGGAAATATCCAGTCTTTGATCAGTGGAGTTCTTGGGTTCTGGTATGTCATGATTCATCAGATTTAAAATCATCTTTTACCATTGGAGAGCCAGATACCTTTCCACTTTGCACACAGGAAATCCTTTTTGTTCTGCAGTCCTGTAATGAAGCATCATAAGATTTTTTTTTCAAAGTTAAAAGCATTATTTATATATATAGAAGCTATCTATTATAGCTATATAAAAACTCATCCCTCCTTTTCAGGACACCGCAGCTGGATTTATAATTCCAAATTGGCCAGGACTTGCAGTGCTGGGATATACAAACGCTAAAACTCTCAAAGCCTATACATCAACAAAAGTGGTTTATCAGTAAAATATATACCTTCTGTCATAATATGTAGTAGTTTTATTATCCTTCGTTCAGGACGCACACAATTCATTCTCTTCCTCACTTCCTCAATTCATTATCCACAGGAACTGAAATCAAAACACGAACTTCAGGCATTAAATATCTCTACAAAGATGGGCTGAAGTGATTTACATGTTTTAAATGCGCATTTCCAGCCTTCAGCATGTTAAAAACGGGTTAATTCTGGCAAGCCTTAAGTACCTAAAAGGTGGATAGGCAGTGCACAACAGTAGTCTCGCTTTCCCAAGCAGTTTTCTGCCCACGGCTGTACCCAAAGCTGGTAGGAATTGCCTCAAATAAACACGCATGAACTTCTTGGGTGTGTTAGTTTTCGTAAAGCCCCTTGTTTTTGCAGCAGAGCAGGTGAAAGGAGAGGAAATCCGCGCGCAGAGGCCGCCAAGGGCCCGGCTGGGGCCGCGCTGCCTCTGCCTCCTCCGCGGCGGCTCCCGCGCGAGGGCGCGCGGCGACCGTTGGGGCGTGGCCGGGCGGGGCCAACGGTCGCGGCGGCCCCGGGGCGGCAGAAGGCGCTGGATGCGGCGGGTTGTTGCCAGCACGGAGGTTACCCGCGTCCCTGCGGGCATCCGGAATGCGTATGTTGACTAATACCTAGTTAACGCTACGTTAATTATGTGGTAATGGTAGCTATAGACTGTTAATAATAGTACACTTAATTAATATACAGTTAATGCACGTAGTTAATGCATTTGGATTGGTAATTTCTCAGGCTGGCAAAGTTTTCTCCTTCCATCACTAGGGAAAAAATAGCAATTTTCTTTCGAGAAGTCCTGGTAGTGATGTGCTAAGTGGGCTCAAAAGCGGGGATGAAAACACTTTGCATGGCCCATTTAACTAGATTTTTAATTGCATTTGGCTGATATTATCCAATTTTCCCACTTTGCTTTTATAGCTGAGCTTTGTTATGTTCCACATACCATAGAGCAACACCTAGGATACCCGAAGCAGCCACAAGCATCAGTAATTTTGTGTCCTGATGCTAATGGAGCCTGAAAATGGCAAGAGCAGCAACTGAAGTGATACGGCAGCTCTTCCCCACGGTGAGGTATAGGCGCGAGTTGTTCCAACACTGCCCAGGAGGAAGGGAGGCCGCATCGCCCCGGAGTCTCGCAGGTGCCAANGAACGGAAGCGATATGGCAGCTCTTCCCCACAGCGAGGTGGGAGCTGGCGCGGGTTGTTCGAACACGGCCCAGGAGGAAGGGAGGCCACATCGCCCCGGAGTCTCGCAGGTGCCAACTTGCAAATCATCCCAGACAGACTTTCTCTCTGGGGCTATGGAGAGAAGCAGAGGATAAAGGCGTCCACCTGTCCCCAGCGTGCTGCAGACAAACCACAAGGTCTAATCCTGAGGCTCATTTTTTCTTTCTTCACAAATATAATTCTTGTGGGATTTGGGAGGATCTGGAAGGAGAAGGGACCTCTGTGGAGTTTCCCTATCTAAAGTTAACTGCGTTAAACTCCAGATGACTCTAGAAACTATGATTTTGCTCCCTTCCTTTGTATGGAAGTAAATATTTAAATTCGTATCTTACAAAGTACTATTTTAAAAATCAAAATTAAGGTGTTTTCTTTAAATGAAACCTTATACGATGGTTAGGTGCTTTGACATCATAAGGAAAAGAGGTTAGTGCCATTAAAGATATCCTGGGTTTTAGACTTGGTTTGCATTTGATACTAATAGCACTTGATCCTTATTTAATTTTGAAAGGCTTTGGAAGTTAAATGCTGCCACAGGAAAATTTCTCTATGTTCAGGAGCCCCTTGTGTTTTGACTCTGAGCTTTTCAAATCAAACATGAGTTTTGTAGGATGGAGCCTGAAAGAGGGTGTGTGGAGGGGGTAGGGTTAATGTGTGTTTAATAGGGACATTCTTAGCACAAGTGACCCATTTCCTTAGAAAAAAATATGTTAAGCAATAGAGAAACAGGCAGGAATCACGGTTTATTGCAGGAGTTCTATTATTTTACTGTTTCCACTTGAACAATTTTGTTGTTGTGCAGTATATAGTATAAATAAAAGAACAGCACTGTCTTGTAATGCTAGTTTCTAGCTCTTTTTAGCATGTGATGTTGCAAGTTCTACTTCCTTGCCACAATTACAATAAAAAAAAAGTTCAGCAATCTTCTAAACTAAAAAAATTTAATTTTTAGATCAAGTATGGGTCCAATGTGTTCTGTTTATTGGTCTTAAAAGAATTTGAACAAATCCATCAAAATATTTCTAACTTTGGCGGCAACATTAAGCCTTTAAACTGTTTTGATTTGGTTTATTGTTTTGCTTTTCCTTGCACTTCTGTTCTCAGCTTAGCTTTATAAAGTTAGGTTTATTACATAGACTTGGGTTTATTGTATGGCTGTACTTGCTGTCAATTACATAAATTAAATTTGCATTTTAAGCCTAGGTAAAGCACAGATTTCTATTAGAATAAAACATTTGCTTCTGAAAATCAGGTTTCAGCTTTTAAAATGCCAGTGCATTTCTCTGTGGAACCTTCTCATCACTAGAGATGTATAGTTGCAGATTTTAGACCAGTAAGACTTAATCTGCCCAGACAAACTTTGCATGGAGTGCTGAATGCCTGCTTCAGATGTCGAGAGATCTCCAATAAATAAATGTCCCTCCAGTAGTTCAGAGCTTACTTCCACAAGGGACTGAAAGATTAATTCAGAATTAGATGTTCTCATCCAGAGGTTTAAGGTGATTTAACTGATTCACTTTAGATTCACTCTTAATTAGTTTGAGTTCAAGTGATGTCCTCTTGGTTTGTATTAGTTTTAAAATTGCAAACTACTCTTCTTCTAAATTAGAGTGTCCACCCAGGGATTCAAAAAGCTCAGTATTCTGTCTGTATGTTCACCTAATCAAAATCCCTTTTAAAAAAAAAAAATCTATTTAGATAAATATGCAGATATTGATGGTGAAGGCTGGTCCATTCAAACTGTTGATTAAACTTTTCAGTAACTTTCTCAAAGTTTCCATCCCAAAGCCTGTTTGCTGGCCATGTCTTAAACAGACTTAAGACAGAATTATTTAGCAATATTAGAGGACAATTTATTAAATGTAAAGGACTTTCCTTAGAGGAGGGCTGATATAACGCAGGCCTTTGAGACAACTGTGTGCAGTCAGATGCTCTATACCTGTTTGCTAGGTGTAAATCCTTGGTGCTGGATAGACCACGAGATCATGAATGTTCTGACAGTGCCTGAAAAGTCAGTTTCCAAAGTAAATTTGCATTCAATGTCTAATATTCAAGATACCTTTTCAGGTTGATTCATTAAATAATATTAGGGCCACTTAAAAGCAAGAGTATATGAAAGCTCTTAACTGCTTTTGTTTAATTGTGCAAACCCTGAGTTTAAATGTCTTGCTAGGTATAATTCTCATTCTTTTTGTTAGTCATGTAAAGGTTATCTAAATCTTGTGATTCCTGTGGAATTACTCTTCTTCTTAAGTGAATTCTTAAGAGAATTTTCCATGCCAGGTCAGGTTCCTGAATTGTGAGCCAGGGTCTGTTAAAATACCCACTGATAAAACTGTGTCTATGGTACCAGTTAAGTAGAGCGAAGAGCTGTAGTAAGATCCTGCCTGACTTTGTGGAAAAGAGAGAAACTGACTCTTCTAGCTCGGTGGCTGCAGAGCATTTTGAGCATGATTTGATGCTGGCCTGGGCACAATTCCTTCTACATGTCATCTGATGAATAAAGGAATAGCAGATTCCGCCTTGATTTTTCCTAAATGCACTGTAGAAATTCTGATCCTGAGCTACAGCTAGACTGGCAAGTGGACAAGGTCATCCTGAGACTCACCATTTTCATCACTGCCCTGCAGCAGAGGTGACTTAAGAGCCTCTCTGATGATATATGTGAATACACTCTTACATTACTTGATTCTGTGGGGAAAAAACCTCATCCTATCGCAACTTTATTCAAACATTCCTTCTCTATGAAGAAACACTAAGTGGTAAGCTCATAAATTTTGTGGTTTTTTGACCTCTCATTTCAGTTTGGCTTTTGTGTTAAGTTGCAGCACAAAAAGATTACAGCAGACGTCTTCTGAAATATTCTAGACACCTGTTCTGGTGCATATAAGCAGCCTTCTTGTGTTAATTGGATGTCTTTTGGCTTCTTTGGCACGTTCTGTTAGATATAGCTTAAAATTCGAAGTGCAGTTTCTTGGTCGGAATCTTTTATTGTCTATTTATAAACTGGCCTTTAAAATCCTGCTGAGAAATGGTCTTGTCACAGGATACTAGTGGATAATCAGCTTTATAGTCTGTAAATGCATTTGAAACATCTGTTGGACTAAAAAGCAAGGAACTTGTTGCCAAATATACCCTAGATTCTTCCTTTTTGCCCTTGAACGAGGCTAACCTTTTGAGTCTGCAGATTTTCAGATTTGAGATGAAGGACCAAAATCACTTCATTGAGCTTCAGTTGTCTGTTATTTTAGAAAATATTACGAGTTCCTGAAAGACCAATTAACCTTAAAATAAACTAACTGTGCTCTGTTGCGTGTTTTCCTTTGGGAAGCTGTGCTGGAATTTACTGATGTTTACAGTGACTGCTCACAATGATAATTAGATGTTAAAGTGATGATCCTTAGATAGCAAGGAGGCTGCAGAGCATTCTCGAGGGATCAAGGCCCTGCAGAAGGAAAGATGATAACCTGCAATCTGAGGGGGAGAGAGAACAGTGTTTAACTCATACCCTTCATTTATCTTCTCTAGGCCGAAAAGAAAACCCACATTAGAAATAACCGATTACCTCCTGACAAGGGAAGAGCGTCTGTTTTTTAGACGTGGTAAATTCAGCATAGGTATTTTCTTTTATGTAGTTGCCTCTCCTGAAAGAAAAAAAAAAAAAAAAGCTGGGAAAAGATGAGAGATTACCATCAATTACTTATTAAATCCCTACCAAAACAAAGATTGCCAGCATTTCTTATAAACTGCATTTTTATAAAGCAAGCCTGCTGATCTCTGTTGATTAAACGCAGTGTTGAGATGACTGAATTAATGTGAAACTTTTATGTTAGCACCATAATGTGACTGGCTTGTAACCTGTCCTTCTTGTCAACCCTGAGTTGGCACCAGGTTCCAGATTTCATGTGACATGACATTCAGTCTACCTCAATTGAATTATTCAGGGTAGGGTGAACTGAGAGTAATTCTATGGCATTACATTATTATAAAAGGATTTATCTGAGAGCAGATAAAAATTCACTGTTAGGTGAAAAGATCTTATTCCAATGCTTCAAGACAGGATTCTGTGTTTCGTATTACAGTCATTTTTTGCTGTATAAATCTGTTGTCCTCTACATGAGGAGAATTAACCTTTCTCTTTTACAGCTGCAGTTTTGCAGTGAGCTTAATCCAGGAAAGTCTTGAGAAAGAGCTGCTTTATAGGAGGCTGTTAATGTAGCTGGAGGTGTCGGATCAGATTTGGTATTGGTTATGATCATGCAAGGACTGAAAAGGTATATCTGCATGAGGACTCTGTTTCTCTTGGACTTCTCACATGACATTTAGTGGACAAATAAACCTTGAGTAAAAAGCTGTCATATTCTGGCAGAAGTATAAAGACTAATGTCAGAAATTAGATGTTACAATTATGAAGAAGTTATGACTTTTAATATCTTCTTTCAACCACCTCTGGTTCACTTGTTTTTACACACACTAAAGAGTTAGCATTCCTTGACCCTCAGACCTTTCCTACTGCTAGTCTTTTTTCCTCTTTTATTGACAATTCAGACTGTAGTCTTTCTGTTATTAAACTAGCCTCATTCAGTCAGTGCGTATTGTACTTCTGTTTGCATAAATAGCACAGATATGTTCATATTTCCAAGGAGGATTATTCTAACTTCACTGTTTGGTATTCGCAAACCTGTATGTATGCTTGGTGCCCTGTGGATGTGATTGTAAGTGCAATGATGAGTTTCTGTTGCCTATGCATGCCCACAGTCAAATTAGCAGTGTGAAAATACAGCTAAGGGAGACGAGGTTTAAACCTGGGGATTGGGGTTTCTGCTACCCCTGTGCAAATGCTGCATACCTTCAATTATATCTTGAATAATGTTTACTTTTCCATATAAAGTCATTTATCTGTGTATCTTAAGCTTGCTAGTGAGTGCTGTTCTAGGTGAATTTCCTAGTTTCCTCTTCCTTCCTCATATCTCACCAGGACAAATGACGAAGTTTCACACACAGTTATTTTTTCCACTTAAAGTGACGCTTGCTAGGCTCCCTCTCATCACAGAGAAATACCAGCATTTTTCCCCTCTAACTTCTTTTATGCAAATGGATTTTATTGTTGTTTTTTTTAGTAAGAATTTGGAAGAAACTAAGAATAAGAATTTAAATATCCATTCTGATTTTAATATTGTGTTTATTGTTTCATCCATTGGTATAAATATTTAGATAATAATCAGAAGAAACTGCCTAATCACTTGCAATTCCTTCAGAAAAAGCTTCAGCTACTTTTCTTCATCACAGCACTGGCTATTTGTTACTACTTTAGCAAGAGTAATTTTTCCCCCACAGCTAATTGTGCTGTCAGCAAACTGCATGCAGCCTCCGACCTGCAATTTCTTAAATTTCTTTATGCCATGCTTTGTTACTGAAGTGTTCTTTGGGTGAACATTTTAATTACAAACATACCCATCCATGTCTCCTTTATTTAGACACAAATGTGTATGTGTGTACACACAGAGCATGCATATGCCTATTGTAGAAGTTTTCAAAACTTGTCTTTTGTTCTTCCCACGTCTGCAAATGGGGCCTTTGCAGAACAGTGCCCTTTCTTGAACTGTCCTAACACCCATACTCACTTAGATTACCAGGGTGCCACTGCACCTTTAGTTCTGGTTCTTATCAAAACAAATTAAAATGATTCTTACTAATTTAAAAAAAAAAACATTGTTTTAATTTTGTCTGGGAAGAGTGCCCAATTGCATATGGAAATGCCACTTTACCACTGCTAAATAAAGGCATTAGTCTCACCTGATTTATTTTCTCTGCTTGTCAGCTCAATTACAGGTTGTCAGTGCTGAAGGATACACCCCTGTCACTGGTGTGGAAGGCAAAGGGACATGTTAGCACCTGCTCTCAGCAGAGTTCCTGACCTCTTCTTACTGCCACAAAATCCTGTTTGGTTTTAGAGAAAAGGTTGAGCTACATCCAGTGATCTGCATCCAAGATGTCTTATCTCAGCTTCTTTCAAATTAATTTTTGTTTCCTGTAAGGCTGGGGAATAAGTTCCTCAATCACAGCTTTCTGTATCTTGCATGACTGTTTACTGCTGTAATGGTTGTTTACATGGATGTTTACTAAATTGGAAACGCATTCTTAGAACATCCTATTTTGGTTTTAATACCCCAAGGAAAATTACAGTTCTCTAGAGAATACTTTTTTTTTTTTTTTTTTTTCTTCCCTGATCAGGTTTTCTTGTTGCACATCAAGCTGCTTTTGAATTCTGTCTTTTTTTCTGTCTTTTTATGAACTTCTTGCACGGAACGTTTCTGGCAAACGGCATAGTTGATGTTTGACTTGGTTCTTTTAAGTGCTTGAAAAATAGGTTATCTAATCTATTGATTTGGGTAAGACTGCTGTATGAACTTGTTTTGCCCAACAGAAGTTAGGGGAAAAAATATAACAACTTAATATAAACTTTACCAATATTTTTATAATATATCAATATAAAATTTATTGCTTTTAGATTTACTATATTGAAGCAAGAAAAAAAAAAATCTCTGCTGTAAAAATGCAACGGTGTAAAATGCATATGGCAGCCTACTTCAACAGTACTAGAAAAGCAGCTCAGACATCAGGCTAAGCATGTTCTCTGTCATAATATTCACGTGTCTTTATGATAAATTCAAAGAATTTCCATGATGGAAGGTGTATTAATTCATGTTACAGATAAGTATTGCACATTTATATAGACAATTTTAATATCTTATGTTTGTCATGTTTGATGAAGATGTTGTCTTTTAGACCATGCCTTACAGCTTTAATGTACATTAACAAAACCTCAGCAGCAGTAACCATTGAGCAAGCACAGGCTCATTATTCTTTACATTCCATGCCTCTGTATTTTCTCTTAAATTGCTACTTTAATTGTAGATTTTTTTTCTTAATGTTTGCACAACATCTAGTGCAGTCACATTATAGACCTTGAGTAGGTCTTCAGGTAGTAAAGATGACTATTAGACCATTAAGCACTTGGAAGCAAAACACCGATGTGGAAAACAAATTATTTTCCATTGATCTGTCCTAGAATCCTTACACTGAGACCTACAGGAGTGGACTATATATTTTTAAAGTTTAATGAATAAAGGCAGAATCATAAATAGCTCTGACTATACCCCTATACCAAGAGACATTTAGCTGACTTAAAAAGACTGTGCATATTTGATTGTCCCTTCCCTCACCTTAATCAGGATATCTTAATTTCTCACACTGGAAAAAAATCTTTATCTCAAAAGTCAGGCTTATTTTCTTTGCAGTATTGATTTACTGCCTTTCGAACTGGCTTGAGGCATGTAATGAAGCTGAAATTATAAAGGCTCGAGGCCTTTGCCTTATTTCTGATAGCTGCTGATAGTTATGGGGTGGGTGAATGTGTTTTCATATCAATCTTTGACTGGACATATAATCCCAGGAGAGTGTGCTTGCTCTTCAAATCATCCTTTTTTGGCAGAATGGATTTTTCCATGATGATTTGGGCAGGGAGGAATGGTACAGTGCATGGGAAAGTGAATTTGAAATTTTAGGGTATTTTGTTCATGTTTTTATACGTTGGAAAATGCTCCTTGGAGTTTTCTCACACATTTGTATTTAAAACTATTTTTTCAATAAGGAAAACTCTATTCCTTTGAGCAATCTTCACAGAAGTAACAAAATCGGTACACTTTACCTGGAATGCAGGTTGGTGCTACTGTTGTGTACTACTTTTACAGACTGGAAAAATAGAAAAGCTCGTAATGCTGCAAAGTCAGGAGGTTTTTTTAAATTGCATGTGCTGTGACAGGTGAATGTGCGACATTTTTTTTTGATTTTTTTTTTGCATTTAAGAGTATAATTCCTATAGAATACTCCTTACTGTATATGTGCCCTGCTTCACCCTCTGACCCAGTTTTACTGCACTGCTGTTGACACGGTGAAGTTAACTTCATTGATGAGTAGATACGTTTTTTTTCAGTACTTTAGTGCCATACATTTTTTATAAACTGCCTGGATAATTGCTTTTAGAATGAGAAAATCAGAGGTGGAAAAGTCTCTGTGGCTTTTTGAGGGAAAGGGAAAATTTCACATATGGTTTAATTTTTGTGAAGATCTGCACATCAGGAATGATTGTGAATTTTGTGTCTTAGCATATGTCCCAGTAGACTGAATAATGTTTCTGTTACTCAACAGAGCACTAAGCAGCCTTTGTATAAAAGTATAAGTAGCTTCTAAAGTAAGACCTGGCCTTTTTGAGTGTGTTTTTTTTTTTTAATCTCTTTTGGTAATGATTTTTATTTTAACACAATGAATTTGTGATGTTAGATTAACAGTAAAGAAATATGACCTTAATGTATTAAGATTTGTATCTTATACTCAGTACTACCAAGATGGAATTAATTAAATCAGCAACAGTTTTGCAGAAATTGTAAATTTACAAAATATTAAAAAAAAAAACAAAAAAGTCCTTTCAGTGAATGACTAGGACAACAAAATTTGATTTGAACTAGTTCAATCTGTTTTACACTCAGTGAATGCACACACCTTCAGTAGCCTGCTAAGTGGGATTTGCTGCTGCCATTGATTACCGTGTAAAGGATAGAGCTTGAATCCTGTTCATTAATATTTTATATCCTTGATTGTGTGGATTGGTGTGTGGCATTTCAGGTGAGAGGACTATAAATATAGCTATCGACAAAGTTAGGCCGAAGCCTAAAAAAGAAGTAACGCCTCATGGAATTATACATGTGAACGTTCAGGCTGTGGCTTATTCACCTTTAAAATCAGAACCATTGTAAAATCATTGTAAAATAGGTAAAAATCGTAATGTGAGGTGGAATCCTTTAATGATTAGCAGCAGAACTGAATATTTGATCAATTATCTTATTTGTAAAAGATGAATATCACAAGTCAGTTTTCAAGACATACTGAAAACATAACAAATTACTTAACAGGAATAATAAAAAAAAAAGACACTAATGCCTATCCAAAGATTAAAATGATTTGAGACACACTGCCTGCAGGTAAATTATCCTGACTGCAGAAGTTCCTTAAGAAAACAAAGATAATCAGCACTGACTCTGCCTTCAACCTTACTTGGCTACCAGGAGCAATACTTTCCAAAAACAGCCACTTAATGTTATTAATGCACCGTATGAGGAGAAGTTGCAAAAACTCCTATTTGACTTCTGATGGGATTTAGGCTTCTCAGTCAGTTGGATGCAGGCTTCTTAGTCAATCGGATACTTCTAGAAATGTATTATAAGTCTGTAAAAGTCTGGCCTAAACATGTCCTGAGCTGAAAAGGTGTGACCTTTAACTTTCCACTTTCTTTACCTGCCCTCCCCCTCCTTCAAAAAAGCACCTATTGCTTAATCTCTCTTTAAAACTTGCTTTGGGCTCATCTGTATGTATATTATTATACTATTCCTGTACACAGGACCCTTCAAGAGAGCATGTCAAAGAAAAAGAAGCAATCTTGCAGGATTTTAGATTTGCATAACTTCCTCTCTGGGAGGTTCAGAAGCTTAACTTCTGAGACCTCAAGACTTAGCAGAAGATTTGTGGCTACAGTTCCTTAAGGAAAAATGATTCTGTCCTTGACTGTATATGTAATTGACCTAGTTATATAAATAGCTTGTAAAACTGCTCTTGACTATAAAAATTTAATTTCTTTTTTTCATTTACTTTTAAATGTTTATCCATACATGGCAGCATATCCTTCTAAAACTGTGCTAAGCTTTATTTAGGTTTATTATTACTTTGAATTGGGGAGCTTTATAACTAAATTTCATTTTCTCTGCCTGGCCTAGTGCAGTGATATGTAGGCGTAAAACTCCCTTTGTATCAGATTAAGTTTCATTATATATTCAAGATTTTTAAAAGTTTCCAGACTATATAAACCAGAAAAATTAGTTACTTCAAGACCCTATGTTTTGTTGGTGTTTTGCTACCCCGCATGTATATACAATTAGAATGGTGAACCAGGCCTGTAAGTCACCTAAATTGTTGTTAATTGCTAATCTGCTTTCAAAATGTAGGCCCTCTCCTCAGGCGCCTTGACTTTTTCTTTAGAGGAACCAGAATAGTGCAAAGCTATGGCATAAAAATCTCTTTTTATAGGTGAGGATTGAAGCACTCCAAATCTATCACTTCTTACTGTGAAGTGCCCAGTTTGATCTGACAGTTGGGAGTAAAGGAACGTCAAGTTGTCCTGTAGCATGGGAGCTACTATACTGTGTGGTGCCCTCTGTACGTGGGCTTATTCCCCTTAGAGCTACGTGGTGTGCGCTGCCCTGGGGCGTTGGCTACGCCTGGCTGATATAGTTCAGCCCTTACACATATTCCAGAACAGATGGAAATATTGCCAAAAAGATTTTTTTTTTTTGCACAACGCTCATTGGCCTAAAATAACCACAGGTAAGAAGCTGAGAAGCAGTGGATGGGCGCGGGAATTGTGCATCGTTGTACAACACTGCGAGCTGTTTCTGCGGAGCTGCTGAGGCTCTCCTGCTGCTGTTAGATGTGAGCTCTGGACATGCAACAGCAGGCCTGCAATGTCCAGTGTCGTTTTTTTTGCCCGTTTTGGCACACGAGTGGCATGCGTGCTTGCGTAAGACTCTGTGTGCGGGTCTTTGGGCATCTGGTGAATTTGTCTTGCAGAATTAGAATAGTCTTCAGTGGAAAATATCAGGTTATTTTTAGGTCTATTAGCGTACCGTGATGAATACAACCATTTTAGATTGGACCAGTGGACAAGTACTTTGGAAACTTTAAAATACAAAACTTGGTGTTTTGAAGGAGGAGCTTTGACTAACAGTGCATGTTCCCTTAACTCTGAGGGCTGATGCTTTTCAGTTTATCAGCCCTTATAATGTTTGTAATTCAGGAGTGATTTACAGTGAAATGTTCATCCTCTAGGATGGGCTGTCATTGACTTACAGCTGCCACAACAGGAAAGATATTGAGAAGGAAGGAAAGTTTAGAAGAAAATTAAACACAGCCTAAAAAGTAAAAACATCTGAAGTTTTTTCTACTGTTGTTCACTTATTAATTCCGGTCAGGTAAGAAATCCAGAGCTACTTTACTATGTACACAATAGGGAATGTGCTCAGTGTTGTGTTTTTCTGAAGACATGTATTTTTTTCTCCACAAATATGGAGTGCTCAGGAGCATATGAGTGGAATGACTTTCATAGTGCTGAGCATCTTTAGGCTGCTTTGGGTGCTTATTAACAGCTAATCTCAAGATATGATCCTTTCGTACCTTGCCTGTTGCAATTCAGCAAATCGTTCGGCTTTGCTGTGTTCTTTTTTTGGTGTGTTTCCATAAAGCTCTTTGCCTGTTCACAGCTGTGAGGATGTAGCCTTGGAACTAGTCCAGTGGCTGTTTACATTGTGACATGATATGTTTTTTACCATGTTGATGATGAAGTTAATACATAGTGTTTGGTCTTGGCTTCCTGCTGTCTCAGCCTTCAAAGAATCAATCAAAATTTGATCTGCTTTTAGTTGCCGTAATGAGGGTGATAAATATATAATTTTTAATTATTACTGTTTTTCTGGAAATGTCACTCTTCAGAATAAACTAGGTAGCAATGCCAATCTATTTAAATGTTATTAATATGGGAGGCATCAGTCACAGAAGGCTGCTCCCCTGAATAACACACAGCAGCGCTGCTGGGTGGAAAAGGCCCGTGACATCCTGCTTGGTCACTCTGTTGGGGTTGCTAATTGAGCTTGCCAGAGAAAATTACTTAAAACTCGCTACCGTTTAGTTAGTTCAGTAGATGCTGGCTGATGCAGAGTAGAGACCGAAATATTAAATCTAACCTAGGAGTTGAACATGGTAAAGAAGTAACATTTTAAACTAAAACGCTGGGTCAATTTCAGCTGTAAATATACCATGCAACATACTGACACTATGATATTTACCTGTCTGAAATGCTTCTAGTGTACTCACCACCATTATCTGCCAGCTGATTTGGAAAAAGACATTCATTTGAGGGAGAGAGAGTTATGTAAGATTATTTAATACCTCAAGAAAAACAAGCAGAAAAGTTCTGACTGTCTGTCAAAACCTGGCCGTTCTGTATGCCAGTACTAGGAACAATCTTACGTTTTCAGGTTAAATCTATATGCATTTAAATTCATGAACTATTTTAAAGGTACAATATAGTGCTTATAAGAATGGAGAAGAGTCTTGACCCTTTCTAGGAATGTAGCAAAAGGTACTAGGGGAGAGCCATGGTGTGCTCAAATCGGAAAGCCTCCATGTGCTCATGGAGGGCAGTTGTACGTGATAAACCCTGCGCTACCTGGTAAGGATGAGTCAGAATCTGTTCCGGTCCAGAGGCAGACACTGCTCATGCCTGCACAAGGAAGAGCTCTATCACTAAATTCAGGAGGTGGGGTCAGACTTTTCAGGTATCTGAGACCAGATGTGCAAGTGTGTTGGCTTCACATTTCCCAAGTTCGTTGTTTCAAATTTGACCACCAAAATGCAAAAGAGGTATTAATTAAGAGGTTTAATTAAGAGGTTTTAATCACAATACAATTCAGAGCAAGAAATGCAGTGAACTTTTTTTTTCCCTAGGCCCCTTGGAACCTAGGGAATTGTTTGATGACAACAAATACAGAGCGGGCGAACCTGGGCTTGAACTCCAAGCTGCCCTTATTGGTTATCCTTTTACTTGGTTCAGGAGAGTGGGAGGTTAAATACAGCCTACTGTGCTTTGCAGAGAGAATCGGAATCCGCAGGAGCATTTCGCAGTGCCTTTTCGCTTGTTTCTAATTTGAAATTGACCCAGTGCTGCTTTTCCTATTTGTTACTGCTCACAGTTAAACTTACATGTGGTGGGCGAGTGTGCCAGGCTGGCTTCCTGGGACAGAACTAATCCAATAACTTCCAAGTCAAACAGATGTTTCTGTTCTTCAGGCCAGGTGTAATCTTATGAACCATTTTTTCTTCTTCCCTGGAGTAAATGCTAACTGGGCTGATGGCCAAAAATTTAATTACTTTTTCTTTTTTCTCTCTTCCTTCTAGATATGTGGAGTGTCACTTTACATCAGCCTTCGTCTCTTTAGGAAGAATATGATGCGTAGGCTTGTACTTCCTGCAGAAAAGATTGCAGATAACTTCAGTTTTATAATAGTGTTTGCAGAGTTGTATGAATGTGTTTGGGCTCACTGCAACAGCTGAACAGTTTTTGGTTATTGTGGAAGATTTGTGGTATATATGCCAAAGGACAAGTTGTTTCATTGTGTTAGTGCTATTTTCTGCTTGCCGAGGGCTTAATTCGTCATTTCTTTAGGGCTGTTTACCCTGCAGATCAGTCCTGGTCTGGAAAATGAAACATCAGGACTGCCGACTTGGGAGAAGAATTTGAAGACTTGTGTGATTTCCCTTTCTGGGGGGTCTGGAGTCCCCTGAGAGCCCCTTGTTACTTTTGCAGTAACAGGACTTTTCTGTTGATGGTCCATATTGATGCCCCAAAGTACTGACCTCAGAATTGAACTGTAGGGAGAAAGGAGTGATACTTTAGGGATCATTGTTAGTTCTCCATTTATATAATGTCTTGTGACTTAACTAGAGGGAGAAAATGATGTGCTAGAAAAACTTACATTAAGTGGGGAGTAGCTCTGCATCTCTGTCCAGCAATTCAGAGGTTAGAATAGGGACAAACGATAATAAAGGCCCATAAAACATGACAAAAAGAGAAATGTTGCCTGTGGGGGCTAGAAATGCTTATCTCCTCCCTTTTGTCCCAAATAGCTGAAGATTAAAATGTGTTAGACCATGTTCTATCAACTTTGCAGTCACAAAAAATGCTGGCAGTGGAAAGGAAAAATTAAATTCCCTAAACATTGAAAGCCAAATGTTTGGACTACAAGACTCTTTTGGCAGAGCCTTGGTTGTCAAAGAAAGAAGAGTTTCGAGCTTTGACCATCTTAGCTCTTCATGCAAAAGTGTTAATTATATTAGCCAAACTCTACTTTGCGCCAAGCTTCCTTATTCGGTTGCACGTGCTCTCTTGGCAGCAGCGTTGCAGGTCCAGGGGTTTCAAGGCAGAATGAATGCCAANATGCAAAAGCGTTGAATAAAGTGTTAATTATATTAGCTAAACTCTACTTTGCACCAACTTCCTTATTTGGTTGCACGTGCTCTCTTGGCAGCAGCGTTGCAGGTCCAGGGGTTTCAAGGCAGAATGAATGCCAAAGTGCCAATATTGTTATATTGGCAAATGGTTTCTTTAGAAGATGTGGCCTCTGACAGTTAGATATGGATTTTAGATTATTTGAATCCCAGCTATTTGTAACTAATTTTTGGATTTCTAAATGGAGAAGTATATTTTTAAAAGATTACTGGTACTGCTAGAGGCACTCTGTTATCAGAGTGGTGTGGCTTGATAGTGTTTCATGGGCAAGAAACTTCACTGACTCTACCAAAATAAATTTGCAGAATGTGTGGCATTTTAAAATGTCACCAAGTTAAGTGAGGGCTGTAAACATTTCTAAGTGTATTTTCATGCCTTGACTATGTGTGTACTTATTGTTTGAACAGTGAGAATGGAAAGAACCATATGTTTTATTACAGTGCAACTTTATTAATTACAGTTAGTTGGATACTAAATTACAAGTAAAAAGTTACTTGAAACTGATGAGCTTTTAGGAGAGGAAATTCCGAAGGCTGACAGAATTAAGCGATGCATTTTCTGATTCAGATTGTTATGATGCACATGCTAAAACTGCTGGTGTTCATTAAAACAAATTGGAAATAATGCACGTAGAAAATTTGCAATGAAGGTCAAAATGATTTTCGTGACAATTTCTATGGCCATGTATGTTATTCATTCTAAATGACATTTAAGATTTTTGTAGATAACTATAAAATTAGGAAGGGAAATCACTTTTTGATTAGCACTTTAATTTCTTTGAAAAATACAAGTCAAAATCCTCAATGTATTTAAGAAGAAAATGGTGATTCTTCCTAAAGCATTTCTTTACAGTTAAAGCCAAGTTCTATGTAAAGATGAGGTTGTGTGCTTGCCAGACACTGCCACTGTCCCAAGAGGCCAGACCCTTTATGATGATGTTTGTGCTGTGGGCTGTGGATGTAAAAAAAAAAAAAAAATTATTATTCAACTCTTTCTACAAGTACAAACTGGTCATGGATCCAAACCACATAACAATGTCTGTTAGTGCCTCACTCTACACCCTTGCATATACTCTTTCATATACTTTTTTTTTTAGATTTAGATTTTTAGATTTTTTAGACAACCCTGCAAGGGATATATGCAGGCATATTTAAACTCCTGTGAGCCAGTCGGCTTAATTACTGATAGGGGAGTTAACATATGAATTGAGGCATGTGCCTCTTTCTTTAAGATCACAGCTTAACTTTTTAAGTTTTAGCATTTATTTTAGGAAGAACTCCTTGGGGTGATTTTTGATTCTATAGACTAGGTATGAGAGACCTGTGTGAGCAGGAAAACAAAGCCAAAGAAGTATCAAAGTATTTTCATGGTGGGGAAAGGGAAGAAAGATTTCTAAGATTTCTAATGGTAATGCTTTATAAATGGTAACTTATGTGCCTTATTTATCTTGCAGCATGTTACAGCAGAATATGGCAGGACCTTGCCCGGAGGAGGAAGCATCCACCTGCTTTTCTGTTGAAGAGCGAATTGATGGTAAGGTAATGAATAAATCTTGAGTTATAATACAGGGGCTGATTGAGAATGGTTAATACAGCTATTTGACAGAGAAAAAGATCTGGTTGCTCTACTTAGCTCTTCTTTTAACTTTAAATATTTCTTATTTAGTTATTCCAAGTGAGGTCTTTTTCTTTATGTAGCTGTCTACTAAGAATCGAGATAATCTTTCTCTTTTCTTCTCTCTTGACTTTTTAAAAAATAACAAAAAAGAACCAAACCAAACCAAAAAAAAGCGCAAACAAACAAAAGCTTGAAATCAGTACCTTGCTAAAGATTTTAAGCTTTAAGAGCAATTTCTTTTGAATTTGAGACTGGAAACTGACTGGATTGAATTTGAGACTGGAAATTTGAGACTGTTTTCACCATAGGTGACCAGGCAGACACACATCCTCAGAATTAAGATGAGGATCCAGGAAAGAGTCTTGTTTATGCATTCACCACTGCTGGTGCTAACTTAATCCAGCAGCAGCAGCAGTCATGCCTTAACTAGATCAGACTTCTGGGACTGTCCCTAATGTGCACCTCACTTTTATAAAGGATCTCTTTAGTAATTTGTGACCAGTCATTTTTTGCTTGTTTGTTTTTCTTCTTAAGTTCTTGCTTGCATTTTTTGTAACCCAATCAAAAGAGATTGTTAGAACTGGTGCTTAGATTATTTGGTTTGAATAAGTTCTAGGCTCTGAAAATTTGAAGGCTAATGGCAATAAATGCTATCTTGCTGCATTTCACTAAGCAGCCCTGTTGAGAAAGTTTTGGTTTAATCTTAGTTCAGGCTCACAATGTGCATTTCTAACAGATTCTTCCTTTGAGAAGTTGGCATTTGCATTGAGAGGAGCACCCTCTGCTTGGCAAGCAAAAATGAAGGCCTTTCTGCAGAAATGAGTCTTTAGGCAGGGAGAACATGTTTTTTGTGAACAACATTTTGTAGCAATAGCCTTCTCTTATCTCTAGTCAATTAGATCAATGTCCACATTTCAGTAATTAAATCTTGCTGTTTAGTCTTTTAAATCCAATTTGGGCTGTTTTTCAAAGAATACAACTCCTTTGTCAGACATCTGGATATTTAGAGTAGCCAGGGCATGAGTTGATCTTGTATATTGAGTGTCTCTGGTTTGGATCTCCTTTGTTGGAGGCTAAATATATCCTTGTAAACACATTACCAATCTGTGGCGTGAGTGCTGTGCCAAGTTTATTTGCCCAGGTGTTGATGGTTGCTTTTGTTGTGTGTTTTTGCCTTTTGTAGGCTAGAGGAGAAGAAAGGTAGGAAAGCAGGAAAGGACATATAGTTAAGGAAGTGGTCTTGGGATGTGAACTGTGTATCCTAAGGTGTTAATACCTGTTGTGGGGATCTCTAGCCTGCAAGTCAGTGAACTCATTTCTACTACCTACGCACAGAGTAATTACAGTTTTGTTTGTGATGAATGGTTCAGTTTCTGACAGTGTTTTCATTATTAATTTCTGTTTTCAGGGTTTTATAATACAGAGTACATCTGCCTTTGGATAATTTTATTTAACTACTTTTCAACAAGCTCTTTGGCTGTTCCAGCATGGAAAGGATGTTAAATAAAGAGAAAATCTCTGAAGACAGTGAACATAATGTTTTGATATATAATGTTGTACTGTCCCATTACTACTGCATTTTATAATTTTTCTTCTTATTACATACAAAGGCAGTGATTTCTCATCATTCATGGCTTAAACTCATTTTAAATATCATGAGATTAGCTTGAAAATCACAATTTTTTATATTAACATGGGTATTCTTTTTATATTAACATTCACCATGCTCATGTTTTTTTCTTTTTCCTTAACCACAATGAGAGCTATGTGTGTATCCTTTTTTATTATTACTGTTCATGCATACCGATTGACAGCTGTACATTTCCCAAAGGATATGCAGTGTCATCTGCATATTACTGGGAGATGAGTTCACAAATGGACTTCGTCTGTATACTGGAAAGAAATGCCACAGGACATGTTTCCATTGGACTTCCCAAGAGAGTGACCTATGACTGCATCCTTGACAGGGGATGCACACAGTGCGTTACAGTGAACCCTGGTATCAAGAGCTTCTCTGAAACATGATTGTATTGGGTTTCGGATATGATCTTGCTGTTGACTTTTCAACTGTCTTCCTTTTCATTTTATAGGGGAAAGGAAAGGCATGCTTGGTAATGGAAAGTGTCTGCATGGGCACACTGATGCAGAATCATTTTAGCTGGAGTGTTACAGGGATGACTTAACTATGATTTTGAGCAGCACGCAGCTCAGAAGGTAGAGGTGTCAGAGCACTTACAAAGCATATTTAAGAAATCAAAAATAGAGAAATAAACTATCTGGACAATTGATCTAATGAATGAATAGCTTTTCCAAGATGATGGCCAGATAGCGATGTCCTCAGTTTTGGTGTCTAGGCTGAGGAATAGTCCCAACCATGCCAGGTTGCATGTATGAGGCCAGGGTGACCTGGGAAAATCCTAGGAAGGTAAGTAGAGACATGAGTCCTTGGTACTTTGCATTTTCATTTGTGTTTGTGTGTGACCATAAAATTTACATAAACAAATCTGGATTATTTGGCTATCCTCATCAACATGGTATCTATGAACTTTCAAAATACCTTCAAAATCTTTTTTGAAAATTTTATTTTCTTTTTTTATTTATCTAAATCATAGAACTGGGGACTCTGACTTTGATTTGGTATAAGGAAGTTGAATGAGTTCCCTTTATGCAAAACATGAACATTATAAATATGTAAGCAGTGCTGCTAGACTTTTTTATTGTATGGATTCCTGAAAAGGTGGAAGAGGTGAACATTAAGCTTCTGGTCTTCTCTGTAAACTCTTGATGAAGTGTATTTAATACATTATTACTTGCAAAATCTTTAGTTTTGGGGTGTTTTTTCTCTTTGTCTTGCGTTGTCTCATGCTGAAATAAGACTGAGGCTAATTAATTATGTTTTCTTCTGTCTTTCTGATAAGTAGTCATACTTCAGCTTGAATTAGATACAGACTTAGTGAATTCCTAGTTCCTGCACTGAAAGTTAGGGTTAGTCAGCTGACAACTTCTCTAGGTCTTTTCTTTGATCCTATTATTATGAACTGTAATAATTAAAATATTTACATTAGGGCAGCAGGAAATGACTACTACTGATTTATTGTTTCTTTACCTTGATCTCAAATATAATATGAAGCTCAAATATAATTATTTACTCTTGAAAAATGTTCCAATTAAGTCTTAAAATATGACTATTAAGATCTGCAAATATGTTACAAGATTTTTGTCTTTGCCTGTTACTCAAAAAGGCAGAGAGAACAATCAATCTTTGTGCTGATGGTCGATTATAACCAGTATGTACAATCTTTAAGCATTGCAACAGATACTTCACTCAGTACAAATAAGCTGATATTGTATTAGTTATATTCCTTTGTCTAGTAAAGTTACTTTACAGGAATTGAAAGCTTTCTTTAGGTTTTAAAAGAGAACAAAAAAGCCAGTCAATATATTCTGCAGAGCTGAATCCCCTAAGAGTAACATGAATAACGGTTCCTCTGTGAATTTTCTGGTATCTGCAGAAAGCTGCCTGTTATACTGCTAGAAAGAAACCCCATTTAGATGAATAAAATATGGCTTATGTATGTGATTTTCTGAGCCAGACTGGCATATGGAAGAAGAAAGGAAACTCTCTGGTGATCCCTGATTTTTACTAGTTTATTTCTTAATGGTATTTTTCTTCTTTTTCCATGTGCTTTTTGTTAGAAGTTAATGAGGCTTTCCTGCTTTCTAAATGAAGAGACTTGAAAATAATATTTAGAAAGATTGTCTCAAGAGTTCCTGGTTAAAAATAAGTAAGTAAAGACATTGAAAATTCTGACTTTCAAATGGCTATGGGAAATAATAATATAGTATAGCAGAGTTATGTTAGGATTTGGATAGTTAATGAGAAAGATAAAGAATTATGATGTGCTTTTTACTTTCTTCAGCTCATTGTATGTTGATGGTACTGACAGCTGGAATGGATTTGGGTTATTCCATTGTCAGATTGTACCTGACAGACACTTTTAAAATAAAAATGTAACAGTTATGTGGTCTTCTCTATTTTTCCACAATATTTATCTATATTTTAGAGTTAGAAACATATTCTGATGAGCAAATGCAGCATTTTAATATTTTTATTTGTTTTTAAGCAACTTAAGGTAACTTTAAAAAATGTAATTGCTGATTGTTTCTTTCTTAAATGGAAAATGAAATAACAAATGTATCTTTGGAATCACAAAGTACACAGAGTGAACAAGTGCATAATATAGTATAAATTACAATTTTAAAAGATAATTTGATTTTGAAATTACATAGATTTTTTTCAGAAGTTTTCAGAGGAGAGAAAAGTTGTTTTGCCAGTTGAATAAGACACAACTGGTTCTTTTGCCATAGGGAAAGTGAGAGAAGGTATCTGTAGCTGTGAAAGTCGAGTTAATTGAATGGCTTTCCTTACACTATGTAATCATGAAATTACCAGTGTTTCATTCGAATTCTTGTCACTCGGGCTTCAGAATCAGCACCTGAGTTCAAACAGATGGTTTCTTGATGAATATTTTAGTTTCAAGTTGTCTGCACGGTCAGTGGGAAGCTTGCATTTTGAGCTGTCACTTGTCTGAAGGGCTATAAGAATTGAATTCTGCAGTTTACAGTTGGATGCTGCTTGCTGCACCTATATAGACCTTCAGGAAAGTCACTTGGAGAAAACTAGGACTGCACAGAACACACAGTCATAAATCATACACTGTGCCTGGAAGTACTGGGACTTGGAAGAAGGTGGTAGAAGGATTGTATTCTAACACTTGAAGTTTTCTTGAGAGTTTCACAAACACAAGGTAGAACTATAAAAATACTCTGCTCATTAAATTTTGGGAGAAGTTTATTGCTTATAAAACTGCAAACTGGATGTGACAGCTGTTACTAATTACAACCAGGAACAGTCACACAACTGAAGATTAATGTAATCATACATTTCAGTGCATGTAGGATAATGAAACTTTAATGGAATGCATACATTGTTTACTGCTCAATAATAATTTTATACTTTCCATGTCCATGGAACAAGTATCTAATTCATGAGTCTTCAGAACATCCAAAAGAAAAAAAAAAAAGGCTTAATATCCCAAGTCAACCACTTTTTTGGATGTTCCCAAGCTGTGTTATTAATAACTCCTTTTTATTTTTTTCCTCATTAGGTACTGTGTCTTAATCAGATTTGATGCAAGAGATACATCACTTACTAACTGATACTGTGTTTTTCTGTGTCTTCTTCTTCTTATTTTAGGATACTGCTTTAGGTTTAAATTAAAACGAATTTAATCTTTTGATGTTATCTTTCACTGCATGGCTATTGAAATTGCGTTAGGGGATTATTTTTGTCAGTGATCATGGGATCACTTCTTTTAGAGGCAGAGCTGTCTAACTCTGGTCTGCAGACCACTCGTGCCTGGAAGGCCATGGTAAATGGTCTGCAAAATCAAACAGTCCTTAGGGCTTTCTGGTTAAGAGTTTGATGGGAGTGTATAGTCATTCAGGAGGAACTGAGAGCTGACAGATGAAAACATGAGGCAAAGCTCTCTTTCATTTTCAAGCCAGTGTATTTTTATCTTACATTTGCCATGAGATAAGAATGTTTGCACTGACACTTCCTCAGCTCTGCTGATAACTTGTTGAAGTATAGCAACCGGATTGCCTGCCTGCCATACCAGCTGATCATCTCTGTTTTCTTATATCTGAGCCTCTGCAAATCACTTGTGAGACTTTGCCAGTAGTTCTGGCATAGAAGTAACAGCACGCATGCTGTGATGCCCAGATGTGGCTGTTTCTTCGAGACATTTCCCTTCCCCATCATCTTTTTTGCACAACAGACTTTATCTTTTCTTTTTCTTTAGAGCCAATCTGTGTCTTACAGTTAAATCACCATATAAGATAACTTTCAGTGGAAATTCTTTCCAGCTGAATTTTGTCACTATCTGAACATTCAACTAGGTAAGTGCCTTGGCTTTCCACAGAAGTCTTCTCAGGGAAAGGTAGCTTTAGTGTCCAGCTCTTCCGGGCTCATTTAGATGGCCCTGCACAGGTTGTTCTTCCCAAGCAGGGGGGAAGAACATGTGGCTCAGTGTACATTGCCTGCAATGAAGGCCTGAGAGAACAAATAATGTTGGGAGTACCTGTTGTGTTCTCATCTTGCCCTCCACCTCCTGCCATGTCCAGTGACCTGTGTCTTCTGTTTTTATAAATACAATTTTAACTCCTCATTTTACCGATGTTTTTCAATCAGGATAAAATCTTGATTGGTTCTCACAAAAGCTATAGTATAATTATTTAAAAAGTGATGGGTTTATGTTGGGTTGGCGGTGGGTTTGTTTGTTGGTAGGGTTTTTTGTGTCTATTTCTGGTAGCACATATGTGAAGGCTTTTTTATTTTTCACTTCCTAACAGTTGACAGGAATTAGAAAAAGGACTTTTCCTCTTCTGGATTTTGTCAGACACTTCTGATTTTATAGGTTCTTACTATCTCCTCCCTTCACCCCCCCTTTTTTTTTTTTTAAGTTCTGTAATGTGCTGTGAACCTTTCACACCTACAGAAAAAGTGGTTGCTGAACTCTGTGAGCAAACTAGTATAGCCCAATTGTGCTTCCCAGGCTTGTGAATAGGTTTTTTATTGTCTTCTGTTCGGGAGCTTGAGATTTTTGTCAGCCAGACGATAGCAAATGATGCTGGGGAAACAAAACCTTTCATAAGATTCATTCCTGAAATAACATTTCCTTCTGTTTTCAGTCTTGAGTCATGTAGCTCTCACATTGGAGACACAAAGAAACTAGCCAATTTATTCCCAGTAATTCCGCAATTCTTGGACCTTTTCTCTACAGAGAGCTGTACAGAATTAATTGAAAAAAGAATTCTAGGTTTGTTCTTTGTGTCTAAAGGAAGATGTTCCAGGTTGATAGCAATGATCTATAATCCTACTAGATTTGGTGAATATCTTCTTCAGTTGTCTGTCATGGCTCTTGATTCAATGTTACACGGTATTATTGTATATAGTCCTAGTTGCTGGATCATATAAACATGGTAACATTAATGTTAAACTTTGCAGAAAACCACAGTTGTCACTAGTAAGACCTGATCCAGAAGTAGTTTGAATGACAATCCATTGCTGTGTTTATTGTTTATGCATGTTTATGTTATGTGTTTATGTTTATTGCTGGTAGGCAATAAATGGAAAATCAACATTAAATGCTAGCTGTAAGAGCCAGAACACCATTTTTTGTGCAGCTTCTCCCGTAATAAGCTTTGCTCTTAAATTCACCATAACTCATGGTGAAGTGCTACCTTGGGAGTGTTACAATGCAGAAAATGATTCAGTCAGTAGAATACAATCTTAAATGTGATTTCGTAGGTGTGCTGAGGTGCTAATGAAATGTGGCATTCCAGATTCTCCCATGTCTTCATACTGTAAAGTAAGCACTGGATTCCACCATACAATTCCTATTTCACAGGGGGTAGAGAGCTGTTTTACAAATGAGGGCACTACAAGATCATATGAGCAGCATCCTCAGGGGAGAACATGGACTATGCTGAGAACTGTGCTGATATGTGAAGGGTTCTAAGAATTTAATATCTCTCCCTCACTTGGTTAAGTTCCCTTTTGATTCATTTCCAAATTCTCCATGAAAAAAGATTTGGAAAAAAATAACTTGATCAAAAAGTTATGATTAAATTTGATATCATAATGTAATACAAACTTAATATTGCATTATTTAAAACCGACATGTTTCCTTCTGCAATGCTGAAATTTATTAGAAAAGTCCTTAGAATGTCAAAACCTTTTTGTTCCTGGCAAACTTTTGCCAAGGCTTGTGTGTTTGCCCAAACCTTTGTGACTATGCAAACCCGTGTCCTTTCCCAGAGCATGGTTGCGCTGAAGCCTTTCTTACTAGCTGGGCGTAGACAGTTGACCTTTGGGTGAACTCCTTGTAATTTGCTTTTCCTATTTGTTAATGATCTGAGATTTCATAGAGGATTTGCATGGCAGCAGGGTAGGAGATGAACAATAATGCGTGTCCTCATTAAATCATCAGTACTTTTTCATTGAACTTTTTGTTGAATGAAGAGAGCTAAGACATTAATTCAGCAGTTACTGGAATCAAAATCATCCTTCTTAAATACCCAGATGCCTACTGTAGTTCTTAATTTACTTTCAGTGACAGGATTGCACAGAGGCATTATTGTGAGTTTAACATAGCAGCTAGCAAGCATGCATTTCTATTCTATTCATTTTTCCTGTAATGTTTTTCCACTTCCCTATTTCTCTGACTGAAAAGTGTTTGGTTAGGTAAGTGCTATCCATCAGTCTAGGAACAGCAAAAGATCTTTGTAACAATTGTCAGTGCAATAAGTTCCCCACCTTTCCATTCCCCATCATTTACCTGCTATTTTGTTCGCTACCTTGAAAAATTGTAGCTTAAAAATGGTGAAGACTTATTCGTGGAAGTTCTTTATGTGCCTTGGTATCCAAGGTATTTAAAATACTGTGTGAAGTGTCTGGATCTCTACTTTTTTTTATATATCCTTTCTAGTAGCTTTTGATGGCATTTGCAAGGCTTTTTAATTGCCCTTTTTCTTCATTTTTTTTTAAACTGTAACAGTGGTTTTATTTCTGAGCTTATTTATCTCTCTAAAGAATGATAGAAAGAACTAAATATTTAAAAATAGTATATGTATGAATAGAGTTCTTTACTGTAAAATGTTTTTTCTGATAATATAAAACTACTGAAATCAGTTTAAAAATGTCTTCTTGCGTCATCACACACTTCTAGAGTGAAAGTCACCGGGGAAGTTTGAATTCAAATTTGAAGTAATAGGTATCCATGCATTTAACATATGTCAGCAGCTTTGCTTTTCCTGGCTGCGATCCAAACGCTCTTTCTTTGCTCATTGAAACTCGCTGTAGGTGAATTTAAGAAAATCCATTAAGAACTAAATGGAAAAATAATGATTAATGCAAAGAAAAGTATGTAAACTGTATTCTTAAATGGGTAGTTTCTGGGACTCTATCTCTGGATCATCATCAGCATTCCAGCAGCATTCCTTTTTTCCATTGCAAATCAAACACACTTTTCTTAAGTCTTCCTGCTGGTATTTTGAGAAGTAAATTAAATGTTGCTATAAATAGCTATATATTCACTGTGTGGTAATATATATTGTAAACGTATCTAATTGTTTATCACATTTAGATCACTTCTAGGATTATGCTAATGAGTTTTTGCATGTAATCTTTTTCATGATCAAAACAGTACAAAAATGTTTTCTGTTTTATCAAGCTTAATATTTTCTTTTCTCTTTAGAAAAATGAACAGTGTACAAAGCAGATACTTCTTTGCAGACTAGACTTTGCATCCTGCTTTACAGCCAAGCACTGCAGAATTCTTAAGATAAACACTGTGCTTTTTGCAAAGCTTCTTCTCAAGATCTGTCTCCAGTCGTGTTGCTCTTCCTTGGGCAATGTGCTCAAGTTGACGGCTGCATATGCTCACCTTATTCAGATGGGGTGGTTATAAAAATATCCACTGGCAGAGCGACAGAAACCAAACAAATCCATCAGCTTATGAAAATGAGGGTTAAAAAGCCTGAAAATGTTGGCATTTTGATTAGAAGATGCTGATTTGCCAACCTGCTGCTTTCTCTGTTTGGTATTTGTGAACAGGTAGGATATCAAATTAGGCAAGTGCAGGTCTCTGAACCTGTCTTGTCTCTCTTCATTCCTGCTGGTTCAGGAGAAAAGAAGCAGGTTGAGCTGTGAAATCCGTGCTTTAAATGAACAGCATCCTCAAGCTTGTTTTTCTTCTAACTTTGCTGCAAAGGGTGAAAAATATTTTTTCAATGCTGGTTTTGCAATAACAGTTAAGTAATTCCTCCTGCTATGTGCATCCTACCGTGAGAAAAAAAAAACTTATTTGAAATATGTAAGGACAGAATATACAGAAGAAGGCAATTTACATGCTTGGAACCTGTTAAGTATTTGGCAGCATCAATGTATAAATTCACAGGTACCCCCAAAATGCGAGGTTCGCTTAAAAATGGTGAGATTAAACACTACTTATTTTTAGTTGTCCTTTACTTTGTGAGTGATAAGGAATATTTTTAAGCATCTTGACAGTGATGAGAGCTAGAAACTCTTCTGTAAAAGCTGAAGTTGTCACATGAGAGCTGTACTTCTGAAGCACTTCTCCAGGAGTCGAGGAAAGAAACACCTGCCTCTTCTGTGCAGTCAGAGCTAGGGCAGGTTAGTGTGGCCAGGCACTTGATAGGTGCCTGTGCAGGGTCTGGTGCTGACGTGCTGCAGATCCGCGGCACTGCAAGGTGAAGCATCTCAGAACATCTTTATACTTCTCCAGAGACAAGCACTGTCCATCTTCCAGTGCGAGCACAGCATTTCAAGATGCTGTGCTCACACTGGAGGAATTCCTCTGACTGGTGCTGAGAGCAAGATCTATGAGGCCATCTTTGGATTCTGTAATTTCAGTGCTGCTGATGTCCTGTAGATTCTTACCATGTTCGCGCTGCGAATGGAATGTGCTCCCTGGGGCTGCTCTGAGGAATTCTGTTGGCAGTTTGATGCTTTCCTGCGCAATATTAAAACTTGCACTTCTTTCTCTGTCTATAATTTTCTTTTTATGTAAAAAGCATATATTTTTCAACCAATGTTACTGTAGAAATACACTGTATATTGATCAGAAACTGCCATGGAAATGTCACAACTAACTGTCAGTTGTGATTAAAAAAGCTGATATGGCTGTAGGAGAATTTAAGTTGGAGAAAAACAAGAATTGCAGCAAAATCAGTGTGTGATATTCAGGTATATGTACATGTCTTTGACCTAATAAGTTATTTTGAATAAAACAACCTAGAGGCTTATCCACAGGTATTAATAATGTCATTAATATGCCATTATGAAAATGGTCCTTCGTCACAATATAAGATACAAAAAGATATAAGACCTTCAGTTAGCACTGCTTTCCTAGTCAGGAAAGCGCACAGACCATATTTAAGTGGACTTGCTAAACAAGGATACATTTAAGTGCACCCATAAATGGATTAACTAAATGAACAAGAAGTTTAAAAGAAGTATGATAATTTTTAAATAAAAAGCAAAAACCTCCAAGCTGGAATGAAGTAGAACATTTATCCGAATCCTTTTGACCATGCCCTCAATATGAATGATCAAAACAGGAATAAAACCCTAACGTGGAATATTTCTTAGGTGACCAAAGACAGAAAAAAGAACAACCAGTGAGGACCCACAGACAGTCCAAAAAAATAAGCTCCAAATGGCAGGTTTTCTAGGCTCCTGCTTTGAGTCTGCCAAACTTCCTGGTAGCCTAGACCCTCGTTGGGTTTTTGTCATCGTCATTGTTGGTTTTTCCCTCAACCCCCAGCTGCTGCGGTATATGGAGTTCTTGGAAGTATCGCCCTCCTCAGCCACTTCCTGCAGCCTGTTCTGCTGCCTGCAGGCCAAGGTTTTCACAACAAATGTTGTCTCTAGACTGAAACAATACGTACTCGTTCTTTTTAAGGTGGTAGTGGTATCTAACAAAAAGGGAGGGAAGAGGAAATTGAATACTGACTTTTGTAAGTAATGTTAAAATTCTACTTAAAGGAAAGAATCTTAAAGATTTTGTGTAGCTACAGAATTAGCATAAGTTTATTTAAGAAATAGTTTTATTTTTATTGAATTCAGTAATGAGAAGTTTAGAGTTTCTTATTTGTACCAATTTCCATTTGTTTCCCTTTGCACTCATTGTTTCTGTAAAGTCTTTCAAATTTACGGTTTGTTGTGCCTTTACATCTGTCTAAATAGAAACATAGTTTCTGATATATTTAACACTCTGAGACAATTTATAAACTGCAGATTCTTCATAGTTGATGCTAATGGTTCTGGCTGACATTGATTTATTTTAGGATCTCTGGCTATGGTAGCAGATTGCTGAGACCCCAGTTTCAATTGCAGGTCTTAAGAAATGACTGGTTTAGAGATGAATTGTCTTTAAAATCACTTATATTAGCAATAAATAGGCTGACAAACACTACTTCTATAGATGTGCTTAGAAATAGCAGAGAGCTATTTTCCTTTTTAAATTTCAATGACCAGTTGAAATGCTTGCTTTTTTATGTTGCAGCCACGACTAATGAAATAGTTTTAATATTTAAGTTACTGGTTTTATGAGACTCAGTTAGGCTTTAATAAGTGTTCCTGGGGCACAGTGTCTTACTTTTTATTGGTTAGCTGAGAGAAAAAGCTTTTATTCTCTTCCAGCAGGACCCTGAGGGTGTCATTCAACACCCTAGGGCAAGATACTGAGCATAACTCAGCAATAAGAGGCAAAGATAAGTCTGGATTTGAGGGAAATTTAGTAGGTTAGGTCTCAGTTGCACGCTTAATACCTACTTTTGCTAAATTCTGCTTTCTGCAGGTCCAGAACATAATCAGGTGCCATTTCCTGCTGGTTACCTTTGAAATAATTATTCATGCAAAACAATTTCTGATGCTTTGAGCTGGGCTAACTTTTGTGTGAAAGATGATCCTGATAAATCACCTTTTGTCATACATCAGAAACAGTATAGGTGACTTCAAGGAAATAAGGAACAACACAAAGACTGGTGCAGTAATGCGTTAAGTCTTATGTCATTTTAAGATTTGCAGTGAGACTATCCTGTGATCCTAATGCTGCTCAGTGTCATTTCCAGGAGCAGCTGAAACAGATTTTCATGTTAGACTGGAAAAATGTAACAGAACTGTCACTTCCACTAGTGTAGTATATAGTCATTCACCATTTATAGTGACATCCTTTTGTCTCTGTTGATGGCTTTGGGAAAGAATAATAAACTTCTGGCATGTAAAAAAACACAGTAATTTCTGCTAGTTGAGACTGTTCAGCTTCATATTTTAGATTCTGACTGAGTATCTCCATTTAGGGAAGTGCACACATTAAAATTGTCTCTTAAGCTGCAAGATCAACGTTTGCTTGGTAAATATTGCATCCCAATAAGGAACACAGAAGCACTATATGTTCCCAAGGTGTTACACCTCCTGTCTGAAGGGGTGCGGGGGGAAAAGCTTGTGTCTCCTGAGGTAAAGTTAGAGCAACTGCAAAGATTGTTTCCAATGTATGCATGAAATGGGATTTTGGAAATGTTAGTTATTACTGGAGCCTTCTAATATGCAATATTCAATCCTGGAACCACTGCCTGAATATGAATTAATAGAAGTAAGTATTTTTTGCAGTACTGGAGAAATAGGTACTCACATGGAACCTTTTTCTTTTTTTTTCTTTTTTCTTTTTTTTTTAAATAGGTTAGTGAACACTTTTGTAAAAACTGTGGATTTTATAGTTTTGTTTTTACACAAGCATCTGAGTGAAATAACTATTACACATGAATTGCCTGTACTATAGAGATGCAGATCAAATACAAACTACATGAATAAAATACATTAAGCTTGATTCATTATTCCTAATGAGGAATCTTAGGATCTAAGGAAAAGTGATCTATTTCTCTGAATGGTCATGCCTTTTTTGGAGTTTTTACAAGTCTAAAATATCAAAAAGATCATTCTGCAATGAGGATAACTAACTGACTTGTCTTTCCAATACTTTCTTAAAAATATAAAAATAAATTAATTTACAATTAAAACACTACTTCCAGCTGATTTTGCTGAAAGTGCTAAATGTGAAATTATCATCTTTGACCGGAGATCTATTGTAGAAAACATGCCCTGAAAAGAGGAATATATAGAAAGATTTAAGCACATAAATCTAAGTAGTAATAAAATATCCATAGTATTTGCTGTAAAATTAGGCCATTAAATCTAGGCTATTAAATAGTTCATAATTTATATCTGTATGTTTTTCTCAGTTTGCACACTTTTTCTGTATTATTGCTTTCAGGAACTACAGTCATCAACTGAGTGCTTATGATATTTTATTTTTGCACCTAAGTGAGATGGGTGGTAAACAGTGTTTTAGGGTTAATTTTCTCAAGTGACACTTTGAAGTGTAGCTATTTTTGCAAGTGTCTAGGCAGAGTAAAGCAGACAAACTAACAACATGTGAAGTATTAGGGCTGCTGGAGATGGATTGAAAGCTAAATATAATTAAATTGAAACAACCAGATGAATGATGTCAAGCTTAAAATAGAAGCCATGTAATTTGCAGTGCAATTTGAAGCTCTTAGTTTTGCTCTAGAAGGTCTAGGGTATTGAGCAGTGGACATTTCGGGTTTAAAACTTCCAATGATACTAGAAAGAGAAGTTCAGTGATGAGATTTTTTTTTTTTAATGTAAATGATATAGTTTGTTAAAGAGGATAATTGATATGAAACTGCTTTTGCTAAACTAATGAAAAGGCGTACTGGGATCCAAAGACGTAGGTGAAAATGCCTTGTTCTCTACAGTAAAAATGTCTCTACAATGAGATCACAGAAGTGGAAATCTGATTTCCCATCACAATTTTCCCCCAAACATTTCTTCACCCCAAAACATAAATCCTAGTGACACTGGGGGAGCTACATTCTTCTAAAGTGAAGGTTCCAGTGGGACTCCCAGTTCTCTATCTGATCCTGTCTCCAGTGTTAGTGGTCTTCTCATTAGTGGCTGCCTGCCTGTATTTATAGGGTCTCTCCGGTGCAGAGAGTTCATCATGTGCTTGCAGAAGCAGAATTTATGATGCACACAGAATATTTTATAACGGTTCCTCTTCTCAGTTTCCTTCCAGCTGTCTGCTGGTTCTTCAAGTATTGATATTAAGCAAACTAACAAGGCCAAAAGTAGTTTTTCATACCCTAAGTTTAAGGAGGATACTTATTTGTTTTAAGATGTACAAATATTGCAGTGTAAATCAGAGATGAGCAAAGTGGCTCCAGACTGGTCAGACAATGACCGTGTGAAGCATAGCTGCATTTGCCCAGAGCTTTGCCGTTGCCCTCTCAGACGGGCTCTTCGCACCCAGTGAGGTGCCGTGCGCGTCCTCGTGTCACTAGGACCCTTCCCTGTCCCAGGCCCAGCTTTCTGAGGGCTGATCTGCCCGGGGCTCTCCCTGTCTCGTCTCATCCTTTCTGAGTGCAGTGCCAAGCACACACAGCTGCTGAATGGCCAAATCTGTCTTTTTGCGATACTTGTTGAGGTGGATTGGCTTTTGCTAAGCTGCATGAGGAATTCACAACTCTATTATCTTAAATGTGGTCAACCATGACTAGTAAATGTGATCAGTGTAAATTATCTACAGGTAAATAAACCTTTTACCTATTCAGGTCACCATTGCAGAGAGTGAAGAATTGAATAGTTTTAAAAGTATATATTTTTAATGTAACACATAGTCTTCACATTTTGTGGACATTTGTATTTTTGCTTCTTTCTTACTACAGAATTGCTAGAAAAAACATAATTGACTTTTTAAAAAAAGTCAAAGACAGCTTCAGAAGGTTGGAAAGACTTTTTTTTTGGCTTTCAGCTAGCATAAACATATCAAGTTAAGCATCCTAATCTAGGCCATTTGGTTCAGCTCTGACAATTTTGCCTTAGGCAATGGTTGGAAAACTGTGGTATGTGTTACAACTAACCAGCTAAATTGCCTAATTTTGATCTTGAAATTTCCTCAATGCAGTCTAATCAACATATTTCACTTTGTTTCGTCTCTGAAATTGAAGCCTCTTTATTCTGGCTGCTTTTTAGCTAATATTTTCCCCTCTTCTCTATGTTTATACCTACCATGAGATAATCAGGAATTGGCTCTTCTGAATGGCAAATGTAATGCACAGTGAAATTTTGGGGATAATTCCTTAACAATTGATGCAGGTGTTATCCATGTTTCTTTTCTTTTTAAGATTTTTTCTGGAAAACTTTCACATAATAGTTTTTGCTTCACAAAGCAACATGCTGTTCCTTGCAGGGATACAGGCTTTTTATAGTGATACACTGTGTAAAGACAGGGCACAATGGACATTAATAGGGAAAAGAGAGGTTCAGTTTGGATATACAATTTTTTCACTATGAGGACAGACAAGCAGTGGAGTAGGTTGCCTAAAGGGATTATGCAGTCTTCATCCTTGGATTTTCAAGAGCCAACTGGATAAAACTCTGAGCAACCTCATCTCACCTTGCCTTGAGCAAGAGGTTGGACCAGAGACTTCTTGAAATCCCTTGATCACTTGAGATCACATGCAAAACCAACCTTCTCTACACGTAAGGAGTTTGTGTGCATTGTATATGAAACTCCTGGGCTGAACCTCTGAACATCTCTAAACACAAGGCTGTACCCGAGGCACTTAAAATGGGCAATTAAAGCTACACGTAGTTAGAAAGAGCTTCTTGCAAGTACTTCCTTCTCGCCGCTACTGTCTGCTTTCTCAGGAGCTGCTCTGCCTTTTCTGCCTTAAAGACTATTCCTCTTTCTCCTTTCTTGCTGGGTTAATCTGATTTGGAAGTACTTGTCTCAGGATTGGTTGCTGCTTGACAATACATTATAACTTGATGTCCTTATCATATGAATACATTACCAAATATGTATTTTGGGATACACCTGAGAAATATTTATCTGTTGGAGCTGTTTTTAGTTCTTCTCTGTGAATGTCTGTACAGACCTCTTGGAGGTAAAAGAATGTAGGAGGCGTAGAAGGGAGTTTTGGCAGTTTGTACAACGTACTACATTTGTGGATTATAAGACCTACTGACGCTCACACTTATGTGCATTTCTAAAGAAGCTCCTTAAGTCTCATTTACAATTAAACATCCTGAAAAAATTTTATCTTACAGGGCAGGACTGCAGCTGTCTTCAAGCAGTGCACTTCTCTACTTGCCCTCTTCTTTCTTCTCTCCTTCCCCTTGTTCTGTAGACTTCTTTCCACTTAGCTAGAACTCTGATCAATCTTTTGTCTTATTTTGATGAGTTTTCTCCAATTTCTTTTTTATGTATTGTCCATATTATTTCTTTTTGAAGTCTAGCTAATGATTTTAATTGTATAACAAAACATCAGAGATTTCATTGAGCTTTAAAGTGCAACAGACATGGTGCAAAAGATTTAGTCATGCAATTTCCTCTCTGATGTAATCAAATCATCTGAGGTTTCAAATGGATTTTCTTACCTTTTTAACATTTCAGAAAATCAATCTCCCTTCGGCTGTGGGACTTTCTGGAAAAGTTTGATAGTGATATCAAAACAAGTTTAAACTTAATCTACAGCTTTCCCAGTTCTTACTCTTGGATACAGAGTCTTTAGCTAATGACTGTTTTTTTTCTTTTTTCCATCCTCAAAATGAAATTCATATTGTAATCCAGTGATTTTCTTTAACTAGCTTGCTGTTTTTATCTTTGCTTTTCAAATGAAAGAACTAAGATAAAATGCAGTTTGCTTTTTCAGTAAGGTTTGTTTAAGAGATTTCCGATGGCTAATGGTATTTTAAGTGTGACTTGTTTTTCAATCATCATTTAATATTCTACTAGTCTCTTTTTTATTTGCCTAATTCTGTTGCTACTGGTTGAGTTAAGCTAATGGTGCTGCTGTGGAAAATCCTGTTTTAAACTTTGGGAATGCAGGGAAAACCAGAACTTTTAGTAATGAAAATGAAAGCAGAAAACAAAGCAATAAAGTGAGTAGGACTCCCAAGGCTATTTGTTTGCAGTGCACACTTGATAACCCTTTTTTTTCCCCACCAAAAATAAACAAGCCTGAAAAAAAAGTAATGTCCAACATAAGGTTTGTAATTCAACCAACATAAAACCAGTTCTACAAACAGAAAAGGCCACTTAAGAACAAAATCACATGAAGAAGTGTGATTTTGTTTAGCAGTTTAGCAGAAGTTTAGCAGACATGGTGTTGAAGGCTATACAGCTGGACTCGATGATCTTAAAGGTCTTTTCCAATCATAATGATTTTATCTGTCTATGATTCTTGGTGCACATTTTACACAGAGCAAGTGCCTTGATTATGGAAACTCCCTGTATCCTTGTATAGTCTTAACCTGAGTGTTCACTGCACCAGGAATGATATTGGAGGAAACATGTGCCTCCATCTCAGAAATCTTTGTTTGACCTTATATCCCCAATGTGTATTTAAGTATATAATTTCAAAGCTTGTTCTGAAAAAGAAATATAATTTGATCTGCACCAAGAAGGTTCTCAAACAGTGATGGCATCCCCAAGCAGAACCTCTTGTGTGAGCTGCATATGCTGTACATTATTTATCCTTGTATGAATTAAATCATTGATTTATACTACTATAAAAAATAATCCTCCTCTCCTGTCATACACACCCTTCAGGATACTCTGAACTCTCTGAGCTATCTGAGCAGGCCCACAGGGCTCAGAGTTAGTTTTGTTGCTCTAATCCACCAGAGAAATCTTGCTAGTCAGTAAATGGCCATCTGAAGCGTGTGCGCGCAGTTGTGTAGCACGGAGCCGTCTCCCTGGGGACACGGGCTTTAAGAGCTGTTGTGACATGGAGTGTTTCACTGTGTTCCCATGTTGACTAACTGTTCTGCTCTGGCAGAACTACTACTACAGGAAGAGTAATTATTCCTGAATGAAAATTTGCTTCTGTATTCCCACAGAATAAATTGCTGCCGTGAAGGGTCAGGGGAGGAAGGCTTTGGAGGATTTCTGAACTGCACTGGCAGCCCCTCTCCAGAATGTGGGACATTCCTATATGCTGGTTCTATAACGGCTTTCCTGCAACTAAATAGTTTCCAATGATGGACATAGGAGCCAAGAACTGTGAGTTAAGGAACCAGATTTTAAAAGAAACCATATATTCTAAGGGATTTGAACTGAATTGAAAGCTTTAAATATAGTACACAGGAATTAATTTAAAATAATGTAATGTCAATACTACAGAAAGGGAGCGTATCCATTGGACAAAAAGAGTTCACATAGCCCAATTTCTGTGAATATAGAATCTATTACTAATGTACAGCCATCTTACCACCTTTAACTTTGGACAGGATTCGTTCTTACTTTGCAAAGATGTGAAGGCTTCACTAGACTTTCAGGTATTCACCTAAGTAGAAATATTAATTCAGTGCCAGAGGAAGTTTACCTTTTTATAATTATCTACTCAATAATATGAAATAAATACAAAATAGAATAAATGTATGTATATATAAAATAGAAATAAGGAAAGCAAACATATCTAAATTGTTTTCCTATGTCTGGAGAGAATAGATCCAATCCAATTTTCTTGCCTGTGTTTATCTGAACCTGTTATAGTCTATGTCTTGTGCTTACCCTCACCTTTACCTTTCAGAGGTGAGACCTGTGCTGCTCTTACATTCTCGCAAATGAGAGATGATGTGCATTTTTTTTGTTTTGGTTCTTTTCTTTCATGATCTGCCTTTTTTTTCTTTTTAACTTATGTAAAAAAAAGTAATTTTTAAAACCTTAAACTTGTAAGAGCTTACTTTATAAAGAAGTTGTCTTAAGGCCTATTAAAAAGGTCTACAAAAGTCTGTTCATCTACATCACCTTTCTTTCTGTGTGAGTTCTTGGCCATAGGAAAAGATCAACCCTTCTAATCTGTATGTAAAGCATCTGTGGGGTCTTCACGATGAATGACTCCCAAACAACGCTAGGCCTTGGCTTATTGCCGTAGGAAGCCTCTGTGCCTGGTGGGTGGGTTGATGCTCTGTGCTGAGCTTTAGCTGCTTGTGGGAGAACGCTGGCTACGCTCACGTTAAACTGTAAACTTTTTGGTAGTGATCTTGTGGCACTTGAGCGGCACCTTCTATGTTTGTGTCGCTGCTATGAGTATAGAAGCATCAAGGAAGAAACATGGGGTACTTGATTTCAGGATGACTTGAAGGAAGCTGCTTAAAACACAACAGATGTAATGAATTTCTGGGAATTTCCATAATATTATTTGGGAAACATATAATGCAATGCTCAGTGTGGCTAAAAAGCACAAAGAGGAAATAAGCAATTAATCCTGAGAAAACACAGGCAGAAAAGGACATGAAGTTGATGCTTTGTTTCCATACTGATCTTTGATTTTTCTTTCTTTTTTTTTTTTGCTTGTTTGTTTTTAATGCTATCTGATGAAGTAATCTTGATGGTGACGTTTCTGGCCAACCACTTGGCTCTGCATTTTGTTTTCCTCTTTTTCATCTCTGATTGACAGTCCCACCAAGAAATAACAATGAAACATTCATGAGGTCAATCCCTAAGTGATTCAGAAAGGACTTTCATGGGACTAGATAGTGGTATTAAAATTTCCTAGGGCACAAGTGTGATTTGAAGAAAGGGACAAAAGTTATTATCTGAATAATGCTGGCTGAAATATAAAGGGCTGCTTTTGGTGAATAATTAGAGAAAATATCCCCAAATCATCTTTAATTGCTATAACATTAAAAACAAAGTTATTAACAGGGATGAGGCATATTTTTGCTTTGGCTCCAAGCAAGTGAATGATATTTCCTCTTTTACTTGGATAATAACTTGTTAGACTCATTCTTCCCAGGGAGAATGGTTACCCAGGAAGTTTGACTCACTAAAGAGAACAACCACCCGAGTGTTGAGATGAGTCAGATGGATTTTATGGCATGCAATTTCCTTCATTTTCTCCTCTCTAGGGAATATTCTTTATGAAACTGCTGATGAGGAAATACCAGAATGATACATATGACTTGATGTCAATTTGTATTTTTGGTCTGAATTGCTAGGAGATGCAACTATTGCAAAGCATGCAGAACTCTAGCCACAGGAAAACTAGTCTGCCTTGAACTAGGCTTGAGCCTAGGCGTAGGCAAATACCCTTTGTGGAAACCAAATACTTTTTTGTGATGATATCCTGGTGCTTTTAGAGGCACTTTCTGATGAAAGCAGGGATAAAAGAAATTCAACTCTCATGACATCATATACGTAGAGGGGAAAAAAAAAGGCCAGTTCATGGGCTTAGGAAATGAGCATGGAGTATTGCTCATGATGCTTGGGAAAACAGGTCTGTTATCAGCCTCTCAATATCCTCAGAGGCCTCCCCAAATTGAGGGAGCAGCGCTATAGGACAGATGCATGAGAGATCTTTTTAGGTATCATATGTCTCTTGGATATCTTAACATTCAATGAATGTGAATTTGTTACTGGAGAGAAATATTCTATGCTTTTAGGTAATGGCTATGTTATGATGTTATATTGATATAAATGATTATGATGGAAATCAAGGTAACTAAACTCAATGGGAGACTCAGGGAAGAAGGTGGCAAAATTTATTTTAAAGAAAATTTCATGTATTTCACTCATCACATTCCTGTATTCCCTACAGCCCTGTATTTACCAAACCAGGTGGTCTGCGTGTGTTTGGTTGTGTGCAGGACATGACAAGACTGAGGGCTCTTGGGTCCTTGCTGTCTTCTGGGTTCCTTGTGACTGGTGGCGATGACCTGGGTTTGGGATGCATCTTTAATGCCCTTTGAGTGTCAGCAGTGAGAGCTACACCCCAGCCTCGCTTACTGCCCGGAAATCTTAATCTGCCCGTTTTATTTGTTTCCCTGCTTTGGGGTACCTTTCTGCTTGCAGTATTTGCTCCTGTCAGGGTAGGAAGATGATGAAGCGACACACACTGTGCACTTTGGCATTGCATCACTCTCCTGGCATCTGAGCACAGCCCTTCTGATCTTGATGCAAACAAGGTGTTCTGCAGTGTTTACCAGTGCGATCGCTGTCAGGGAGGTATCACTACACAGCACTGATTTGGCTCCTGTTGTTTCTTCTCTTAGACACAGGCATTTCCATTCCTGTCTCCTTCAGACCTAGCTTTATGTTTCTGTTACAAAGCTTTATATTAATGTTTGATGTTGTTGCTCATGTATGCCATGTTCTGCTTTCTGTAACAAAATTACCTTATTTTTCACATGCAGCCTTTGGAAGTAGGCAAATTATTGATTAGGAGATCTTAGGAAAAATAAGGTTTGATCACAGAGCTGGCTTGTTTGCTTAGAAAGACATTTACCTATTTGGGTCTGTTCCATGTTGTTGGTCCCTGTCTGCAAAATCTCGCTGATTATTAAAATCAGTAGTTTTGAAGAAATTGTTTCCAAGTCTCTTGCAGTGATTTGCATGACTGGTTGTAGTCCTGGGGTCTGTTTGTCCATTTAGCTGCCAGTAAGCTGCCAGTATCTGCAGTGCTAGGAGAGTGAAGGAGAGTTAGGACCTGGGGAGAAACACTTCACTGTTGACAAGCTGTTTTTCATCCTCCTGCCTTCACTCATCTCAGCTTCACATTTCACTTGGTGCCAGGATGGGTGAGACCTAAACAGGAGATTGAATTTGGTTCCTGAGAATAATTGTGGTTCATAGTTTGTTACTGTGATGTCAGCAAACCCTCTACATGCAGAATTCATATGGAAAATCAGGTTTTTGTTTTGCTTTTTTTTAATACAGAGTGTTTATGCTGATGGTTAAACTAATTCTGGACAGTCTAGACATATGGTGGCAAAGTAACTATCTGAAGGCTTGTGCTTTCTTCTCTGTTTCTTACCTCTAATAACATACGTAGGTAAACATAACAGTGGTAATTGGGTTCGTGTGTGTAAAACTCTGGTTTATCAAAGAAACAAATAGTGCATCTCCCTGAAAAGCACAAACATGCTGCATTCTCATTTCTTACCATTGCAAGAAATCCTTCTCTGTCCATCTGCTTCTCACTAAGAATCGTCCCTGCACTTCAGTGTGGCTATTTTCGTCCTGCTGAGACTGCCTTATTCAAATGAATGATTTATAAATAACACTGAATTTGCTGGGTTTCATTTGTTCTGAGAAAACTTTTTAGAATATATTGAAAGAACTGGTTACAAAATACGTTTTGTCATCACTTACATGACACTTACCATTTCCATCGTTGCTTAATTTAATTAGATATACAGGTAACATGTCAAAAATGAATCTTTTTAACAATTCCCTTTCTAAGCCTTAGTATTCTCAGATTTTTTTTAACAGTCTTTTGTTTTTCACCCAAATTCATTTTCAGCCTTTCAGCTTGCTCTTCAGCTCATTACAGAGCACAGCTGAATACCTTTCTTCAAAATGAGAAGGCTGACGGCAGGAGCACCTCGATGCTTTGAGTGTGAACTCAGCCGTTCCCCGGAGCTGCCCAGGCTCGGCGCCGCGAGGGGCCGTGCGGCTGGGTGGTCTGCAGGCCGCCCACCTGCAGCGAGGGAGCGAGGGAAGGAAAGAATGCAATTACGGGCTAATTAGAAACCCAGATTTTCTGCTGCAAAATGTGGTGTTTCCTTTTCTGCCTCAGAAGTGAAACAGACCTTTTTTTTAAGCACATAAAAACAAAGTCACCAGCAATGAAATGACACAGTCCAAAATAGCCAGGAACTAGTGGTTAGGTTCTCTGCCTGATTCACATATCTCTGCAGTCTCTAACTACCAGCCTGTGGGCTATGCTGATGGTAAAATAGAGCCGAGTCATGAAATACCTCTCCAAAATACCTCTTTAATATGGGCATGTTCCAAGGGAAAGGTTCTTTCCCCCCGACTCTTTCAAACAAATTAGTATTTTCTGACTTAAAGACATTTTAGAAATACTCCCAACACCTGTAATTAAAGCCTGGGCTTTTGTGTGTGTCTGTGCATATACATGTCTTCCCACTTTCTTACCCTCTCAATTTTCCTGCCCTGCCCTGAAGGAAACAGTGTACATAGAGCAACATGGGAAATGGTGCCTTTCTGGAGAAAAGGTGGTCACTCATGAATGATGAATCAGTTCTGGGAATCTGACTTGATGCTTGCTTAGGATGGAGTCTTGCTAGTGGGTAAATTTAGTTTACAGAAAGGTCAATTTGCCAAATGAGCCTAGTAGGTCTTTTTCTTCAGATTTAATATATGTTTTAGGATAGGAGGAGAGTGTCTCTTTTCAAAGGTGTCATTAGATTCACCATGGAAAAACCTATCTGAACTTCACAGTTTGCTTCTATAATCTTATTTAATGTCTATACATACATTAACTAAATTAATTGTGTGCATTAATTTACAATCAATAACATTTTTAAATGCCAATTTCACAGTTCACCTGTTCCCAGATCACTTAGAAGCCATCTTATCCCTTTACTGATTGGAAAGATGTTCATTTAGCCTAGTCATCTCCCTTGAATCTCAGTAAGGAAAGTAGAAAGCAGCACTGTCCTGCAGAGCTCTGTGAATCGTGAAAAGCAAGCAATATTTGACCTTGGGATATGTAATCTTTCTTTCATTTGTTGGGTCTATTTCACTGTCGAGAGAAGAGATGAATTATCTATGAGTCCTGTTAGGTTCCAACTTGTGGATAATGAATTTCCAGAATAGAGAATGATTCAATATTTTCCAACGGCTGATACAGGAAAGAGCTTACAGAAGGTCTGAGAACAAATGAAAAAGATCCGTTTTAAGGCTCAATCTTTCTAATCTGACTCAAGAAGATGTGTCTGGTTTGTGCTCCTATTTCAGTATCCTACAAATACATCTGTTCTTCTGCAGAGCACTTTCCCATTGAGGTTGTTTACTGTAATGAGAGCAGATTTTGTGAGCCCAGGCCTTATTAATTGTAATTCAGCAGTTTTCAAAGTTGAACAACTTAAAATATTTAAAAGCAGTTAACAGACAAAAATGAAAAAGTCTTTTGAATGCCTCTGGGGCAGGCTGGGAGCAGAATAAGAAGAGGCAACCGTCACGAGCAATGATAGAAGCGTGGAAAACTGGGCTGCACAGGAGTTGGAGAAGCCATCTAATCCACATTAATTTCATCTTGTGGAGTTCCAGACAAAATGACTTGTAAAATGTTCATTTACACTGCTAAGTAGAATTTCACTTGCCCCAGATTACTGAATNAGAGAAGCCATCTAATCCACGTTAATTTCATCTTGTTCCAGACAAAATGACTTGTAAAATGTTCATTTACACTGCTAAGTAGAATTTCACTTGCCCCAGATTACTGAATTAACAGGTATATTTACAGCTTGAGAGAAGTGAAAAGCTGCTGCTCCCAGAGTCACACAGCATTACAGAAAGGACTGCCTAGCTGTGAGCATCCTTTTAGACCCACCCAACTCAATGGGGCCCTACAAAGATGCAAAANGGAAAAGCTGCTGCTCCCAGAGCCACTTCAGAGTGACTAGTCTGGGATTTCATCTTTGCAGACTAATTCTGTGATCCATCAAATCCTTTTGCTGTTTCTTTCTGTAGGACACAAGACACAGCATTACAGAAAGGACTACCTAGCTGTGAGCATCCTTTTAGACACCCAGCTCAATGGGGCCCTACAAAGATGCAAAAATGTTATCCTTTGGAACACAGCATGGCCTCAGTGGCAATGCTGGGGACTTACTGAGCTTTACTTATGTCATTGTGCTCTTCTGTTTTGTGTGTTANCAGATTACTGAATTAACAGGTATATTTACAGCTTGAGAGAAGTGAAAAGCTGCTGCTCCCAGAGTCACACAGCATTACAGAAAGGACTGCCTAGCTGTGAGCATCCTTTTAGACCCACCCAACTCAATGGGGCCCTACAAAGATGCAAAAAGGTTATCCTTTGGAACACAGCATGGCCTCAGTGGCAATGCTGGGGACTTACTGAGCTTTACTTATGTCATTGTGCTCTTCTGTTTTGTGTGTTACTTGCAGCTCAAGTGTCTCTGTATCACTCCTTACTTCATGATTTAGAAATGCCATGTGCAATATTGGAAAACTCAGTAGGACAAGATTTCTAAAGGATTGTAAGCCAAGTCATGCATATAGACACTTAGATGCAAAACTGCTCACTTTGTCTTGTAGGCACCTAAAGTCCAGAGATATGTTATGTCTCCACCTATCTATGCATTTACCAAGGAGAAAGGATTTTTTGAATATTTGTCTCCATTCCCCTGCATTTTTGTGTGTTTTATACAGGCAGCTGCCTGATTTGTAAAATAAAAATACCTTTTCAGGCATTACTGTGGTGATTGTGAGGTACCTGCTAACAGGGAGTTTTAAAAGTGCCCACACATGGTGAAATCTGAGAAAATCTGTATCAGTGTAAGAGAAGACTCTTGGGTCACTTACTGTTTTCCTCATGGGAAGTTACTGCTAGTTACACCAACATGGTAGAAGAATCAAGTCTAGAAGTTAAAGTAACAGGTGAATCTAGAAGTGCTGAAAGAAGAGCCTTGAAAATCCAAATCTGTGTATTCACATGAACTCTTACTTAATTCACAGTCTGATACAAGTTTTGCAGAATGGAAAAGGCCCATTTCATTGGTGTCACCATTGCTTCTCAACCTCATCACTGTGGTTTTAAATCTGGTTTTGAGTTTTTATAGTCAGACATGAAGAATATGATTTTTGTTTTCTTTCACTCCTTGACCCTTTTTCTAAGGCTTTCACCAGAAAAAGGTTTACTTTAGGCATCTGCTCAGCAGCAGCAGAGCTGAGAGCAGCAGGGTTCCTTGCAGTTAGCACCTGTAAGCAAAGACAATGCTTATTTGCACTTCTAAGGAGAAATGAAGAGCTATATGAGGAGTGAAGAGCTGTGCTTGAGCTGTGCTTTTTTGCGAGTGGGTGGGGAGAGGTGCTGGAAGGGCTCAATTCTCTGCTCACTTGTATTAACTTGTTTACCATGCTTTTTGAAAAAAAGAAACTGAAATGACTCTAAGCTATTGACCAGGATACTTAAGCTACTAGGCAATTCATTTGATTTAAATTGGCCTAATCTAAGGTAATTTTATATGAATACAGTTTATTTCTCTTGTATTCACATGTTTGAATTTCTTACTATTAGGGTGTGTCTATATATGTGTTATGTCAGACTTTGAGAAGCTGCTGATACTGGGTTTCAGATATGACATTAAAGTATGAGGCTGTTACCTCTGGTATAATTTAATCAGCACTTTTCCCCACTCTTTTTAATCAGCCGTCACGGATTCCAACAGACTCTCAGCTTAGTGTCACTGTTCAGCTAGAGAACTGCCTATGTTGCTCTTATCCCCTCTTCCTAAATCAGAGTATTTAATGGAAGAGTTCATCTTCTATTTTGTAGTTATGTAACAGTCAGTCTTTAAAGGGCCTTCATTTTCCAGCATGTCGTCTTGTTTCAAACAAACAAAAAACCCCATGTCAACATTGGTAATGGTCTACTGAGCAGCACAGACTCCAGTAAATTCAACATATCACAAAAGTGTCCTGCACTTATTCCTCATTCTAAGTATAAAGCTGTTTGTCAGCCTGGTCAATACATCATAGAAATTCTTCCTGTTATTCACCAGTGATTATTTTCTCTCAAGCTGTATTTAGCTCGGTTCTTGTTTCATCCTTTTTAAACAGGCAACATAATGCACATTAGTAAATGGCTTTCTTTGCCACTTGCATCTTTATCGAGCACAGGGGCAGCTAGGTGGTTCCCTTAAAAGCTCAGTGGTAAATTGATTGATTTCAAACCCACTCAAAAGAGGCTGTTTTGTTACTATGCAAATTGAGGCATCTCATTCTGACAAACTGTACAAACAGCGTGCTATTCCTGCAATAGTTGTAATAATTGTAGATACTACTGCTTCCAGTGCATTTCTAGCTGTATTTGAAGTACCTGAGATTCTGATTTGACACACGAGTCACCATGTAAGAACAGTTTTTGCAGTGTACAAACAAAGATCATGTGCTGTGGTAATTAACCTTGTTCAGTCAAAACAAACAAACAAAAAAAAAAACCCNCTGCAGTGTACAAACAAAGATCGTGTGCTGTGGTAATTAACCTTGTCCAATCAAAACAAACAAACAAAAACCCCCAAAGTAATGCAGAATTTCAAGATACTCTGCAATCAAGCAAAAGCTTTTTTAATCAATTAAAATCTTGGATGATAGTATAATTTTCATAATTTAAGTATCTACCAGAAGCAAAATCTCAGAACTTGAAAAATGAGACAGAGCTCCCACTAGTTTTGATAGCTGTCATCTCATTATAGGAGTTTAACCATGGCAAAATCAAGAAGAACCATGCAAATGCTATCTCTCCTTGTGCCAATCAACTGAGCGAGATTTAAAATATTAAACTTTTTTTTTTATCATGAGTAACATTTCATGACTGATTTATCTTAGTGGGAGGTGTACTATTCTCTAGTGTCATAGTATCTTTATTTCTTGTGTTAGCAGAATCTCAGTAGTTATTTCAATTTGATTATTTTCCCTTAACTCAGGACTAGCAATGCGTATCATATTTGTTTGTCTGCAACCTCAAAATTTTACATACTTTTCTGAAAAAACAACAGCCTTAGCTTTAGTAAGTCTGTTAGCCTTGACACTGCTTTTTAAAAAATAGTAGAAAATGAAATTTCTTCCTTTCGACACGATCTGTGGTTATTGACTACAGATGATGGAAAATAAAAGAAAATTCAATAGTCCTTGACTGTTTTGCTTTAAAATCCTGAGACTATAGGATCATGGGATTTTTGGTCTGACTAATGATCTTAGAATAATTGGATTTGGCAGTTCTGCAACACCCAAAACTTGTCAGCAAATCAAAGCTAACAGTTGGTTAATCTCAAAAACTCAAACCATAAATAGTGTGTTTAGTTTGTGCTTAAATTTTAAGAATCAAATTTGTAATGGTAAAGAAGTGGTCTGGAAATTTCTGAGAGCATCCTGGCTTTGGAGCACACTGGACAAAAACAGTGAGTTTTGAAAAGACTGTTGTTCCAATAGTGGTTGATGCCAAATAGGCTTAGAAGCACCATAAGCAGTTTTAGGTTATGAATAGCGTCTTTGCTCCCTTTACAGCATTTATTATTATAGTGCTTATTGCCACTCAGTGGAAGTTCTCCAGCAATATGCAGATTAATAAATATTTAATAAATTATGAAGTGTTCTCTCCAATGGGAAATCTTTGCAGTAGAAATTGTACCAATGGCAAATATTTTGAAATTTAAATTCATGCATGAAACAATCAGAAATGTATTAGCTATAAAATCTTTCTTCGCACTCTCGTTTTTCATGCACAGTTGTTCCTGTACACCTTTTGATGTTCTTCCACTCATTTGGAACAAAACTCAAAAAATGTGCAAGTGGAGGATTTTTTTTCCTTAGGACTTTTATCCCGAGTGTTCTGCTCTGTGTTTTACTATAGGTTAAGCCAAAGTAATTAGCCTTTTTGTGCATTTTTTACTGGATTGAGATACGATCCAGAGAAACAATTTATTTTTTGTAATCTACAGGTTAATTCTTACTGACTGCTGTGCTTTGAGAGCCCCTCAGGCCTTACCAACAGCCTTATCAAGCAGAGTGTCATGTCCATGAATATCATTGTGTGAGGTGGTGAGGAACAGCAGTGATGGTTCTGAAGTCACCTGGGTATTTTTAAAACTGAAAAGAGATTAAACAAGGGTAAAATCCCAGCAAAGAATAGATTCAAGCAAGAAAAAAATTCCATTATTTTAAGCAATCCCATGCAATATCTAGTCATATTGTTCTGAAAGGTTTATCCAACAGCTTGAACCCAGCAATGTATGTGAAAGTTCCGAACCCAACTCAAGAAGACAGAGAAGATGTTGGAGAAGACTTAGACTCTTCATACCTTTTTAGAAAGGATAATCTAGCGCATTCATGGAGCACTTGGGCTTTGCTCCAGCAGATTTGGTGCTCCCCGTGGCATGGCTTCCTTCCTGCGCAACTTAAGGTCTGCTCTCTGAACTGGCAAGAGGGAGGAAAGGGTTAATAAATGTGGCTTTAACCAGGACACACACAGCAGGTGTTCCTCCTAGGCCATGGCTCAGAAACAAGAAGAGGTATCCTCTTCTGCCAGGGTTAAACAAAATCCCACTTGGGCTCTCATTAACAGGCTTCAATGGTGGCCAAGAAAACCCAATGAAGGCTGTGGAGAGTTAGAATTTAAGATAAAGCTGACACTGGACTTGTTTAGATAGACACTTGTGCAGTGCAGGAGGTTTTTGGAGGATGTTAGCTGGTACTTGTTTTTATTGGGCTCTTTCTAATAGTGCAAGGTAGTTGTGATGACAGAATTTTCAAAATGACACACAGAGGCAGTGATGGCTGCAGTAGGACATGCTAGGGTCCCAGTTGTGTCCCAGCAGGACACAGCTAGTGGCTGCATCCTACTAGGTCGGGCTGCAGGGTCACTGCTGAATGCATGTTACCATGGACCAAGGTCATAATGAAGTGTGTATGTTTACTGCAAAGTTCTCCGAGTTACAGAATTTTGTGTTTAATAATATAATTATTATTAATTATGTGTATGGAGATGGTGAATCTCTCATATGAAGTGAGGGATTTGGCATTGCCGTCTGAAGAGGGCAGTGGCCACATGCATTGCCTTTTGCGTGTGCAAGGGGTGCACAGTTACCTGTATAATTACGGGCAGCCAGGGCAACTAGCCTTTTCTTGTGAGTTGGGAGCCCTTCTAGAAGCCTTTGTGACTTGGTTGGGCACCCAACAGAAAACAGGACACTTGGTTTCAGTTGTTTGGAGGTCTGAAATTAGCATCAATTTTAATTGCAATAGCTGCGGACTTGCTGTTCTCTGGGAGGACTTGAAGATAAATGTTTTAGTAAACAGATGATGTACCAATGAACTTTTCCAATAACTATTAAAATGAAATGCTGCAAAAGTAAATAATGTTTGAAATATTGAAATTGCTAAACTATAATGGGATCAATATTTTTTAGGAATGGCTTATGAAATTTAGAAGTTTTATTAAGTTATGATAGTATATCTTCCAAAATTCAAAATTAACCATATGTGTGATTCATGGACTACTTGCCTTTCAAATTAATTTAATATTTGATGTCTATCTTGCCTTTTACTGATAGTATCAGGGCCAGAGCACACTGTTTTACCTAATTTCAATAAATGTTGACAAAAAGGAAAGAAGTGCGTATTTATGCACTAGAGTCCCACTGGAGATGCATCTCCAGTAAATAGTTCCATGAGTGGCATTATTTACGGAGTGCATGGTGGACTCAAAGTCCGCTAGTATATAGTTCCCTGACAGTGTTTAGTTTGAAATATTTTAAAGAAATCTCATAAATCTTTGATTTTATGTGATAGGCTTTTAAAATTTGCTTCTATAAATGTTGCAAGTTTAGGCTCAGTTCAACTCAGTTCAGCTGAAGGTGATAAAAGTTGTTAATATCTTGTGGAGCACATCCTTACTAGTTTTTTCTTTGCTTTTCTTTTTCTTTTTTTTTAAAAAAAGTAGATAGCTTTAAATTATTCAAGAATTCAATTTAAATTTTTTTTTTGAACTTGTGAATGGTATGCTGTGGCACTGATTGTTTAATCGGGGATTGCTATTGATTGTACCTTGATGCTGACAGAACTGTTTTTCTTCCCTTTGTGGTTTTCTCACCTTCAGAACTTGCACAAGGTGACTCTGATACTCGCAGCCGCATTCAGTTATATATAAAAACGATGAGTTAAAAATTTGCGGGTGGAGTCTTAGTTAAATTATGATTAGGCAGAGATGACATTACCCAAAGTGTGTAGTTTTTATAGGTAGTTGAACATACAAAAACTAAATTGTCTGAGTTTTGCAATCCACTTGTCTGCACTGTGTTTTTTAGACTGGAGTCCACAAAATATGAATTCTTTTATTATTAAGACACAAAATGAATATAAAAAATCCAATCAAATAATACTCAGTCTCAGTCGAACCCAGTTTTCCTCTGGTCCCTCTTCTTTCCTACAAAAGAGTTTCCTTAAGGTAGTTCTTAATTTTGCAGCAAGAATCTGCTATTCATATTACCTTTTTCCTGATTTCTTGAAAAGTCATGTATATTCTCATGTTTAGAGAATAAGCAAGGAAGGCAATGGTTAAACCTTCCCTAACCAAGAGCAGTCAGAGATACTGTCCCCTGGAAAGTTATCATTTGGGTTTCTTAACTCAAAAATGAAGGGAGGATTTTTTTGTGTGTGTATTTTTGCTGCTCTGTGTCCTTTATTTCCAGGGTTTCTGATCCTGTTTGGGCACAAGTTTCAGCTTCTTCAAAACAGCCGATGCCTGTCAGGCCATTTCTCTGGCACGTGACACCAGCAGCTTCTGAGCCTGGCTCGCAGGGCCCTGCTGGAGGTGACAGTGCAGCACTAGGTGCCCTCAACCAGGCAGCCCCAACATCTCCAGCCCCACAGGAGCCTCACGGTGGCCAGGACCAGGCCAGGGACCTGCCTATGGGCACCGCTCCTCCAAAGGGCAGTTCCCAGTGCAGAAGCTTCTGCCCGACTGTCACCACAGGCAGCAGCCCTGCTGCCCTGCCTGAGAACTCTGCTTCTGATTAGGAGGTTTTGCCACTGGTTCACATTGTGCTTAGATCATCTGATCAACTGCCCTCAGATGGAAGTAAAGCACTTGCATTTCTTCAAGGCACTAATTCTGCAGATTGGGTTTTTTTCTACCTTCTGTTGAGCATTTTTCCTTCTGTTGAGCATTTAAAGCCCATATAGAACCTTAGCATTCACAGAAGCACCCTAAATGACATAATGCTGAGTACAAAACATTTAAAAAAATCTAATGTTTACTTTGAGCCTTCTGCCACTTACTACATGTCATAACAAAATTTGCACTGTTATTTAAGTTTAGGAGATGTGACTAGTATAGACAAGAAATTTTCATTTGTCTATTTGCAGTCTATTTGTATCTTTGTACTTGGGGAGGAATTAGTTCAAATTAAAAACAACAAGCAAGTGAAAAAAAGTAAACAAGAAAATGAGTCAAACTCCTACAGCCATCTGCTTGAAATACTACTAGGACATGGGAGCCACAATTATTTGCATTTCAGGCTAAAAAGTCATTGTAGCTCTGGGAATAAATTAGCAGTTGTAAATTAGTGAATGAGCTGTATGCGTTTTTAATTTTCTCTTTACACATTGTTATCAAACAGATTGCAAAGAACTTGGTTGTTCACTGGTTATTTCAGTAAATCGTTTCTGGCTGACAGATCACTTGATGAGTTCTTTGCTGTGAAAAATTGCTCTTCATTTTTTGATGGTTTGGGATTCTGTTCTGCAATGTGTTATGTGCATATGGCTCTTGCTTAGGTTGATAGTCTTATGTGAAAATTTAGTGGGAGTCATAGTGAAGTGAGAGCAGAAACATAAGTTAGTATCTCTCATAAAAGCTTTCAAAATCAGTGTGTAATATTTTAATGTATGTTGTAAACAACTCAGCTCACAGCTTCTTGAAAGAGCAAAGGAGAGACCTCTTTAGTGCCTAAATGATGTGCCTTGAGGTGGTACAATCCACGTGTGGAGAAGGAGGGGAGACACTGGTGTTACACTGCTACTGTAAGCAGTAGCAATGCTGGAAGAGTGGTTAACGGGACTGGGCATGGAACTCATTGGTTAGATATGAAATATCAGCTAAAAGAAAAAAGGATTACATGACAGCCTTCTATTGCTTCTGATATCTCAGTACTTTAAAACTTTTTAAATTTTTCCATATGATATTTGGAAATTGGATGATTTTGAGCATTTTACTGGTGGGAAGGTTTCAGCGTGTAAGTTGCTGTGTAACTTGCCTTTAATTATGCTTTGATTATGCTGCGCAGATTTTGACTGCCTGAGTTTTCGAAAGGCTAAAACACATATTTGTGTTTCTGAACTAAGCAGCAGTTAGATATTCTTTGGTATCTTCTCTTGCATAACCACTTGAGGTATCACACTCCTACCTGGGATATAACTGGTTCTGAGGTTTGCATGTAAGCTATTAAAATTTTGCATTTCTGAGCACTGGGAAAAAAAAAAGTTTAAGCCACAGAAAAAGAAATTGGTTACTGACTTTGTGAAGGTTGCTACACTTTCTAAGCATTTGGGAGAGCCCTTGCACTGCTGCTCAATCTCATGCATGATTCCCTAGGTCACTCTCAGAGGAAAGGCAGGAGCCCAGAGGTTCAGCCAATCTCTTGCTGGGCCCGGGAGACTCATCTCATCTCTTCTGGCAGAGCATCCGCTGGTGAATCCTCTGGCTCTGAGGCTCCCAGCAGCTTGCAAATGTGAGATCTATGTCCTTGAAATAAAAACATCCTGGAAATGTTTAGAATTTCATCCAGTTGTATACAGTCTTAGTTTGACCTATGCTTTGTGTACATATGCATTTTTTTGCAGTGTGGATATTTATCAAATATATCTTCCAGAAATAACATTTAATAACTATATGTACATTGAGCAGCAGCATCTCTGGAGAATTACTGATTTTCTGTTCCACATAGCACTGCAGTAATATCAAGTTATAAGAAATATCTTTGTTATAAAAGTAATCATCTCTCTAAACCTGTCTTAGTATTGTGGACGTTAGCTTAGACTATGGACGTTAGGTTAATCTCTGCATTAAAATAAAAATTAGTCTGTCAGTTATTTGCATGTGATTATTAATTTTAAGTCATTTGGGAGAATAGCATGAATAGATCCTTGAGACACATAAATGTCAGTATAGCTTGTGTAACAAGTTCACAAAGTTAGCATGGGTAAGGTAAAACATTTGTAAATAGTATCTATATATATTTCCATTGCTTACAGGTTATGTTACCTTTGTTGTTTATATGTAAATGCCATGAAATTTCTTTATTTTCTCCTCTTTTAGTGTTGTTTTGGCACAAGTCTTACCTGCAAAGACTTGTTTGTCAGCAGGACATGTGGCGTGCAGTGGCCTGCATTACACCCAGAGTAAGTTAGATAGCCAGGTCTAACCTACTTGTGGCTTGTGTGTGAGGTCAGCTGTACATGTCATATTCTGAAAACTCTGGTGTGCTTATACGTTCCTGAGGTAAGGGTTAGATGAAGATTAGGGAGAACATCAAAGCTGCAGTTAAACTGAAGTAAAAGAGTTTAAGCCAAGACATTAGAGATGCCTTTGAAGTGATTAGAGATTAAGCACTGTCTCTTTCAAGTGGGATACTTATCTGTCTTTCAATATTTAACTAATACGATGTGACAAGCAATGCTTTTCTGCAGAGCTGTGCTGTGTTGCAAGCCATGAGGCCAAAGGCAAGTGACTTCAGTTGCTGAAAAATTGTAGTAATCCTTTAAACTCACTGCTAGAATATCTGCAAATGTTGAGCAAATGTTTCAAAGTTGGGAGGACCTCACAATACAGACACTTTGCAATGAGTGTGGTACAGAAGGTGGCACTGGCATGGGGTAGATCTGGGTATGAATCTCTGAGAATGTAATGCCTTAATGTAATGTAATGCTGAAATATTTTGGGATAGATAATTCATCTTCCCTTAAGATGTTTTAATGGCATTTTGCAGAAAATAAATTTATTATCCCTTAATAAAATAATGTTGCCTTTTTCTGCTACCTGTGTTAATCCATTTTGGCCTGTCAAGCTTAATACAATAGTTAAAATAAACACAAGAGACCTTGTTACTCTAGTCACATACATGAAAATGAAACTGAAGGGAAACCAAGTGTGAGTGCTTTTCTGCCTAGAAAGTGACGGCTAGATTCATCTGTATGTTCAGTTTCCACTAATAATTCTATATATTTACAGCTATATCTAGAATTCTTATTTTTATAACATGAAAACAAAAATAGCTTTGTTTATGGTCTCTTTCCCCAGAGAATCTGCAGTATAAAAGTCCATAGAATAAAAAAAATAATTTATGTTGGAAGGAACCTTGGGAGGTCATCTGGTCCAGCCAAATGCAAAATACCAACTGTGGACAATCCTTATCTAGCTCTGAAGAGCAACGATGAGTGTTTATGAGCTGGTGGGTGCAGTTGTCTGTGCATTAACCAGTCTGTTGATGGAGAGTTGTCCTGATAAACGAATTGTGTCGAGGTAGAGGGAAATGCAGTCCTGTTCCTGCATTCCACTATTAAATGAATAAACTATTCACCATCCTCACAAAAATGAATTCACATTCTGCTGAATAGTTTCTGTGCTTGGTTTTAAAAGCAAGATACTATCTGTATGTACTGGAATGAGGCCTACAGCTCTCTCAAGGGATGACATTCATTGGGAAAAATAATGGCCAGGCACAATTTCAACCATATATCATGTAAACATTGTATCCTAGACAAATATCTGCTGTGCAGTCTTGTTACAGCATATATGCTTACTGTTTTCCTTGATAGCTATTGCCTGTAGTTTTTATATTGTTATAAATTTATAAGTATAGTTTATAGTTGTTATATTGTATATAAACAATATAGCATGTATTGTTTACACGTAAATCTCCTGCCATTATTGTAGAGTGCTTAATGCTAAAGCTAATGGGAGAGTGTTAATGGCTGATGGTACTTGCTCTGTTCACAGGAGACTGGCATTAGAAAGGATGAGAATGTTACCTTAATCTACAGAAAAAATATATTTCATAAATAATAGAAATAAAGGAAAAGGTTGCTTGCTCTTTGGAGATCTTAAATACAATGCAAATGGGCTTTACCACCTGAAGGGCAGGTAGTTTCAAATCAGCTAGAGAATTCCCAGAGCTGTTCAGAAGTGAATTGAGAAGCTCTTGTGTTTTTAGAGCTGTATGCATATACAGTGTCGTAGTGTCTCCCATGTAAAATGTTTTCTACTAACGTGGGGATAAGCATCTGTTTACAGAATATGAAAGCTTATTAATATTTCATGAATCTTTTATCGACTCTTCTAAATATACCTTAATATAATATAGTGACAAAAAGCCCAGGCAAAAATAATTCTTAGAATGGGAGTAATTTATGGAGAGTTTCTGTTCTTTTGTGCTGCAGGTTTTCAGATTGCTGCAAGCACTTCTTGTTTAAGGGACAGCTGGATGCCTCAAGCTGAGAAGTAGTTTTTGCAGTTTCTATTCTTTTTTCCTTTCCACTGCCAAATTGTCAATATGCTTGTTTTTTTTTCAGTGGAAAGCAGAGAAATGCTTGCGTTTGCTTGTGCTAATATTGCTAAATGGACAGACGAGTCGCTTGTTATTCTGTGGTGAGATAAGTCCGTGTGATTTTTATGTTGGTGACAAACCTGGAGAATGAGTCTCCTGCTTTCAGGAGGGATGTGCAAGACTACTAGCTCGGGCCGAAAAGAGAAGGAAATAATCATTTATGAGTCGCTGGAGACACTAGTTTTGTTACTGTAGGGTGGGTCAAGAGGAGCTTCCAGGTTAGTATCTCCAAAGTGTTTGGGTAGGAGACCATTTCCGTGGAAAGCCTGGCACTGTCACATTGGCTTTATTTAATTATATAACCAGACATGAGTGAGGAATGTCGTGTGTGTGTATTCCTGTTCCCAGTCACTTTGGAATTTAGCTGCTTGGGGAAGGTGCAGTAGATGGAGTTATTTAAATAGAAAATTCCCCTCTTTCGGTCTCGTGTGTTACCATACTTTTTTTGGAGTTAATGAAGAATGCCACTTCAAGGTCTAGAGCTTTCCCTTCCAATTATGTTTCTAAAAATGAGTTTCACTAACATTTCAGACTTACTATACACACAGCAAAACTATTCCCTCCAATAATAACTCATTCTATTAAATATCCAACTCCCTCACGTATACTTCTGCTTGCCTTATTTGTTTCCCTTGGCAGATAGAAGAAAAGTAAAAATTTCAAGATTAATCATTAGTTGGACTTGTCCAAGCAGCCTGAGGGAATTCAGGTGTCCAAATCCCCAGAAGCCCAGCCAGAGGCTTTAAAACATGGTTTTATTCCTGCCTATCAGCTCATCGGCAACCATGGGGTCAGATTAAGTCTTTCCATTCATTACGTTTTTGTGGGCTAATGTTTACCAAGTGTTTGACACTGAGCCACTGGCTTTTTCGGCAGCACCTGCTGTCACACACCAGGGGTTTCCCTTTCTACCCAGAAGTTAGTCAAGACCGACTTTGCTTAGTTATAAGGTTGCGGACTTACTGCCCTATGTGCCTCTGTGTGTAAAATACCATTTGCCAAAAATATACAGGTATCTGTATCCTTTTTTTTTTTTTTTCCTAAGATTGAATTTTCCTCTATCGATTTTTATTGTGAGAGAGATTATAGTGTCTAAACAAAAATGTGTATTGGTTTAAATAAACCAATTATCATCTGGTTTATATCAGTTAGGACTGTGCCTATAAAGATTTTTATTGACTAAAGTATTGTGGATGTCTCATTAAAAACATTCCTCATCGCATATTGGTATCTTTATTATCTAATAAAACTTCAATGCTATGTAACATCTGATTTTTCACTTTACAATGGTGTAAAATTCCATTTCCCTTTGAAAAGGTAAATAGGTAGTTTTGTATTTGCAGCATTAGAACTAAACTTTAACAACCTCAGCCACACTGCACAGAGGAACATGAAACAAAAATGAGCGAAATTGTTCTGAGGTGGGATTCTTTGGAATTGTCCTGTGCCCCATCGGTGTAAGGCAGGAAGTCTGTTAACTGACTTAAAAGAAAAAGAGCTGCCTGATTTAAATTTAAATTGTATTGTTCAGCAATGTTGTGTAATTAGATGGGAAAGCAGGAAAGTCCTTTTATTAGAGATGTCTTTGTCGCCAGTAGCCATGAAAGCCACAGTGGTTGATGCTAATTACCATATTTTGTTTAAACTTCCATCTAAATGAAAGGATCATTCAATTCAGAAGCTGCAGCCATACAAAAACCACAAGTGCAGCTGAATTGCTGCTGCCAAGCAGATGGGGCTTTGATCAGAATAAGTTATTTGCAGCTTTATTGTCTGGCTGCCAGGGTGGGACTTCGCATTGAGCTTAGAAGAAGGGGCAGGAGAGAAGCAGGTCTTGCTGATAAGCTCATGGCAGAATTTGGCTGTGCCTAGGTAATTTTGGCAGATGAAAATCTTGATCTAAAGGGAAAAATTGTAAGGTACTCGAAACTCGGCCACTCTAGCGTACAAGATGGTTTTGAAGGGATATGTTTAGTATGTTCATTTTAGTTTCAGTGTGAGTGTTTTTACTGCTCTGATGCATCTGGTACTGTATGTGGCAGACACAAACTTTGCAGCTTCCCGTGTCTGAGATGTTTCATGCAAAGGCCGTGCTGCCAACCAGTCGATTTTCAAAGCCATTAAGAGAGGTGGATCTGTGTGAGAGAAGGAAGGTGGGAGCAGGGACAGCAAAACCCGAAGAGTTTTTTTTCAGTTATGTGGCATTCCTGGGATGCATAAGGGATCTTTGATTACAGCAATCCACTGTTGCAACCTATTTTCAACAATGAATGGGGAAGCTAGGAAGCATTACTGTGCAGATCTGAGGCGGGAATATATTAAGCCCAGAAATAGAAATAACAACTGCAGAATTCGATTGGCAGGAGCAATAAATGGCAGATTTTATTTTCTCTTTTATTTTTAAATTATATTGCTTCTCCTTTGCCCTTTCTTTCCTCTTCTTGTGAAAATGAAACTTTAAAAATGTGAATCAATTCTCACATTTTCTGCGATCATTAGGCAAAACAAGGTAGCTATGAACGTGGTCTTATTTTGACCTGAACCGTAATTATCTACATCCGTGCAATGAAGCTTTTTCAAGCGCAAAAGGACTTTCACATGCAAAGAAAGGAGGGGAAAAAAAAAAAAGACACCCAAACCCAAACCTGACAACTCTGAATCTTTTCAGTGTGTGCTACAAATGCCATGGCAGAAGAATTGCACTTACAGACAATTAAAGAATGGGAATACTCAGAGATTATTTCATCAGAATTCATTTATGTTCGTTAAACTAAATCCTACTGACTTATTTTCTGAGGTGACAGTCTTATTTATGTGTGTGTTAGTACATGCTGATGCAGGGAGTTTGGGATTTGGGCCTCACTGCATACTTGGAGCTTGATAATGTTTTACTCCCACAAAATAACAAGTAACACTGATCTAGGTGTTATGATCAATACATATGAGTTAGTGCTGTTAAAATAGACTGGTAATAAATCTGTAGACTTACTAAAACTGAAGTCTGTTATCACACAGTCAATGCAAGTAAAAACCTTCAAACGCAACCCTCTTTCTTTATATAATTTGCTCTATTTTTTTCCCTGAAAGTTCTTTTCCTTTCTTTTATGAGATTTCTCTTTTTCTCATCTCTCTAAAAAAAAGCTTGGTGCTGAAGACACAAGAGAGATTCAAAGGAAAACTAACAGTCTATGTATCAGACAATGTTAACAAAAGCATAATAAAGTTTAAACCCAAAGAGTAGTTCTTAGCACTTGGAATTTTTAACTGTGTTTGTAAGTCAGACATTGTTTTAGAAGCAGAGAAACAAGATGTCTCTGTTCTAAGTAAATTGAGTGATCCTGCTAAAAAGAAATAAATCTGAAAGAATTTTTGTAGTAAAAAAAAAAAAAAAGATTTGACATGCTGTGTTTAAGTCGAGCAGATTTCTGATACCAAATCCTAAAGTATGGTCAGAATTTTTTGACCGCCCTCCATCTCCCAAATGAAAACATAGTTGACAATATGTATCAGTAGCTTAAGCTCTAGAGTGTTCATATTAACAATGACAATTTGCTTTTAGAAGTGTAGTGAGCTTAAAGGAATACAAAAGAATGTGCAACTGTCATAAGCAGTATGGCAACACATGAGCGAGACACCCAACAAATCTCAGCTCAGATGACATACAATAAATGTACACTTATGAGTCAGGCATTTAAATAAGTGTTTCAAGATTGTATTCATCTTAAAGAATTTTGGAACATCTCAGGGCATAATTTCTGTAGGGTTTGTGAATCTGTAAGACAGGCCCTTTTTTTTCCTTCCATGAGTGGCAGTGGATAAACGGAATCTTTTTGTCATATTTTTGGCAATAATATAACTTTGTTGAAAAAATCCTTTGAAAAAATCTACTTCAAGTTTTGGCTTTTCTCCAGGTATGGAAGGCACTGGTGGTGATGTAGAGAGAAGACACTGATGACTGGCGAGAAGAAGAGACTTTGATGCTTTCTTTTTGCATTTGGATGGGAGATGCCATTTCATTCAGCTGTGCAATTTGGTCTAATCAGAAGGTATTGGTAAAGCTCATGTTTTGATCATGCACAGACAAAACACACTATGCTGGCAGCAGATGAAAGAGTTTTGTTGTCTTACTCTGAAAAAAATCAGGTGGAGTAAATAGATAAGCAGACCTCAGTGTGTGCTGCACACTCAGGCTTAGTTTTTGATATTATGACGTAATTGAACTTTTTGAAAAGAAGCAATTTGAAATTGCTTCTTGCTCTGGTTCATACCACTGCAGTAATTGGTATAGACTGGAGTATATGCAGGAAATCGTGCTTGTTCCTCTATTGGACTTTAACACGGTGTCAGAGAGCATACTTTTGCTCAGTGAGAACTATTATATCAGTAAAATACCCAGGTTAGTCCTCAGATTTAAATTGCAGGTTAACTGTTACCGTGTAGCCGCAGCACTGATGGTGTGCTGCTGAAACAATCTGTGAACTGTCGCATGATAAACTGTTGAACTTTCCAAAAGTAAAACAGAAAAAGGATTAAATGTCTAGCTTTGGTTAGTAAAGAATACGTCTCCATATACTTTACGGTTTAAAGACAAGTGCATACACATAGTCCTTCCAGCAGTCCTGTGCCTGAATCTGAGGGTAGTATTTGAAATATATATTACCTTGCTAGTGCATTGAAGGTCGCACTTTTAGGAATTAATATTGAGGTGATGAGAGAGATGATAAAGATCACAATCTACGCAGAGCAACGGGGAGCAGGACACAACTGTCATTTACTTTGATGCAAATAAGGCATTTGTTCATCATTGCTCCGCTCATTCAAATGAGGTGAAGGCAATGCAGTCTACAGAAAGCATCTTAATAAACTAAGAGTATTTGTCATATATGTCCATTTATCACCAAGCCATGCTGTAGACCCAGATATATCTCTCTTGGCTAGTTTTTATCTTTATGTATTGGGATAGTTTTACAAGAGTAAGATAAAAGATTATTGAAAGACCAACCATAATAAATTTAGCTTGTTTTCCTTTTAATTTTTTTTGAAACTTGAAGATATTTCATATACCATAATCAGAATGACCTTATGAGTCACAAGTTTCTTTTCTTATTAATGCTTTATTTAAAAATCCTAGGAAACAGCTATATAGGTGCAGTAAGGATCGCTTGCAAATCAGAAATGATTTTTTTGTTTTTTTTCTCTCTCTAAACAAGGAAGGAGTAAAAAGCAAACCGAATTCCTGATCATGTGTAAATAATCTAAAACTGGCAGCAATTTTGACAAGAACTTCCCAAATTGTGAAGTGTGGATTGCTGCCATTTGGCATGCTCTACTGTTGTGCAATGTCATGTAATACAGTAGCTGGATGATTTTCCCATATTTTAGGAGACTATATAAATACTTAAAAGCTTTCATGTAGTCACTTCAGCATTTTCAGCTTCTCAGGAAATAGTTTCATTTTTGAGTATTTTAGTTTAATCAGTTCCTGTGAAAGCCATTAAGAATTACGAAAGCAAAAAGCTCTCTGGGTCATGCATTTCTGCTCTTTAGTATCTGCAAAGCAGTTAGTGCGTTTCTGGATAATTTCTGAGGGCTGATTTATTTGGGGAAATAAATGTTCAGCAGGCTAAGGGTGAAATTACAGTGTGCTCTTTGGGGCATTGTTCGTGCTATTTCATACAGCATCCATCTTTAGCCTCCTAATTTAGGCTCTGAGGATTCCTATCTAGCTAGAAGTGAGATGTAGGTGCCCCCCAGCAGGTGATTTATAACATGATGCAAGTTCCCACTCTAAGTGCTCTCTAGAGGAGCCTGCCCATCCGTATATGAAAGACCCTGTATATGTTTGTCACTGTGGGGCTGTGAAGAATGAGTTCCAGCTTAAGCACATGAAATTAAATGTCTCGAGTAAACAGTGTGAATGTCCTTCTTTGGGCAAAAGGGTATGACTGAACAGGGCGATACAAAACGAGTGGAACATTGCAAATTCCCACCATGGCCTATTTGACTCTGCTGTGCCCATACAAGCCTTCAGTGCAAGGACGGGAAGTTACTTTGCTTGTTTTAGAACACATGCAAGTATTGTGGCCACTAGATCTTTAATGCTACCTCCAAAGTGCGTACCTTTCAGCTAGACTTCCAGACCTTACAATCAACAAATAAAGTCAAGGACTATAAAAGAAAATATCTTTGTTCTAGTTGAAAATGCCACGGCTAGTAATGGTTGCGTGTGTTGGGGGGAGCATATACACACCTTTGCTATATTAGTAGATATTTATGGATGGAAAAAGTAGATTTAATAATAAATACATAATAAGTTCTCTTTCAAAGTGTTTACCACAGCAAATTCAGAGATCAGGACTCACATCGTAATCCTAATTGTTGACTTTAAATGCCACAATGTAAGAAATGGGAATTGTAATCTTATTTTGCATTAAGAAATAGATAACGTTCAACTATTCCTGCTATTTACTTTACCCTTCCTAAGGGTACTGAATTCTGCCAAGCCTGCTTTTGTGTTACTTAAGGTGTAATAATAGGGAATTGTTTTTCCATAGAGAGCAACTGGCAATGAGAACAAGAGAAAACTGTAGCAATTGGGTACCTCAGGGAAGAGTTCTGTTAGCTTTTTGCTGTATTATTAATAGTTTTAAGCTATTGAGCTTAAAGTATTGAGCTGTATTAAACCCATACAGGAGCAAACTTGGAAGGCAGCAGTCCAGTTCATACCTCCCTTTTGTCAGTCTCTATTTCTAAACCTAAGTTTTTAAATCAAAGCATACATATAATAATGCATATGTTTGGTGAAAACTCATACGAATCTAATTTTTAATATGAGACATATGTTTTAAAATAACAGAACCAAGTCTAAGTCTACCTAGTCAGCCTAGTCTAAGAAGAGGGTTTTCCTACAAATAACTAAAATATATTTCTGAGTAGGTTCACTAGAACATAGACTGATGCTTCTCGCTATGCTGTAAGAAAATCTACATGTTGAGTGCTGTTAAAAAAGAGTTATAACTAAAATAGTGAGAATTATTCTAGAGTATAATTGTGCACCTCCCAGTTTCGGGACAATTTTGTCATTTCAGAGCAGAGCTTTCCTTTTGCAGAAGGACATGGGGAAGAGGCCCAAAGGCACAGAGTATGAAGGAAAACTGGGGGAACTTCCTCTTGGTTGTTTTGTTCTAAATCTCGTTCCTCTGCATTGTCTGTAGGTCAGTCTGTTGCACTCCTGGCTCGCTTGAGGCACAGCAGAGAACCCACTTTGCAAACATCTTGGTTGTCTGTTGTCATTGGATCCAGCCTCTGATAACCTTTTTGCCTTTAAGTGTAGAGGGACAATATTCAACATTAGCTAAACGATTTTTCATTAGATGCATAGTTCCTAATTTAGGCAGCTGGGTCTAGAGCAATAGTGAAGGTTGCCTCATACAAGTGGAAAAGGAGATCCAAGCCTAGACTGCACATGTATCAGATCATTTCTTCAGTATTTGGCAGCTTTATTTCCACTGGAGCTTTGCACTAATTAAAACTTTGGTACCTTGTCTTGAAGATTAGACAATTCTGTCATTCCTTTATCGTTGCTTAACTAATACAAATAACAGTTACTAATCTGTGTACTGTTAATAAAACATGCAATAGTAGAATTTCAGTATCAGCATGTATTTGCAAGCAGCTTTCCTGAACTATAGCTTTCTAGCAAGACGATACTAAATGAAGCAATTTGTAGTTTTACTATGTTTAAAAAGTCTGTTATTTAATTTGAAAGTCTTAGGGGTTCCTAAAAATACATTTGAGTAATAGTCATCTTTATAACATATTTCAGGTACCTGGACAGATTCTGGACATTAAATTTCAATATTCTCAAAGCTACACTACTTAATTTACAATTTCTGATGTCAGTAGCATGACTTAATGTTATCCATCAGTCTCACCCTCTCTAGACAGTAATTTTATAAAAAGTGCATTTTGCTATGTTATAATAAAAAAACCTGATGGCTTATTTGGCTAAATGAACATTAAGATTGTGTTATGTGTAGGATTTGGCTCTTCTCATATTGTAGCTCAGAAGTCATAGTGGGTCATACGCCTAATGCATTTTTAACTATCTCCCATCAACACTGTATTTTAACTCTAATATATCTATTAACAAACTTGTAAAGGGAGATTATCTTTTATTGGGGGGTCAAAAATATTTGAAATTTTGTTGATAAAAAGTTTTATTTACTCTATTTCTAGAATTTAATTCTACTTTATTGAAATCTGTAGACAGAATTTTCCAGGGTGCCAGATTTTTTGTTCTTTTTTAGATAAGAATCTTTTTTTTCATAAAAGACATATATTTCTGTTTATTATTCTGGTTGTAATAAAATTCTATAAGTAGATCAATTTGAATTTAGAAATATTGATAGAATGGTATTTAACTTTTAACTTTCAGAATAACACTTCAAATATCTTTTATTATTATAAAGTTTCTTACAATAAGTCTAGTGTTAACTATCTAGCAGTGCAGAGAGAACTGCATTCACACAGAACTGTGGCTCAGTTACAAGATTTAAACTGTTTCAAAGGGGAAAAAGCCATTATTTAAATAACAAAGCAAACACCTGCTCCTTAGAAATCCACAGTAAGGAAGTAAAAAACAACAACCACCATCCCCCCCCGCCCCAAACATGGTGTTTGGAAGAAAATGCGTTACTGCCTTATGAGCTAAGCAAAAGATCATTGTAAGCTCAGCAGTTGAACAACATAGTTAAGCAATATAAACAATATGTTTATAGTCTTTAAATACCTGCACCATGGTGAGTGCCTCCTTTACTGAACATGCCTTTTGTTAGTTTTTCTGCAGCATTCTCCTTTCATCTCTGGAATTTGAGTACATTTTGACAAAGTGTGATTTCTGGCTCTGTCAAAAAAAAAATGTGCATGCATCTTCCATCTGTGAGACTTTTTTTTTGCTCTAACAACATTGTAAAGGGTCTTGCCAACTTGATTTCTTTGTGTTTTTCTAAAGAGCTAAAGTTAAAAGCTTTTTGAAGTGTGTGGTATCTGCAGCAACAGTTCTTATGAATGAGAGATCAGAAAGATGACTCTAATAAGTGAGTAGGTATGTGCACAGTTTCTAAAAGCCTGCTCTCTGGTCCATTAAAAACCCTTCTAAAACAGTCTTAATAAACCACCTGGTAATATTGTTCAGTGATTAAGGTAGGTAAATTTGGGCTTAAATTCACTTATTTGCCATTGTGAAAGCTGTTTGGCAATACGTTACTTAGGTTTTGTCTCCGAGTGGAGTTTTCTGCTGCACAAGTTGGGGATCCAGCTCCTGGCTTGGCAGGTGCCTGGTGTGAAGCTGGGGAGCTGTCTGGACAGCCTGCTCCCGCCTGGCTGCGCTTCACTGCACTATCCCGCTGCAAACTGTCAGGGATGAGGCCTGCCTCCCTGAAGTATTCCTGGAATGAAGGATTGAAGAGCTCCCTCCTATACTGGGTCAGTTTTTGACAAGGGAAGTGCAGCAGGGAACTCTATATTTTATTCTTCCACTAGCTCACAACCAAGCTTTGCTTCCCTGCTGCATAGCTTGTGGAAAAGGTATCTATGTAAGATCATTTGCTGTCCCTAGGAAAATGCAGACACAAATGCAGCTGCATACTCGCTATCTGCCTCACCGAATACTCCCAAGCGAAGATGGGTTTCCCTTCCAACTTCGCTTTCTTCTAGTGAGTGAAACCACGGAGCTGCTGACTCAGGAAAGTTGAGCGGAGGTCAGCATTTCATCGGGAGGAGGGTGTCTAGTTGGGGCTGCTCTCTGCTGGCACCTTCATGATCCAATTAACTCATGCCTGCAAAAACTATCCAAGAGAGATCTCTAAGTCCAGGATATGCGAGACAAGCCTCTGTCTTCTGCTTAATATTGAATACGATTATTTCATCTGATTCAAACATGAGCTAGGAATCATGAAGATTCTCTTATCTTCTTTTTCCAGAACCAGGCTGATTGCTAATGGCAGTGGGTGAGGCCGAGGCTCCTTGCACGCTCCATGCAGCACTTGTGTCCTGCCAGGTTGGGCTTCCTCCATCAGGGAGAAGAGGGGCAAAGTGAGCCTGCCTGCTTTGCCACATTCACCTTCAAGCTACATGTTCACCGGCCCAGAGGTGCTTAGTGAGAAGCCTCAGAAGAAGTTTTACCCAGGATAGACTCTTGACCCTTATATTAAACAAAACAGAGTAAAGCCTTTCCAGGAGCAAAAGTCTGTAGCTAATTTAACACTAAAATTCAGTTTCTTAAGCCATAATTGAAGTCATTTTCTTTAATTCTTTCTTAGATGTCTGGGACAAAAGTAGTTAAGCACATGGTCTCCAACAGCCTCCTGGTTGTCTAAATTTGATTTGGCTAATGCTGACAGTGTTCTGTCCACTGTGTGAAAACAAGAAGAGGTGAGAAGTGCCAGCCATAATAGAGTCTTTCCTTTTCTGAATGAAGAAGATAGTGTTTCCATATGTGTTTTGTGATAAATCTTTTAGATCCTGTGTCTTTTGCAACAAACGTTCAATCTTTCTTTTTTTTTGTAGATCCAAAATAACCTGGACTATTAGTTCGTAAGAAATACTACTGACTACAGAAAGGGTAAGAAAATGCCCTTCCTATGTGCTGGAAATTGGACTTGAAACATGAAAGCTTGCAGAAATACATATACTTTTTAGATATCACCGGTGGTGTGTTTGGTTTAAAAGATGAGCTGTTTTGTTTTGTGACTGTACCATATGACCTGTAGCTACTCCAGGAGGTGAATCTGGCCTTGCCTGAGGACAGGGGGGCTGTAGACAGTTCCACTGGCACCTGCTGGTAACTGGCTCTGGTTAGAGCAGCCCTTGGAGCGAATGAACATTTGAGAGCAAATTAGCACTTTTCCTACTGAGCTTTTTTGCAATGGTGTTTGCGAAGCTTCTAATAAAACAGAAGGGGAGCTTACAAATAATGGTACTGGTTATCCACAAGTAAGTTGCAGAGTGATATTTGGTTGCTTTTTGGGAGTTTCTGATGCTTTTTAGTATTTTATGTGTCTTCAAGACAGGTTTAGTTGTTCTGGCAAACTGCAGCCATGCGTGTGGTTTGTGTGTGCTGGTTGCTTTTCTGAATTCAGACAAGGAGCAATGTAAGATTTGTTACATTTGCTCTGACTGCACCTGGAATTTCAGTTTCCACTTTGAGGCCTGGGTCTAAGCTGTGATAGACATGCAAAGGTCTGGGACCTTTCAGACCAAACTGCATATAACAAATATAATAAAGGGGAGCTCTATATCAGCCCTGAATATTTTCCCCCTCTTTTCCAAGAGGAATAAATTAACATAATTTAATTTGATTTCATGTTTTGGTTTTAAAACTCCATTGTCCCTTCCCTGTGGCAATTGGGGAGCAACAATTTCTGTATTTGCGGATCTCAGCGTTATACAAAATTCTCACACTTCATGGGTATTGGCTCTCCTCTCTGCCCTTCCTCCATACTCTTCTGTGACCTGCTCTACTTGTCCGAGCAGCTGTTGCTACTACGCTACCTTTCCCCCATCTGGAAGGCAGATGGGCTAATCCACAAAGAGCCAGTATTTGTTCATGGATCAGTTTTCAGAGGGTCTGCACTGAACAACTGACAACCTTCCCAAAGATGCTGAACATGTCCATGCCTGGGCAGTGTTCCACAAAGCAAGCAAAGCCTTTCAAGATTACATATATTTAGGAATAGGAAGAAAGAAAGACCGAGATTTTATTTTTAATGAGAAGATTGTCTTGCCTACTATGTTATGCAGGACTGTGTGCATTTTTTACTTCCATTCCTTTTTTTATCAGAAAATACCATGAAAGGAAAAAGGTATCACTTTTCACCTCTCCTAAGCAGCTGTAATTGTAATAATGAAAGTATTTACAAATTTAACAAAGATTGTGTCATATTGAAAGAGTAATTCTGGTTTGTACTAGCCTGTGGTACCTTAGCATTTTCAGTTTCCTGCTAACATACAGTTTTTTATTTAAATATTTGTGCTTTGTTTCCTGGAGAGTTACTATATCCTTGCTATTTAAATTTGGTGTAAAATTATTTTATCCCCTTTCCAGGAACTTTGGAAAAGTACAAAATGGGCTAAAACTACAATCAGATTTTTGGAGTTTCCTTAGCAGTGGGTGGATGCCACGGTGCTCTTGATACCATGTAAATGGTGTATGCATTACCATAGGAAAAATCTCTGCCCAGGGGCAAATTGTTTCTTTACAAATCCTACTTCTAAATCAGTCATAACATACTAGATTGAAAAATAAGTGAGTAAATGGTTTACAGATGTATTTTCCCAGCCAAGCTGAATGTCTTGTCTTTTCAGACCTTGAATTTCTTTCATAAAAGAGAATCAGTGAGACAGCTTCCCCTTGACATTCGCCCTATAGCAATACACCTTTTTCCTTCGCAGAGACCTTAACAGTCTCTTGGGAACACCATGGGTTCTCCCAGAGGTGCAGGTAGCACTTTAGAAGAACTATTAACAGTGCGTTGGCATATGCTGCAAGTTATGGAAACTGGGCCTGCAGTTGTGACAGCTCCAGAAAGAAAATGATACGCTTTTCACTTCACCACGTGCCTTGTCACAAGAGCAGTAACACATTTTAATTGAGGGCTAGACTTGCTCCTTGCATAACCGGGCCCCGCGTATTGTGTGTTCCCACCTTTGTTCACCAGCTGTCCTGCTGGAGCTGGCGGCTGCCATCTGAGCGTGGCCCCCTCGGTGCTCAGTGTTCTCATTAGATGCTTATGGCACCCTCAAAAAACACGAACTCAGAGACAATCGGGTGCCTTTGTTTGGTGCACACTTCCATATCCCGCCGGTGCTCCTGTGCGTGCACCCTTACGAGCAGCCTTTTGTGTCCCCAGACCCCAGATGGTTGCCTGCAGTCACAGCCTTTAGCAGAGGAATCATATTCAAATTGTCTAATGGATAATAAACTGTCCTGACTTTGCTTTGGATGTGAATGGGTGTTTTCAAGTTGCAGAAACAAAAGATCTCCTGGGGAAAATTGCCAAAGATATGTATCGTTGTAAATCTTGGGGTAGAGCTGAATAGATTAAAACCCCTTACTGGGTTTGCTGAGAAAACAGGCAGTGCAGCAGTGGAAGATTAAAACCCTGAAAATATGGTAGCATTAGTAGAATATCTTTTAAATCCCTATTGTCTAAATGATTGCAGCTAAGCAACTAACACAGACTTTTTTGTATGTTCTTAATTCACACAGGCCATATCTGATGCCTGGAATGCGTTCCAGTTTAATTTTACTGAAACAAGAAAAATTTCACAGTTGCAAGATTATTCACACAAGTTGCAAAGGCTTAGTCTTTCTAAGGTTCTCTCCCCTCTCCTCTGCTCTTCATATTAGGGGAAAGAAATATGTGACATATCCCCAAATTAGTGTTTCAGATGTTGGTAATCAATTTCAGAAAAAAAAGACAGTCCGAATGGGCATTTATCAAGCTTAAATTATATCATCCATAAATATTTGAGGGCTGGGAAAACAAAGGGTTTTTTTTTTAACATCATGAAAAATGTATTAATGTAATCTTTTTTAGCCCTCTGAGACATTTACTAAAAAAAATTATGAGTGTTTTTCTCTTTGTGAAAGTAGCAATTACCAGAGGGTTTCTTGGCATGGAAAGGAAGATTGTGAAATAGTAAAATTCTTAAGAATGCCTAATGTGCCAGGAGTACTAGCAAGACATAATACAGGTATCAGGAATAGGCCAGCTCACAGTGACAGGGCATCTTTTTGGGCAGGGGATGAAAAAAATTCTTGATCTTTGAAACAGTATCACAGTTTCCACATTTTAGAAAATAGAGTCTTTGAAGAAACAAGACAGAGGCAAAGTTAAATTCTGATTTTTGCTTTTGTTTGTTTTTTGTTTGTTTGTTTTTCCCAAGATCTTTGTATCTAACTTCTTATTTGATATTTCTGTTTTGAAATCTTGTGGCATACCTTCCATTAGCTTCTCGTGACAGGATTTGAAAGAATAGCTGAATCAGAGAGGCTTAATACAAGGATGCACTTCTCATCTGAAGTGCGAGATATCTGCCCGTGCTATGGTTTTGTACACAGTGTCCTGTCATCCAAAACATAGACCCTGCGCTTCTCCACAAATATTATTTTTGGATGTTGTATTCACATTAAAAGCAAAGGTGAGAGAGATCATAAATAGTGACTAATTCTAACCTATAAGTTTTTCCCATTGGAGACACCATAAAGATATAATTTTTCTTTTGACTACCTCAGTGTACAAGGAGTGATATCATCCGAAGTGTCAGTAGTGCCCAGTCTGGGTTTCCTCACAGTGACCTGCAAAGCTGAGGGGTTGGAATAGTCACGACTGGGTTTTAATCAAGCTGAGCGGATACTGATGTACTGAGAAGGCTCAAATGATCTAGCGAGAATCCCCTCGCTCTCCAAGCCTGCGGGGCAGTCGTTCTGCAAAACCAGCACACTGCAGTACTGCTGGTGCTGCAGCACATACACTGACTCGGTTCTAGATGTTCCTGTGACGGCTATCATCCTTGGCCCTATCTCCAGGTTTTCCTACTGAAAATACTGTGTTTTATTTCTCTTCTGAAATGGGCCTTTTCATAGTTGCGTTTGATTACTATAATGTACCCAGGGAAGTGCTCTGTAATAATACTACTTGAAAATTAAAGCTAATGCAAAATATGATTACAGGCATTATTAAATTTCAAAGCCGAGACTAGAGTTTTGTGATGGGAGCTAGCTGCCAGTCACTTTCTGATGGCGTTTGTGGTGGTGTAATGACTTCAAAGGCTTTCTGTAGTTTCAAAACGACTTCTAAGAAAACACCTCTTCATAATGGATTGCAGCAGTGGAGGTACTTTTCCCAAAAGAAAGTGTCTCCTCAGAGATAATTTTTTGCACAATGCTTTCTATGATGAAATTTAACAACTAATTTGGCCATTAGGTCTTGTGGAACCCAAAATAAGTAAGTAGAATGGATCGTGGATTGCTCTTTGTAGTATTTTTAAAATTCCTGCCATTGTTTATTGATAGATTTCATTACATTTTCTGAGTTTTACTTGTTTACAGCTGACATAGTTATTACCGTGTTTAAGAAAAATTTTCCCCCAAATCTTGGACTGTTTTGTGTCTGTGTTGATGGAAAGTCAAGGTGTTTACATCCAACTAAATTTGGCATGGAGAAAAGACTAGAATACCCCCTCCACAGAGAAAACTTTAGGCAGCTAAAACACAGTCCCTGAGACTGATGAACACATGAACAAAATGCAAGGAGAGCTAAGCTGCTCCCCTCTTATCTGTGCGTGTTGAGCACATACAGTCTGAGAGTTGTTTTCTTCTCATACAGTGTGTTTACGGGAGAGACTTGACTATGTTACAGGAGAGAAAGTATGCAGTAAACTCCAGAAACACATTTGATTGTATGGTTATCTCCACTTTTGGATAGACTGACCTCTGACATTTCAAAATAAGTTATTTCTGACATGTTAAGTATTTCTGCAAGACATCTTTATTTCTCAAATGGGGCATGTAAAATCTTTGTCCTTTTTTGAGAATTGTTGAACTAGTGAAACATTTATGCAAGCACTAATTTCCTAGTCTTGGAGGGTTTTCATCATTTTGGTTGCAGCTGACTTTGAATGCAGATACCTACTCCAAAACAGTTAGACAGTCTAAGACAAACTGTATCTTCTGCCCAATGAACTAGGGGAGCTGGAGATTTTGGTCTTAATGCAGATATTTTCACCTGCTTACTTAGTGGGTGTTTCTCAGTTAAGGTGAGAAATGTGTATTGCTGTTAGTGTACCTTCCTGAATGTGAATTTTATCTCATGTGCTAAATCAGAGAAGTGAGAGATTTGAGGAAGCTGAATAATGCAGAGAGTCTATGTGATTTAAAGATTGTGGTGGTTGCTGTGTTCTGTCCTCTCTTTTGTGCAGCTCCAGAAACTGTATCAAATGGTTGTGGTTTTTGATATATGCAACAGGATTTACCTTGAAGGTTCATTATGTTGTTACACAAACCTAAATCACTTCCTCACCTCTCAGTTACTGCATAGCATCAACTAAAAAGAACTTGCTATATCTATACCATGTTTTAAGTCCTTCAAAACTGTGATAATATTTTAAAAACCTGATTGTTCCCTGTTCTTTTAATGAGACATGTGGAGAGGTGTATACATTCCCATCCATACACCAACAGCATGTGCTAGCCCTCATTCATCAAAGTGACACCTTCTACACCCTCAAGTGTTCTGCTATTTGCACATGAAGCGTGTTCCCGAAACTGCGCTGCCTGATTGATCTCTGCATTGTTCCATTTTCAGACCTAGGTGTCCAAGGCTAGCTGCAAAGACACAGAAGTTGACTTCTAGTGTGATTTCTTTAATCTTCTCTTGTAGAATTAGTATTAGAAACCATCTAAGAAGTCTTTCCAAGTTCTGTTCTTTTTGTATCAAATTTAGCACAGACATGAAAGGCCATGTCCCATCTTACACTGAAAAACATACTCCTTAGTATAAGAGAAATAAGTCTCTTAAAAAAAAAAAAAAAAAAAAAAAAAAAAA
>VWPW01012745.1:189270-213854 GCA_013389825.1 Crypturellus undulatus
CCCCATGGGGTTTTGTCCTTGGGGCCCTGCTGGGAGCGCTCGAGCCCCCAGGTTGAGCAGGGGCTGCTGTGCGGGGGCTGCTGCTGCTGACGTGCTGCTGCTTCCACTCGGAGGGGAGTTAAACAGCACAAGGCTTCAAAGCCAAACAAAGAGATACAAGTGCTCTGGCCATTCCAAGAGCATTGCAAATTGTAAACTATTAGTGAATTTATTTTTATAAGTGGTTTAAAGGCTGAGGATCTGACTCTTCCAGTGACTGTAAAACAGACAGGCCCTCGGAAAATGGAGCCATCTCTTAGACTAGCAAGTTCCTGTGATTGACTAAGAAGAGCTGCTCTTGTGGATGTTTCCCCTTTCTCCCGTCCTCACATTGTCCCTGGAAAACCAAGCATAGACTTAGGCTTCCTCATGACTTGCCAAGGCTCCTCTGGCCTGGAGAACATCAGCATGTGTAGTGCTAGGCAGCACCTCGAGCCAGCGGGCCAGATGATGTTCTGGTGTTTGCAACTGCAATGAAACTCTGCTGAACAGTGACCTGGAGGTAGAGCAGCTCCTGCTTATCTGGCTGTTGCTCTCTGGCTGTTTATCTGGCTGTTACTGTCTCTTGACCTCTTCTCTGTTGGTGCAGGGACTGTCTCCTGCTTGTGTCCTAAGACGTCTGTCTGGCTGGACTGGCGAACGCTGCTTTCCCGTGGCTGTTCTTTTCCTGTGTGGGACTTTCTAACTTGCCTTTGGAAGACTGGGTGACTTCACGGAATGTTGCTGCAAAAGAAATAGTTGGAATGTGTTCAACCAGGTCAGTGGTCACAGTTGAATGAGTTTCTGTTCTGAAACGGAAGGTTGAGAAGCACTGATCTACTACAAAGCTGTAAAGGTATTCTACGAAATGTAGAGTCAGTGGGCTAAAACAGTATTAGGCTGACAAAGAACAATAGTCACCAGAGAACAATTGAGGTCTTGACATTTAATTATTCTTTGGGCTTAAAATCTCATATGTTCTGGTGATATCTATCAAAATTATTTTTTATTTTGGTGAAATATGGCTGAGTAAAAATCCTAAAAAGGCAAATTGTTCTCTCAAATGTGAAGTGGAGCTGAAAACATAATTTTCAATTTAATGTTAAGCCTTTTCATATTCTCATTTGCTCTCCTAATGTAGCTATGACACCTGAATATTCAAACTGGCTACTGTGGCAAGAAAGCAGAGGGAGGTACTTACTGTTCTAGAAGGGAAATTGCAGGAAGAAAGATGCCCATTTCTTGCTGAAGGGTGAGGAAGTTGCAAGCAGGGACATTCGGAAGATGCAATGTTACCTTCCTATCCTTTTAGGAGGACAGGGAAATGGAGGGGGGAGAATAACAGAAGATTCTGGAATTTGAATTGGTATTTGTCACATAAGATTGTTTAAATGGCAATAAAAAATTGCTGTCACCAATTCTGTTTTGGAGAAGGGATTATTTTTCTGTGCTGCACACAGTTTTTGATGGGTGAGGACGGAGCAATAGATTTCAGCTTCATCTTTCTGAAAAGAAAATCAAGCCATTGCCTATGTGATTCTGGATATTTATATTTAGATCAAGTGTGCTTGAAAAAACACAGAATTGGAAGAAAAAAAGTATGCATGCTCGCATGCATTGAAGGAGACAGCATGGTCAAGAATAATTTCAAAAGAAAACAGAAAAAGCAACAAGCCTGTTACCCCCACAACTGAATGTTTTCTTGGTGTAGTGGAGATGAGAGCTCTGCTGAAGTGATGGGCTGGGCAGTTATAAAATTGCTCAATATGGGACCTGGAAGAGGTGAGGAAAGGGAAACAGGGCTTGAAATCAGTTTGGAGACTTGAAGATGGGTGAAGGAGAGAAAAGACCCCTTTGATAGCAGCTCCTGACTGAACTTTGGTGTCTGGTTTAGCTGTGCCCCTCCGGGCAGCCTGGAGTCCCTGCGGAAACGCACCCAACAGGCTGGGCTGTGGCCTGAACGGCTGGTCCGGGGCTTTCAGACTTTTTTTCTTTTCCCCTCCCTTTCCTTATGCCAGAGCTTAAGTTCACATGACTACGTGATGGGCCAGATCAAAGAGCCCTCGAGAAAACAAATGGCAGAACAAAATACTACGTTTTTCCAGCTTGGCTGCTCTGCAAGAGGCTCCCCTGGGGCCGCAGGGCGGGCAGGAGGGGATGAGCAGGCAGGGTGGCTGGGGAGCTGCTGCAGCCCCAGTGTCCCCAAACGTAGGGCGCTCCTGGAGTCATCTGTGTGTTCCTGTTAAGTGCCCTGAAAAGAAAGTCCTTATTGCCGGCTGGTTTTTCCAAGTGAATGTTTTTTTTAAAGTATGTGTTTAGTAAAAAATAGTCTTTTTGTTGTACTATCTGCTACTGCATTTGTTTTTCAAATTACATTGCTGTAGTCTCACTGAGCAGACATTATGCAAAAAAAAAAAAAAACTGCTTGTGGAATGGCAGTATTGCTTGTCATCTTTCATGTTTCTCCCGAAAATACATGTTTACATCTAAACAGCTCAGTACCAGAGGTTCAGTTTCCAGAAACACATGCAGAGACACAGACGGCTCAAAAACAAATGGAAACCCCCAAACCAGCTGCAGTTCTGCAATACTGTAGATGGAAGTACTTAAATCCGCAGCACGATTCATAGCTACTCAGATTCTTTCTGAATTTTTCATCATATGACTAACTTACCTTCTGACTCTGCCACATATGGTGTGGTATTTCACATTATTCTAATTCCAAGTGGTGAATGTACAGTCTATTTAAATAACAAGTGTAAATGCATGTGCTTCTCTTGTGTGTTTTTTTTGTTTGTGTTGTTTTGCAATAATTACATTTTGGTAATGTTGTAGAACACGTTAGCCTTTACAGAGGAATGTCCCTGGGATTTTGGGGATTTGCATTTCTTTAGGAACGGGAGAAGTCAGGGCTGGGGTGCAGGATGTGCCCCACGCATGCAGTGCCGCTTGCCGAGCGTGCATGGAGGACCGGGCTTTATCCGGAGCACACAGGAGCTTGGAGCATCCAAGCGCTCTTGGCTCCTCGCGGTGTTACTGTGTATTCCCAGTTTGACAAAGGAAGCCAACATTGTTCCAAGAGTGCGATAATTCATCCGGGCTGGATACCAGGATCTGCAGTTAACACGAAGCTGGCCAGTCTTTTTAGGGTGCCAAGAACATGCTCAATTCCTTGTCACCCTCCAGGCTGTGTTTCCATAGTTACGTGGCTGTTTGCACACTGGGAACGGAGTCGGCAGACGCTGGGCTATGGAGCCAACACTCCGTGTTCTTGAGCTTATAAAACCTCTTCATCAACTTGCACAGCAGGACCTGGGTTTCTCCCCGTGTTCCTCTGCTAGACATGACGTTTTCCCTGGGGCAGTTCCCCGTTGCTCGGGCTGCGCCCAAGTTCGGGAGCTTCTGTTGCGACTCCCGTGTTGCTTCTGACCCCGCGCCCGAGTAGAGGGAGGAGGTGGCCATGAGGAAAAGGAAACCAGCCGGGCTCAGCAGCGAAGACTGGGAATTTCTGTGTAGTTTTTTAAATATGATATCATTTCTGTGTAATAACTATGACAATTATGACTATAATCTAAGCATGGGTTACTTATAGGCAGCGGGGTCACCATCCCTGCTTCTTCCAACGGGTGATTTCACTCATCAGTATCATTAGGTTGCCACATTTGGCCTCTTTTATAGTCACTTTAAGTGCCATTTTAGTAGAATCAACCTAAGTTTTAGCATGTTCTTGCTGTAGTTTTGAATTGCATTTCAGCAATTTCATTTCTCTTCTGCGTTTTTCATGTTTTGTGCAAATCTAGTTCATGGAAATCTGAAGGGAAATGCCCCTGCAAATGCTGAAAATGGTTTGTAGAAAGTGTGTTTCTTCGATCACTTCTACTGGTGCTGATACATTGAGTTAAAAACTTTTTAATTACAGCAAAACAGTATCTCAGCAAGCTTTTTTGGTTGTTGCTGCTAAGTATAATTTCTGTTTTGATCGTGAATAACTTGCCTAAATATGTTGGCTGTCCACACGAGGACCCTGCTATGTGAAGCTGGTGGAGCTGCTGGGCTTCTCCTGCCTGGGGTTGCCCTGTTCCTGAACAGTGCTCAGGTGTAACCACCGTAGCCTGGCAGTGCGGCAGGAATGTGAAACTGGGACCAACAGTTGGGGTTACGGAAACTAGGAGTCTCAGCTGTGGGCTTCCAGCAGCCGAAGGACTGCGCTGACATGGNCAAGCTTTTTTGGTTGTTGTTGCTAAGTATAATTTCTGTTTTGATTGTGAATAACTTGTCTTAATATGTTGGCCGTCCACACAAGGACCCTGCAATGTGAAGCTGGTGGAGCTGCTGGGCTTCTCCTGCGTGGGGTTGCCCTGTTCCTGTACAGCGCTCAGGTGTAACCACCATAGCCCGGCAGTGCGGCGGGAATGTGAAACTAGGACCAACAGTTGGGGTTACGGAAACTAGGAGTCTCAGCCCTGGGCTTCCAGCAGCCGAAGGACTGCGCTGACATGGACCCTTTCCTCTTCCTATGGAACTATTACTGCTCCCATCCCCAAAGATGTTTCATACCAGGGATAACTGGTTTGTTTCTTTAATTTGCTAATTCTGTTGGCTGTTTCAGTTGTAGTCTCCAAACAGATGTCATGGAGAAGTTATGTACTGAAATATTTCCTGATTTCCTAAATGCTGTGGTTGTTGGAAATTAGTGGAGAAGCCAAACCCTGGAGAAAAGAAAAATTATACAGTGAAAGTGCGTATTTATTTTAATCTTAAGAATATATATACATCCAGGTATGATGTTTGTGATATCTGTCACTGACTGCAACTGTGAGATGATATGGATAATGAACTCTTTCACCAATTAGTGTAAGAAGACAAAAAGTAAAGGGATTGAATCATGGTGCTCTGCTCTGGTGAGATGCTGTAAGGTCAAGATATGGTGGGAAGATTTTATAACCAAATATTTCTGTAAATGGATCAAGTAGAATTTATCTGCAAGAAATAAATAATTGTTTTCTCCTTTCAATTTTTCCTGATCTATTTATTAGCAATTGGTTTATGTTGCAGTTGTGTTCTAATATGTTAAATCACTATGTTCCAACCTAGGGAGGAAGAAGGCTTGTTCCCCCCTTGGTAATTTTCCAGGCAAATGTCATGGCCAGGGGAGCCCCATACGTGCTTGGGAGGTGATCGAGGAGACCCCAGGCGCCTCCCTGCCACATGCGCAGCAGGGCGGCAAAGCCCTTGGGCTTTCAGCAGGAAGATTTCAGAGATGAAATGAAATCCTGAATGCAGAACTTGCTGGGCTCCCTTTGATCATGTGGTGTCTTCCCTATCTGTGTTTTCTCAAGTTTGTATAACCAGGTGCCTTCTAAAAATGAACTGCCTATCCCTCATCAGGGGATGCCCTAGGAAAAGACTTTTCTCTACTGGTTTTCGCTTCTTGGTGCACTCTCTCTCTCTCTCTCAGGTTGGGAAAAAAATCAGAAATGCTCTGTGCAGTGTGATAGTATATCTAAGGTAGAAGTTCATAATGAAGGAGATGCTGGACTGGTGATTAAAGTGAAGCCTTGCAGGATGCTTCTTGCAAGGCATTTGTGCTCCTGCCGCTTGTTCGGTGATTCATGAAAAACAACTCATATGGTCTCGTCAAGCCTTTGGAGACTGATGGTTTTGCTTCTTTATAAAATATTTTGTAACTCAGTAACTAGTCAGAGTAGGGGTCTCCCCTCCTCGGAGAGTGTTCAGGACTTGGCTCTTCTGCTACAAGACAGAAATATGTCTGCTGGTGCAGAGCCTTTATTGGATCTCCTGCCAATCACCTACTGGAGTTTATAGGACGTTGTCTTCATTTTCTATTCCTTTAGCCCTGCTAAGAGGTTTGTTGCTTGCCTTTGCATTCCAAGCTCTAAACGGTGCATGGTTGTAACTTTCCAAGGCTAAAAAGGGTCTTTCCCACACAGCTTTCAGAGTGGCTTCTGAAAAAAATGCCCTGTTCAACTGCAGAAGTTCAGGAATAATGTGCTTCAAAATTAGGAATTTGCCTTAACATGTCTTGCTATTACTATGTCCCAGTCCTCGTCAGCTTAGTACCTCGGTGCAGAGGAAGGGGATGAGCCTGGGGAACGTGCACTCTGATGAAAGTTCCCCATTAGAAAGGTCTGCTGAAGAACTGAAACTCTTCCTTTGTCCTGCAATGACTCTTATTCCTTCTCCTTTTTAATCTTCTTTATAAAAAAACCCCACAGCTTAATGTTTTTTTTTTTTTTTTTCTTTTAAGGACAGGGTGTGTTAAAAATAAGCAATTACATTTTGCAGACCTTTGCTGTTGGCTGAGTTTGTTCTAATAACATAAGAAGGTGAAAGCTGAAGCTCTGGGTTACGAGGGTTCAGGTAGGATAAGAGCTTAGAAATAAAAAGATGACCTGACATAGCAAATATCTCTAAGAAACTGAAACTGAAGATGGAGCGGAAAAGGGGAGTTACAGCTGAACATTAAGTTTATCCCCACAGCACATGCCTTTTTTCAAGACTGTTTTGGAGCTGGCTAGACAAAATGAATGGAAGGGCAAAAGGTGGTGAATGTCTCTATCGTATTATGAATAGGAGGAAATTACTGTCTGTAGGCTGAACACTGGTGGGCTCCGAGTATCCTGCTGGCAGTCTGGTTAATGCTGTAGGATACTGAACAAAAAGTAGTGAATTGCCCTTTTTTTGGTGTTTAAAATAACTACTAGTGATCACAATTCTTTAAAAATGTTCTATGGGTTTTCTGTTGGCCTTCTTAATTTAACTGGAAACTTTCTGCTTTCTTTCAGGAGCATTTTTCCTTCAAAAACTTTGCTGCTACAAAGATCCAAACAGGAGAAGTAAATCCAGTCAGCTTGTCAAGGCACTGGCTTGGTGTAAAAGTGCTTTCATGAGGTAACGTTGGGCCAAAGTCAACTTTTCCTTCTTCTTTGTAAATCTGCAGCCAAGCAATGGGCCAGAAAATCTCAGGGAGCATAAAGTCTGTGGATGTGAGGGAGCCCCCTTATAGACCTGTTAAACGAGAGCTGAGAGGCCCGGATTTTTGCAAACCTGCGCGCCTGGACATGTTGCTGGATATGCCTCCTGCCAAGCTGGAGGTCCAATATAAACACGCGTGGAACAATGAAGATCGGTCTTTAAATATATTTGTAAAGGAAGATGATAAACTAACTTTTCACAGACACCCAGTTGCCCAGAGCACAGACTGCATCCGGGGCAAGGTTGGCTACACGAGAGGCCTACACGTGTGGCAGATCCACTGGCCCACGAGGCAGCGAGGAACCCACGCCGTGGTGGGCGTCTCCACGGCCGAAGCTCCCTTGCACTCGGTGGGATACACGTCGCTGGTTGGCAGCAATAGTGAATCGTGGGGCTGGGATCTGGGACGCAACAAACTTTACCACAATTGTAAAAACCAACCTGGGATTACGTATCCTGTCTTTTTGGAACCGGATGAGTCTTTTGTACTCCCAGACTCCTTACTGGTGGTTTTGGACATGGATGAAGGGACACTTAGCTTCATGGTGGACGGACAGTATCTTGGAGTGGCCTTCAGGGGACTGAAAGGGAAAAAACTTTACCCCATAGTCAGTGCAGTTTGGGGGCACTGTGAAATTACAATGAGATACATCAATGGACTTGACCGTAAGTGCCACCCAGCTTTTTCCTTATGCTCTCTTTCAGTTATTCACAGGTTGGATTTTTTTTCTTTATCTTCCTGTTTTAAAGTAAGTGTGCTAAGAGAGGGGTCAGTCCTCCGTGCAACGGAGTTACTGCCCACAACTAAGCTCTGTGCATTATGTCCTACCATGACAGTATGAATTGTATCAAAATACGTCCTGTTCTGAGAACTTTCTGTTTTGGCAAACAGAGTGGCTAGAAATCTGTATCCAAAGACAGTGAGAAGGCTGAGGTGGGGGAGAAAATCTTGAAGTTCCTGGATGTCTTTAACTACAAAACTCTTGTTCACTTGAGGATATGTTTTAAATCTGTGGTTTTCAGTCTTCTTTGATTTGTAGATGTTATAAACATTTCCCACAATAGTGAAGTCTCACATGGTGTTACATGTTAGCATACTTGAACCCGGGCCAGTGGGCTTTCTTTTCACAACTCCCTTTCCCGGACTATAGAAGCAGCTCTGGATCCCAACAAATCTGGGATCTTTTGTTCCTGGGTTTTCTGTTCCTCCGACCAGCTTGGATCCAGCAGACCCACGGAGTCGGGGATAGCTGAACCTTGATAGTTCTGCATGAATCAAGTCTTGTTTGCAAATGGGTTTCCAGAGCTGAGCACTGCATGGTTTAGCAGAGGTGATTCAGTAGCTCTGAACCGTCCCACCGGGTCAACTGCTTGCATCTATGCTGAACTTAGTGATATCATGTGCAGGCCTGAGCTCTACATCTGTCTCCCAAAGCACACAGCTCCCAAAAAGTAAATAGATTTGAGCAGAGAACTTAATTTGGACTCTGTAGGCAAGGTGGGGAGCACGGTGTGGAGGTGGAGGAACTCTGCAAGAGGCAGTGTCTGTCTAGAAGGGGCAGAGTTAATGGGTCTGTCTGGGCCTGATTTTTCCTCTTGCAAAGTCCCTGGAGTGCTTCCAATTGTAACTCCCAGGCTGTCTTTATCTGATGGTTCTCATTATTCCAGCTGGGAGTTAATTGTCCGAATGGCTGGCACAATTAGGCTACCCAGAGGCCAGGGGGCTGAGAGATTAAGAAAGATGCAGCCGTGCCCTGGGGCCTCCTCCTTCTCCTGCTGTGAATTATGGTGTAGGAGGCTGAACAAGGTGCTCAGAGGAACCCTGTTCTTGCTAAATACTTTATCAGCTGAGCCGCTGAATGGACCAAGCGTTCACTTTGACCAAAAGAGCTGGCTGCGCAAAATGTTTCTTCGCTTTCTTTATGAATGGAATTCAGTCTTGTAAAGAGAAAACCCAAGAGCAAGTGCACAGCACCTCTACCTTCCAATTAGTAGTTCTTAAAACCCCTTTAGGTTTGCTATTTTTTTCAATTATAATGGGATGGCTCATTTTTTTTGCATCAAAATTAATTCTCTGCTCATTAAGCATGCCTCTGACATACCAGCCAGTGTAAGGCCATAATTGAGAATTTGACCTTGTTTAAGATTACCTCTTGATGAAAATCTGCAATAGGCACCGGAGGGGAGGGGGATTTTATCCACGGGATCCTTGCAAGGTCGTTACAGCCACAGGTTAGACGGCAGCCGCTCGAGCAGCTGCAGGTCAGGTCTGTCGTGGCAGACGTCTGCGCGGGCGCTGCAGAGGGACTGGCGGAGCGGTCGGCCACAGCTTCCGTGGAGGGTGCCCGGGCAGAGAGAAAACCGGGGAACTAGAGGGCTGTGCAGGCCTACACCGACCGGCTCGTGCGAGGAGGAGGTTTAACACCAGTTTGCTCTGATTTGTCTGTGTTTATATGTTTTAGAAGCAGAGCTGTGAAAAGTCTGATGTAACTGGTTGTTATCTCAGGGTCTCCAGAGACTTGGTGAGGAATTCCACATTTGCTGTCCAAACTGTTTGCAGTGTTAGATATAAGAAGGAAACTGGGAGCTGAACAGTGCGACTAGTTTGGGTTTGTTCTTCTTCCCCATCAAAGCTGATGTAAAGGAAAGTGTGCTCACTGTAGAGATCTTTGATTTGACCTTTAGCAATGCGCTGTACTTCTTACCCTGTTTTTCTTGGAAATATCAGAGGCAGCTTCCCTTTTTCTTGTCCGGCAAGAAATGTTAGTTCCTTTTGAATGGTGTGTTTTAACAACTAGAAAAAATATGTCTGCGTTATAAGTAATCACTTCCATAATTACTTAAGCAGGTATCAGATACTGTTTTCCTTTGCTCAGACTGTCTCTGCTGCTCCCGTGTTGCTAAGATCAGTTTCCTCTGTAACAAGCCTGTCTGGGCTGCAGGGAACGTGTGGCCCTTTACCTGGGAACGGATCGAGTCTCTTGTTTAAACTGTTGTCAGGTCTCAGCTTTCCCACGTGGGCAGAACCATGTGTGTGTGTAGGATTATGTTCAGACAGCTGAAGTAACTACTTTGCTGTTAAAATAGTGAAGTGTTTCCTGTTACAGGGGAAAGAAAGAAAAGTTTTTGAAAAGTTTGACTCATTTGAATTGTTCACAAATTCAAGCAATATGTATGGCTTGAAAAATTCTGCCTGAAAGTCTTCCAAAAATGTCACCAGCTACTCTGGGAAATAGCGAAGCCCTGTATAAAAGTGTGTGTTAGGGATGATGGCTGATATAATTAGTCCTCGTTCATTTGAATGAAGTGATGGGAGGAGGCCCTAAGTGCTGCAGTGGGGCATTTGCTCACTGAGTTAATGGGGTGTGGGGGTATCTTGCCCTTCAACACACCTGGTAATGACACAGTCAGGTTCTGGAGATTCAGAAGTGGTAAGAGTCCAGCCGTGTCCAGTTTTGCACCACTACTGAAGAGAAACTAGGGCACTGAACATTATGGATAGTGTGACCTGTAGGTATAGGATGTGGTAATGCGACTTAGAGCTGCCCAACTGGGGATTTAACGGCTTCCTGGCAGAGAAGCACTGCGGAAAGGTTGTGCAGTCCTAACTGTAAAATACTATAGAAATGATTGAAACAAACCTTGTTCCTGTAGCTGAGTGCTGGCAGGGTGATTTCTTGAGGAAGTTCTGATTTCTGTGAACTCTCTCATATGCATAAGTCAGCAGCGGGCACTCGAAGAAACATCTGTAGAGGTAGATGTGTGTCAGTGCTGGCCTCCCGGCGTGGCTCAAAAGGTGCCCGGGGTCTCTCAGTTTTCCCCCTCCGGTAGCCTGCGCCCTCTCAAGGTGCAGCGCAGGTTGCTGCAGCTGCTGCCCTCGAGTTGGACACATGCGGTCCCTGTGCGATGGCGGCAGCTTCAAGGAAAGCCTCAGACTGCCAAACTCTTGCCTCAGTTCTTGATTGTTAAGAAAGCACAAGTCAGTGTTCCAGTGAGTTCTGAAACGGTGAGGGACAAAATTCAAGTTCTTTTAAATTACAACACACTGGATAGATTGTAATAATGGAAGAATACAGAATTGCAACCCCACCCCTGGTTTATACCTTTTTGCTTCTAAATCCTGAAGGCTTTCCTTAGAGGCAGGAAAATTTGGCAGGGTGTGGGGCTAGTGCTGCCCAACCAACTGTTCTGCAGTCATAACTGATGTCCAGCTGAGCCATGTTTTACCCTTAAAAATTCTTCTGTCTTTCTAAGTTCCAAGAAGAATAATTCATGTTTTGGTATAAAATAGGCTGCAGGACTTTTTAAGAGAAACAATAGTAGCCTGATAACTTCCTTATTCCCTTCAGGGTCTTTTCCATTCAGAATTTACCAATCTGTCCCAAAACTAATGTTTTCATAGATCCAAGAATTAAATTTAAGATGTTTGGGATGCTTCTTGCTTTTACCCTTGAATCTTATGCTTCTGAACACTTTAATTTCAAAATAGTGTCTTAACTGTAGCAGGCGTTCTTTCTTAAATGCAGCATTTATGGGTTTTTTTGCTGCTTGGGTGCCAGAGCTGGGCAGCCTCTTAGGGTCCTTGCCCTGGTCCTCATGTGGCCCTTGGGCAGGTCTTCAGGTGAGTCTCATGTGGAGCTTGGGGAGCTGGGAGCGCAGGATTCCCCTCAGAAAAGTGGAGTAATTAGCATTACAAACTATCTAATAGTAATGCTAGTTTATGGAGGGCAGGTGTGAGTACGAGTTCACACTTTAGCCTGAAGATCTTTATTTTGCAGTATTCAGTACTTCTCAATTACATAGAGTAATCTCTCTGAACCTGCCTCTTGACCTGCAGAAGACTCTACCTGGTGCAGACCTGGGGCTGTGAGTTGTCTTCAACATCTGTAACTACTTCCATCCCCAGATGGAACAGCAGTAGTCGCAGCCTAATTGTACTTGCTTCAAATCCATGTGCGGTGCGTGCGCTGGAGGAGGGAAGCAGTTCTCCAAACAAATTCTGCAAGTTTTTACTTGCTAAGGGCCTGTAACATAGCTGCAGTGCAAATGTAAACTAGCCGGCAGCTGGAGAACAGGGATTCCGGCTGAATGTAAGGGTAGCACCTCTACTTCTGTGGAGAGTGGGCAACAGGAATCCAAGTTTTGGGCTGTGGGGTTCTCCTCCAGCTGTACTGGGATCTGCCAGGGGAAATGTGGTCACCTTCGGCTCTCACCGCCTCAGCTGCCCCGGGTGCAGAGATGAGGAGTTTGCAATCCCGCACAACTGGGTATTGCCAGGGCTGCCTCTGCTCCTCTGTACAGCCTGGTAGCTGTACAGAAATCTGAGGTGAAGCTGCAAAATTGTTAACTGTCAGGAGAAATGTTTAATTTCTCACCATACGCTCTTTTCTCCCAAATGGTTTTCAATTAGTTTTTTTAATAGACAATTTTTTGTTTGTCTAAACCTGTTTGTTTTATGATATTTAAATAATCCATTGCCCTAGAGATTGCAGTGAAAGTAATGTACTCTGAAAATGCAGTACAATTCTGTCTTGCTAAACCTTGGTAAGAATTTTCCCTACAGACATGCAATCAGAGGATGAAGTGTTAGTAATTAAGCAGCTAATGCTGCGAAAAAGCAGTCTTTTAGCTTTTGGGACAATTTAGCAGGAAGCAGTGTTTTTTTGGATCCTACTTTAGGAATCTGAGCAAATCGCTGTCCTTCCCCACCCCTGTTGTATAAACACATTTCTTGTCCTCTAATCCTAATTTGTTGGCACTGTCTAAAGGAGTCTCAGCTTTTTCTCAGCAGCTTGAAGTCCTGGTGCTGGCACGACCATATCCTGCCCCTGGCTCCTGCCTCCAGGCGCCTCCTGCCCCTTTCCTGGTGCTCCGGGCACTGCTGGCTTCATTGCTCCAGGCTGCTGCTGCTCCCTGCTGTCCTGCAGCTTGTCCCCATCCTCAGATGAGTTTGTCCCTTCCTTCCTGTTAGTGCACTGTGCTAGTAACTAATTCTCACCTGTCTGTCTAATCCCTGACTGCAGGTAATGTACTTCTTGCGATAAATAATCCAGGGATGTATTTTTTGCTGAAAATGTTTTGTGCTTGTGCATGCTGTTGGGATGTCATTTACCTGGTATTGAAGGGAGTAGTTTCCAAAATCCCCCTTTCCTTTTGCAGGTAAGAGTTCACATTTAACAGCGTATTCACTGCCACATTTTAACCCTTCCCAGTAGGAGGGTCTTTTTGTGTACTCTTTCAGATACCTTTTGTTTAGTGGGTTGTGGCTAGCAGCATTGCCCTTTGGCTTGACCTGCCATTTGACCTGCCATTTATTTTGGCAGAGGTTTGCAGAGGTTTGGTGAGGAACTTTGTAAAGATGTGAAATGTTTCGAAGGTGTACGAATGAATGACTTCAGTGATTTTTTTTTTTTTTTATTATTATTTTTAGTTGTAAAGCTAGTGTAAGTGCTGGGAAGGCAGCGTGTTCCGGTGAACAAAGAGCCTTCCCCTGCCCACCGGCTGTGTGTGACCTGGAGCCTTGTCCTCGGGGCAGGGTGGCTCCGCGGGGCCAGCGTCTGCAGAGCTGCTGGCTGCCCCGCGTGCTGCTGGCCTCCTCGTGTGTGTGTGAGTTGTGTTAGCCCAGGCGAGTGCCCTAACGTAGTGTGTGCGGCTGGAGCCATACGGGAATTCCTACCTGGTGTGTGCTCGCCATATGTGTAAACAACTTGCTGATTTTAGTGGTGCGACCTCCTGGCCTCTGCCTGTATAAACAACCGAAGGCCAAAGTGCAGCGAGATCAGAGGGGGAACCCGAGACATCCTGCCAGGTCTGCAGGCCATTAAGGATACGTTGGGATTCGGTTACAACCGATCCTTTTGTACTGCCGAGTAATTTGTTTGTAACACATTTGGGAAGGATTCATCTGGTTCACGGATATTTCAGTGAGCTTTTCTTATTTCATTTTACTCGAAGGAAGCTTCTAATCGCCTGAATGTGATCCAGGCCCCCAGCTACTTAGAGGAGCAGCGGGCACATCCGCAGCCCCCTTGGGGCTTCTGCCTCTTGTTTAATCCTCTGCCCTGCTGATGCTCCCTGGGAAAGGGAAGCATCATCCAAAGAAATAAATATTTGGGCGTTCTGACTAGCAGTTCTGACTCTCCTCCCACAAATGATAGGAAGTTTGGTGGCTTTAATGAAGATTTGCTCTGGCAAAGTCTTTTGTGAGACGGTAAAGGCGCCGGCGTTGCTGAGTCAGCAACACAGTTCCTGCGCGTGTGGGCTCCAGAAACCATCTGCTGCTGCTGGCAAACTGTAAATGGTCTCTCCTAATGAGTCGGAGTTTGTTCAGTGTCTTAATTGCTTTTTTATTTATTTTATTTATTTTTTTAAACCAAAGGTGGTAGGTTTTTCCCCCACCTAACTTTGTTGTGTGCTTGTATGAATGAAAGCAGGAGAAAGGACTTTCAAATTTTGAGTTGTCTCTGAAGGTGCTTTCCATAGCCTTTGCACAGCACAGTAATAGCTTAATTTTGTGTTCAGAGGTCTGAGTGTGTTCTGCCTGGTGTGGGACCTGTCCATCTGTAGCTTTCTTAAGAAATGTCAGCTGGGTAAGGTGCTGTAATCACAGGGGAAGTTCAGGTCAGAGACCGGCTTTCAGTGGTGTCCTGCTGCAGCCACACGCGCGGTTTTACCTGTAGGGCTTTAAGTAGTACCACTGGGGAGGTAGAACTGGAGGAAGGGATGGGATGTAGGAGATAGAGAGTGTCCCGAGGGACAGCTGACCCACACGCAACCAAAAAACCTGGGTGGAGGGAGAAGTAGGAGGCGAAGGGAGACGTCACAGCCGTGTGGAGAAGGAGCCCTTTGGAAGAAGAGATGGGAAGAGGTACTTGTGCTTAAATGGGAGAGAGAAGACTGGTTATGGCAAGAGCATTTAAAAAAAAATGCTGAGACTGTGAGGGAAGGAAATGAGCCCTAGTGCAGTAAGCGAGGATGCCGTGGGCAAGGAAGGAGGAGTGCGGAGCAGCCACGAGATCCTGCGTCACTCCTCATCTCCATAGGGAAGCCCACATCCCTCCTCGTCTCCGCAGCTGCTCTGCGGGGCCAGGACTGGCACTGACACTGTGAGAAGGTCCCTGCGGCTCTGGAGTGGAGTCCTGGCCACAAGAGCTGTTCCCTCCCAGGGCGAAAAGCCCCACACGCATCCACTGCGTTTTCAGCACGTGCTTTCTATATAACAACCAGTACTCTCGAAAAGAGTTTATTAACTTCCATTTATATCTAATCACCACTAAAAGTTTGAGGGGTTTTATAAAAGTTTGAGGGGAGAAACTTAAATGATCTGTGATGCAAACTCTTTGAAAACATGGCATGTCACTGAGTGCATTTTAAATACTAGAGTTGTCGTCTTTTATCATCATCTTCTGGGAATGAAACTCTTCCTAAGCTGGGCTATGTGCGGTGTTCCCACACAAATGTAAATAATTTTCTAAGAATTCAGATTTTTTTCCCTCTAATTAGCTCACGCTGAGTGACTTCCAGATGAAGGTCCATTTTTTTGGAATGCCTTTACATCCATAACGTGTGTGTGCACGCACTATAATCGTGAAGTGTGGCTGAAAATACATTTGTTGTGAAAGCAGAATTGAGAGGAAAAGCAAAACTGTAGTTTGGGCTTTGACCCGAGCAAGATTGTGCCTTCAGCAGCTCTGGGGCTGTGCAGCAGCAGCTCTGTCACTCTGTACTCCAGGTCTCATCCAGACACTTTGTTTTTCCTGGACATGCCAATCCCAGTGTGGTCTTAAGATACTTGATTTTACAGCTGATGTGCTCAGGGGAGTGTGTGTGAGAGGCTGCCCAGAAGCACTTTGAATGAAAGGGGTTGCAGCAGAAATAGAGCTGGACTGTTTGTAAAAGTCTCCCAGTCGCCTGTTCTAGGGGTGGGGGGAAATCCTGTCACCCCCAGTCTGCCTTGTTTGCAAAATCTTGCTGCTACCATTAGAGGTTCCCTCTTGGGGAATATGGTGCTGTGAAAGTCGCCAATTATTTGGGTTTGCTGCTAATTTTGGAGCAGGGAGAACCACCTCCCTATCCAGGGGGTCTTGCCAACCTGCACGAGCATACTCTTTGAGTGCAGGCAGTGCCAGGGACCCCTGACCGGGCTGCCACCCGCAACTACCACTCGCTTTCTATTCCCCAAATCTCTGCGGTCGTAGAAACTTACTCCAAGGATAAGTATCAAAAAGAAATTTCATTTTACATATGAAGCATGAGTGGGGATAAAATCTAAATGTTGCTTTTAGCATGAATGCAATAAAACACTTAATCCCCAGTGCTTCTCTGAATTGAGCAGAATTTTGGTTTAACTGATAGTTACTTTCAAGGTGTCTGCTCTAATTTGTAAGGTGTTTTATTAAACTATAATAGTAAGTGTGTTAGATAGGAAAGCAAAGCTTTTCTTATGTGGAGAATAACAAAATACCATTTATGTATCAGGTAAAGCTGTCAATTTTCTTCTCTATACTCTGAAAAAGTGACGTTTTTGGCAGTACCAGGTTGCAGACTCCCTTGGGGTGCTCTGCATTGTGCACCTGCATGGGCAGCTCCCCCTCGGGGTTTCCTCCTGCCTGGCCGCAGAGCCCGAGCTGCCCTGGGGGTCTCCGTGCGCCGCGATGACGGTGACGACCGCAGCCTGAGGAAGGCGGCTCGTGGGAATCCGCAGCTCCAGCTGCCAGGCAGGAGGAGCTGCCTGGGCGTTCACAGCTGCTCCCTCCACCACCAGCAGCCACTCGCCCGACGCGCGTCCTAGGCCTCAGTCTTCCTCTCTCGTGTTCAGCCTCCCTTAGAAATGGGATAAGATGTGGTCCCTAAACCTCTTATTTTTACCTGTCTTCTAGATCTCTTCCCTCCTCAGTTCCCTGCTGCCGTTGTAGTGGTGGGTGTTTCTAATGAAATAAGGCTCTCAAACTAGAGCACTTGTCTGCTCTGCGTAATATGTGAAAATGAGAATCGCCCTGCACTTCAAGCAGGTGAAGGTGGGAATTGGGTATTCAGGAGGCTGTTCCACAGGGAATAGCACGGTCGTGGTAAGGAAAACCATGTTCATTCCTATAGCCAATGTGAAAATGCGTGTCAGTGCATGGAAGCTGGTAAAGCAGCTTTCTCACATGCACTTACTTATTTTTGTCCCCCCGTTAACCATGCTGTCTCTATTTGGGATTTGGGAAAAGAAAAGTGAGTGTGTCATATGGTAGCTGTGCAGAGCTCAACACGTCTAACTTTGAATTAGTCTCCTAAAACTCTACAAGAAATGAAAAAAGCAACCAAAAACATTTTATCTGGCTGTCAAAAAGTGATTAGTTTTGTTCAGTGTTGAAAATTATGGTAGAACTGAAAAAACTGAGACAGTTTTTAAGCACTCGGTTAACTTTGTGGATTAAGAAGAAGCAAAGGAGAAATGGAGCTTTAACTTATCAAAAAATGGCCTGGAGGAGGGTGCTGGCTAAGTGCCCTTTGGTAATCTCTACCTAGCCCAGAGAAAGGACTATTTTGTCTTCATTTCAGTCGTTTTTAGTCACAAGATCTCTTTTTCTTCCCCCCACCCGAGCACAGAGAGTAAATGGAGCCTTTTCATTAGTAAGGACTTGTTGGTTATTAAATGATACTGTCAAAGCATGAAGTATTCTGGTTTAAGAAGATGAGTTTTGTGTTTTTTCCCCAGATCTTTATCAGTTTTTAGATAATGACTGCCACATTTGGCCACATCAGAGCTGGACAAATAAGGCTCAGTTGACCAGGCACAAAGAATCCATGTCTGGTTGGGACCTCCAGAATGAAGAAAAAATGTGTGTGTGTATAAATTCAGACTTATTCATGATGAGCCTATCTTGAAATTCTCATATTTCCAAAATATTCCTGAAAAAGTGAACACAGCTGCTTCCTTAAGCACCTAATTGGTGCAGACAGCAGTCCCTAAAGATGTTACTGCTCTTTTTTTTTTCTCTGCTAGGTAATTGTAGGAGGGAATTCAATGCCCTCTAGGCCACTTCTCCTGCTATCAGTCTCCTGTTGTTTCCTGCCTCACAGGAAAAGCTGCTAACACTAAATGATTTCTGGCGTTTAATTAGGTTGACAAGATGCATGTCCTGCAGTGCATTAGAAGTCACTGTGTGTAGCATCTCCAGGCACTTCTGGGGTGTCCAGAGACCTGCTGCTCTGCAGGGTTTGCACGCAGCGGCATTGAGTTTGAGTTCAGTCTCTTCACTGTGGCTTTACAGCTGTGAAACTGGAACTTCCACCACTGGCAATGAGGCTTTGCAGCATTTCAGCTGGGGTTTTTGTGCTCAGACTACAGAAACACTTACGTTGCTCCCACTGAAGCCTTAGACGCACTTCTCCAGTGCTTTTCAGTTCATCTGGTGTTCCAATTGAGGAAACGAATTTATTTTCAACTATCTAGTTAACATTATGTACAATAAATTTCATTACAGAGGGAAGCTTATATGGATTTTGCTTTTATGGAATCAGACTATAGAGTTAGTGTTCAGATAAAAATGAAGTCAAAAATTTAAGAATCTCTGCTTCTGTTATTAGAAACTGTAATAAAGTGCAGAATTATCAGGCAAGTAGATGTATATGCTGATAATCGCAATGGTGTCATGGAGGGGAGTTAATGTGATATCTTCAGTGTTCTCTGAAGGTGGTAGTGCAGGAAGGGATAAGGGCAATCTGCTAGGTTTTAAAAATACAGGTATTTCAGAGACTCTGTCAAAACCTTCCCTTCTGTAGTACCTCCAAGGAGGGAAACTTTTTTTTTTTTTTTTTTTTAAGAGCTTTATGAAGAATAGGATACGAAAGATAGAAATAAGTGATCAAATTCTAAACCAGGAGGAAATTACAATAGGATTCCCAAGGATCTCTGCTGGGATCTACTCTGCTCAATATAATGAGCAGAAAAAGAATGTGAATGATGAAGTAATCCCTATTTCAGTCTGTGATCCTTTGCAGTCTGTTTCTGACCTCTCCATCCTGCTCTGTCCCTGGATCTAGGGAGCTTTGTGCAGCCAGAGGCTGGAGCAGCAGCTCTCGCGTGTGCTGTGTGACAACCACCTTCATGCTTGGGATTGCCTGGCCTCTTCAGCCTGGAAAAGAAATAAGTGAGGAGAATGTTCAAGGAATTGCCTTCATAAATGGCATAGAAATGTGACTGTGGGTGGTCTCGTGTCAAAACTTGACAGCGGAGGTGTTCCCATGAAATATAAGGTGCCTGGTTTAAAAAAAAAAAATCATGCAGTGAAAAAAATGTGTGAATCACTGCAACAAGATTTTTGTGGAAACCAGAGGTATTCAAAATGAATTAAATACATTCATAAAAGATCAGACTGCTGATGAATGTTGAACATGGCAATCCAGCACGGGAAGCTTCTAAGCTGCGGACAGTCACAAGACGGGAGATGCCTGGAGAATCCCCGATTTAGCTGTTCGGTTATCACAGCATGGAGAGTCCAGACGTAGCAGAGTACAGTGCTTGTGTTCTGAAGTTGAGTGCTGCTTGCTTGTTTGTTTGTTTTTTTCTCTGTTGTTATGATGGGGAGACTTCACTGTCTTTTTAGTACTCTGGAAAAGTACTTTGATAGCAGATAGAAAAATAAATTAGCTGTATTATCTGCCTGTGAAAAACTGAAGTTCTTCAAGTTCTGCCCTGTGCAGTTTAGTTTAACTAAAGTTAAACTGCGCAAAGGTAACAGCAATGTGAATTTGTGGCTGTGTGTATAAGGATCAACGATGGGATAGAGAGCGTACCTTGTGTGTAGTGAAAGGCCAAGCTCCGCAGGGCCACGTGCTGAAGCTGCGGGACGAGTTGCAGCAGGCCCTGCACGAGCTCCTGTGGGCTCCTGCAAGGCTCATGGGCAGAGCTGTGTGTTATACAGTAGAGCTTAACATGGAAGCAGCTAAAATAGGCTGAGACAGGTAGGTCTGAGGTGCCTCATGGCGTGAGGAGCCCGTGGCGCTTCTCCTCCTGCTTCTGCCTCCTTCCCTGGGCTCAGGGTGCTGTGTGGGTCACGGGCATCTCTGGAGCTGAGAAATGGTCGCTCGCTAACAGCTGGGCGTCACAAGTGTATCCTAGGCGTGAATCCTCCCCTTCTGAGGTAAGGCAGCAGTTATTTTGTCTTCCTTTTATTTATAGAAAAGTAGATATAGCCAGGCTGAGAAGAGAGGGGAAAATAAGAAGTTCCAATTTACAGTGAAGTATTCTGAGACCTGGCCTAAAAACGTGTGTGTTACTCGAGCTGGCAGCCAGCTCCCAGATCAGCGCGAGAAGCAAATGTCTCCTCCTGGCTAATTTTATATCTGACTGATTAAATATGACTTTATGAAAGTTATGTTGACAGGCTGGCACACAACGAATAATTCTGTGATGAGACAGTATCTCAAATACAGCACTTACAGTCTGAAAATGTGTAAAATTTGATGTGATAATAGCTACTGAGACTGCTCCTTTACAGCAGCAGATTTTCCCTCTCTGGCTTCCCTTGACAATATGGGGATCGATAATGATGATGCGTTTATGTCCTAAACATCTGGTGCCTGGCGCGAGCCTGCCCTGCCGCGCTGCCTGTGCGGGGAAGCCCCGTGCCGGTCCCTCGCAGCCCCAGGCAGCACGCGGCAGAGCGGCTGCTCGAGCCCTCCCGGAGCGAGGCGGGAAAACGGGATCCCGAGGGGAGTCTGATTGCAGCCGCATGGGAAGCAGGAGGCGAGGATCAGGATGCTTTTTGGGCAGCTGGTGAAACCGATAGGACTTTCTATCTGTTACAAATCTTCACTTTCACCAAAACAACCCTAACAAAAACATCACCAAAATAGCATCCCAAATAAACCGTCTGCCAGCAACGGTGCTGCCCTATAAAAACAGGGATTGGAGGAAGGAAAAATGTTGGCTTTCTTCACTTCTCTCCCTTTAACCATACACAGTTTATCGAAAAGGAGAGCGAGTTTTCAGGAAAATTAGTTATGGTGCCTTGAGCGATTGAACAGCCTCAGAACATCTTAGCTCTGGAGTGTCTGACGTGCGTCGACGCAGTCAGTAAATGCAGTCATTAAATGACTGCACTGATGCAGTCAGTAAAACCTGTTATGCCCTGGGCTGCAGCTCAGGACCCCGATCCGCTCAGCCTCAGCAAGGTCTTGCAAGGGGTGAGCCCAGACCCGTCCCCAAGTGACACCCCCCATGTACACCATGTCCCTGGGTGTTTTCCCTTCGGCAGCACTGCATGTCCCACTGCCCATGCTTGAGTTGGCTCACGGGCCTGGCCAGCGCCAGGCAAGGCACTGGAGAGCGTTTGGAAGGTCAGCCGTTGACCTGTTAGGAAAAAAAAAAAAATTAAGAAAGTGTTTGGCCTTGCTCTGAAGCTACATTGCTTGTAAGTGACATGTGAAAGCTTGGCGCGTTTTTAGTGTTTAATTGTGCGTGAGCGAGTAAGTGAACCTTTGGCATTTAGTGATAAATTTTTAAGCAAATAAAACTTTGGCTTTTAATCCGTTGAGCAGCTTCTGAGCAGGGGTTCCCAACGCTACCAGAGGGGAGGTTTGTCTCTGGGCTCTGTGTCTGCTGATTCCCTGCTTGGCCTGGGCGCTGCCGTGAGCCCGGCCTGGCCCCGCCGCCCTCCGGAGTGGGTCTCTTCTTGCATCTGGGGAAGAGGGTTATTAAGTGCGTTATCATTAACGAGAAGTTGTTTGGCCTTCGCTGCTGCCTTTCTAAAGCAGATGAGCCTTTTAAAAGTGCTTTTGTATGAGAGTCTTGTCTGTCAGTTCCCTCTTCCTTGCTGTGCGCTTGCAGCTTGCAGCTTTTCAGGCATTCGTTTGTTGCATAAGTGGTTCCAAGCTTCTACTTGCTATTTAGTTTCATTACAAGTATCTTTATACTAGAATGCTGCTGTATTAGAAGTAAATACTCGGTTTCGCTTCCTCCTGGACCTTGCTTTGTTACAAAGAAACTTTTTGTGGAAAAGCTTTTTCTGCCTGTCGCGCTGTAGGTAGTTAGCAGTGCTAGAGCTTTAGCTAGGTTGTATGTTCCAAGGGAGTTTATAAACCAAGGAGAGAAAAAAAAATTGGCACTTTTTTTTTAGCCCAAAGACTTGCTTGGGATGTGGCCAAGCTAAACACAGTGGCCTTCTTGGGTCTGTGCTTTGCGTCTCACTTTTAAGCTGCCTGAGGGGTCTCTTGTATTTAGCTCTGCACCTCATTGCTCAGGGCCTGCCCAAAGGCTCCTTGTGCCAGGGTCCGGCAGAGCGCAGTGGCAGGGTCCATTGGGCAGGAATTCGGTTTTATTTTTATTTATTTATTTATTTATTTATTTATTTTAAGGAGTAATTATCCCTGCATAAACCTTGACCAAATTTCTGTGGATGAGTGATTATCTGTCCCTTATATCCCATGAGGGGGAACTTTGAAAAAAACATGTGGGTGAATGTGGATTTTCCTATTATGGTTTAAGTGCATGCTCCTATTGTAAGATTTAGAAAGTACATTTAAAGCAACTGGTAAGCCAAAGATACTCTTTACAATTACTGAAACTTGCATTATTCTTAAATTAGCTCTCTTTTTTTAATTAGAAGCATTTTTATTCAGAAAATTTCATGTCTATGCTTGAATCACTTATATATATATATAGATAGGGATATATATATATATATATCTCTATCCCGATAAAGAGTCCTGAGCGTTAGAACTGCCTTGTGTATTTGCACGTTAGAGACCATGTTGCCCTCTACAATGTAGCTGTTGAATTACCCACATCTCCCTGTAGGTCAGGTCTAGCCAAATGCTGCTTTGCTGGTAGCCTGGGCATCTTTATTAATGTTTAGGAGTTGTGTTTGTGGAGAAGGGGATGAGGAAGGGCTATTTCAATCAGCAAGCCCAGGCTGCAGAAGATCCACTGTCTAGAAGAAAAATAGAAGCTGGCGATAAGATGCAGGCTTTATACAGTGAGGGGAAGTTATTATCCATTCAAACATGTTATCTAGAGATATACAATAAATTCACTTACATGTGCCTTTTAAGTTCAGTTACCTTGCTAAAAAATATACTGCATGTGTAGGATCTGTTGGAATTGCAGGTGAAACGTGTGGCTGTGCTGTGGAGGAGCTCTGCGACTGTGATTCTGCCATGTGAACGTGAGGAACGGAGATGGATTCAGCCTTGACAGAAACAAGTGCTGATTTAGTTTGTTCCCTCACGGTGCGCAGCCATCCCACTCCTGTTTCTCACAGCAGGACAGCTGGGTGCTTTTGCAGGGGGTTTCAATCGCTTGTACAGCTTTGCAGCGGGGCAGCCAGTTCTACCTGCCGTGGCTGCGTGAAGCAGGTGTTAGTTTTGACAAGCAGCGTAAGGCAGGCACTGCCATCTCCGTTTTAGAGCTGGCAAAGCAGAGCAGGCTGCTTCTCCCTGGACACAATGAGGCAGCCACTAGTCTTTCTGCCTCCGGGAGCTCTGGAAGCTCAAGGTTCTCAGGAGGGACATGTGTTGCAAAGCAACCTTTAACACTCCATGATTTCCCTGCCTGGCTGGATAACGCACAAAGACATGGCAGGTTTGTGGTGCACACTGTCTATAGGGTCCCTGAATAATGCATGGCCGGCTGAGAGCCGGCTGCTCTAATAGACTCCTCGTCGGGAATATGGGCCTCTGCCTGAGCAACCTTGCTCCGAGAGTGGCACCCCAGGACTTCTCCTTTTGGTCATTAAATACCATGTAGTTACTAACATTTCTTTTAGACAGCAACTAAGCTAATGGGATTATGGATATTTTATGTTATATCCGCATCAATAATGCAGTATGGGCCTCAAAAAGAATTGATTTTTTTTTTTTGAGGAAAGTGAAAAGAGAATTTAATTCTCTCAGTTATGTTAGTTAGTATGGCAGTGAGAGGTCTGTTTGTAATTGAAATTTGGTGCAGATTTGTACTGTGACCCTGTAGCTGAAACAAGAAGGACAGCTAAAAAAAAACTGTATTTGTAAAAATTATTTCTAAGTATTTGAAAGTGGTTTTTTCAAAGCACTTCGAAGTCCACTTCAAACATACGTTTGCAGAGCAAACAAATGCATTTGGGGAGACGGTGCGGCGAGACCCGTGGTTTTTAACACAGCTATGATGCGTTTGGATAAAGAGAAAATTTGTAAGTGGGAATGTCATGAGTGTGCACTGAACACCAAAATCGAAGTCAGGCAATCATTTTTATTTGGAAAGTATTTAAACATGTGTCTAAGTTCCTTTGAAGCTGATGGCATGTAGGCATATGCTAAAAGCTAAATATGCTGAAGAACTTCTTGGTATCTGGCTCAAATGTATAGGAAAGAGAGCAGTTTACCAGTGGCACAGGCTGCTTGTAGGCACAACTTACCGAAACAGTGCATTCAGTAATGCTAAATGTACAACCATGCTCCAAAATCATCCACTGTGATCATAAACCTGCTTGTTATAAAAGGAAGAAAAATCACAAGCTCATCATAGTCTTTGCTCAAGTCGGAGTTTGCAGGTGTGGGCTGCGAGGCCGGCCCCGAGGAAGGCGCATCCCTCCTCTGCGGCAGCC
>VWPW01012746.1:0-20725 GCA_013389825.1 Crypturellus undulatus
CGGTTTGCAGAAGTCAGCAGCCTCAAGAGGGCTTTCTGTCTGGCTAATCCCACTTCCAGAATCCTGCTTAATCCTGATGCAGCTGCTCTGTAAAAAGTGCTCGCACTTGAAAGCATCCCGGTTGTTGCACTACAATGGGAGCTCCCTTTATTACAGTACTAAATCTGTAAAGGATCAGACAATGAAATTGGATGGAGGCCAGAGAGCACAACTGCCACTGTCATCCTGGGTTAGGGCTGATGGAAAAGTAATTTGTTTCCCGGCGCAAGTGATTCTCTTGCTGAATAGATTGTGTTATTTGCAATATTAGCAAAGAATTTTCAGGGTAATTGTACTGACAAAAATAATTCCAGCAGACCCACTAGGATAATCCTTTCTATTTTTTCTCATCACTTATTTTACTAATTTGCTGATTGCGAGTCTATTAGTGGTAGAAATACTTGTGAAATGGAAAAGCATCGCTGAGTCTCCAGTGTGAAATTGGAATTGGCATCTCATGATCCTGGATATTGTCAGGTTGTGCTCGCAAACACCCGCACCCCACTGAAAAGACATGGATTAAACCAGACTTGAAAACAAGCAGTAATACACAAGAATAACCATGCGGGCAAGCCCGCGATGAATTAATCAAAGCGACAAGATGAATATGATTGCCAATCATAGCGGGGAAATCTGTTCCTTTCACTGAGAACTTATTTTAAAGAGATCTTCATCCAGAGGGATTTATATTCCCCTGCATGTGTGTGCATAACTCCCATTAATGTCAATATGCATTATATGCGCACACAATGAGGAAGAAAGCGCTCCTCCCGAAGATTAGCATTTTATAGTGTCTTATATTTCCAGTTCATAACGGTAATAATAAAATCACTTTGTAGCAATAGCAACCAGGGTTGTCTAACTGCTTTGCAAACACCAAGCCCGACCTTAGGTGTCTTCTTCGGGCAAGACGCCTGCTTGGATGGAGGTTTTCCCAAAGGAGGATGCAGTGAAAGGAATTAAGAGTTTGGGGATTTTGTTGATCAATCCAGAATAGAGCCCCCAGCTCCAGGATGGGCACGAGATGCCCTGATCCCGCTTGCACCCAATGGAGCTGCCCACTTCAGAGGGACTCCGTGAGCCCCAGGATCCTTCTAAATGGCTCCAGGTTCAAGATTAAGCCAAGTTTATTGGGGATTAATCCTGAGAAATACTAATCTCAGTGTCTCCCCTTCAATTCATTGCAGTGGAGGGAGCACCGTGCCCGCAGCGTTGGGCACTGCGATCCACGATAACGAATAGCGCGGTGCACGGATCGCGCGCAGCTGTGCAATAAATCCTATTATTCAGATATATTTAAATGATATGGCAGCTGTCAGCACATCCATATTTCACCAGTGCCGTCATCCGAAGCTCATGTTTCAGGGCCACGTTTTGCTATTAACGTAATTTTTTCAAATTGTAAGTTTTCATACGTGACAAAAAAACCTCCCCGTGTGTCAGCTCTGCAGAAGTTATGAACATAGGGAGAGCAAGGAAAGCGCTGGGAAGCTTCCCTAAGCTTTGAAGCCTTCCACTGAGGGGTAGCATTAATGAAGTGCCGTGTTTTGGGGACGCAATGGCCGGGTTAATTAACTTTCCCCATCAAGAGACCTTTGCATGAGCAAAGCCCTGCTACCATTGCAAGCCCCCAGCAATAAGACAGCCTGGGGGTTTATAATAAATACTCTGAAGCCACTAACACATTAGCAGCGTCTGACTTAAGCTCTCACTGCTGGTGCCAGTCCTACATTCGCCGTGTGTTGTTCCTTCTTTTGTTTTTATTTTGTATTCCAGCCAAAACTTTTCCAAAGGCCTCTTCCCCCAGCCACAGCCCCTCCGGCGGTTACGTGAAGAGCGCTTCATCTTCCTCCACAGGCTTCGACTACTCGCACGACGCCGAGGCTGCGCACATGGCTGCCACCGCCATCCTCAACCTCTCCACCCGCTGCTGGGAAATGCCCGAAAACCTCAGCACGAAGCAACAAGAGGCTCCCAGCAAGGTGAGCCGAGCGTGTCCGTGCTCAGGGAGACCTTCTACTTAGTCCAATACAGACAGGAGCCAGTTGGGACAGGGCTCTTTGCAGTGGTGGCAGAGCCAATGGGTCATTTTGATGGAGAAAGTTGTGGGTTAAGATTGAAGCTTTGGGTGCAACCAGATTTTGTCCATGCCTCTCATTTTGATCTTGCAAATAGAGAGGAAATGTGGAGACTTTTCCGAGTGAGGAGCAGGGAGCCAAGTCTTTCACTCCGGAGCTCCCTGGGGTGATGCTGCTTGAGGGAGGTTCTCCTGGCTATGAGCAGGTTATGGAGACACATCGGGGTTCAAATTACCCATCCAAGACCAGCACAATTTCCAAGCTGATCCTCAGGGCCGCTCCCGGGGAGGTATCCGATGAGGCTGCCTCATATCCGCGTTGACCTTCAGCTATTTTTCAGACCAGCACCAGTTTTGCAGAGCTCCTGTGCTGCACCCCCAGCCCTGTGCAGATGTCTTGGATGCCCTGGGGCATCATAAATGTCCTGCGGTGCCTGTGTGCAGGCAATTGAGTCAAAACCCTGGGGTGCTTTTAGCAGAGACACACATTTGCACGACGTGTCTCTGAAAATGTTTATGAAGGAGCATCTCTCACCATTTAGTCCCCTCTAATTGACTGCAGAGAGGAAGGGACATGAATGGACTGTCCCCTGCACCGCAGAAGACAGATGGGGCCAAAATCCCTTTAGGGAATTCCTAGCAGCAGCTAATTCTGGCCCTGTTTCCAAACTTGCAGTCCATGGACATTGAGGTGGATGAAAATGGGACTTTGGACTTGAGTATGAACAAGCACCGCAAGCGGGAGAGCGCCTTCCCCAGCAGCAGCAGCTGCAGCAGCAGCCCCAGCGTGAAGTCCCCGGACGTGTCCCAGCGCCAAAACAGCACCAGTGCCACGAGCAGCACCATGACGTCCCCCCAGTCCAGCCAGACCTCCCGCCAGGATGAGTGGGATGGACCCATCGACTACACGAAACCAAATCGTCAGCGGGAAGAGGAGCCCGAAGAGGTGAGTGGGGACGTCTGAGAGCAAATATAGATGTTTAGCAAATGCTTTTTGGGGGACTGAATGCCGTGCTTGCTTGCACGGTTGTCTTGTTTTACCCAACCATCCTGCTTTACCCTTTGAGCCTAGAGGTACTGTTAGCTTCAACTTAGTGCTCAGCCAGGACCAGAGCCATCCAAACAGCCTGTCTTGGCCAGTGAGCACTCCCTGGGATGCCCCTTCCAGCGAAGAATCCCCCATTCCCATAGTTTTGGTCCTGCACTACTTCTTTCCCTATATATCCTTTGGATTAGTGGTGCTTCTCATATGGTTCCCCGAGAAGATGTATCTGCCATTAGCTAATACAGCCCCTTGTGCCATGAACACTATTGAAGATGGGATAATCCTATCCCTGCAAGACCTTGGGAAGCCCAGGTGGAAATCTAGATGTTCCAGATGTTTCACATTTCTAAGAAGAAGAAATCACAGCAGCAACAAGCACCATTGCAACCACTTTGTTTTTCCTGGCTGTTTTCTTGCAGTCAGAGCCTGCAGCCCATTCTTTTGCCTCCTCGGAAGCTGATGAGCAAGAAGTATCGGAGGAAAACTTTGAAGAACGAAAATACCCGGGGGAAGTTACCTTAACCAACTTCAAACTTAAATTCCTCTCCAAGGACATCAAGAAAGAGCTGCTCACGTAAGTGCTTCCAAATGCATAAAATCCTCGTGACAAGTCAGGCAGGTAGAAGATAGAGTTTGTTAGAAAATAAATACATTTTAAAAGTTAGTTTAGTCATGCCTTTTACTGGGATGGTCTCATTGCATCTGAGCACTTCAGATGAAAGCTTAAAGAGAAACTTCTCCTACCTCTATACGTGGGAATGAATTTTGCCTTCATGATCAGTTGTTGAAGGATGGTCTGCTTTCCCATCTGTTGTACTCAGGCCTTTTCCCTGTACATTTTACTTTTCTGTGTGTTAAGTAACTAAGAATTAGTGGGTTTCATTTCCTTGGCTTTGAACAAGTTGGCTTTTTTTTTGGCTACACAAGCAGGAGAATGAGGGAGCCATGTGGCTAGCCAAGGGGGAGATCCATGGGGCAAAGAGCAGGAACAGCATCTTCCCTAGGCGAGCAAGATATATATTAACTGTCCTATACAAAGATCTAAAGGCTTTTCTTTTTTCTTTCTTTTTTTTTTCNTTAAAGGCTTTTCTTTTTTCTTTCATTTTTTTCTTTTTTTTTTTTAAATCTATCAGTGATGTGAGTAGCAATTTCTGAGGCAGAGCTCTGATTTTTTTTGTGCTTTAACTGTATTATGAAGGCAGCGAAATTTCCTGTGTGAAAAAGTCCCAGAAATAAGTGGTGTTGTGGGCAGCCCTTAGCTTTCCTTCCCCTTTTAGCATCCTCTTTCCTTTCTCATTCAGCATCCTTGCTCCTTCCTCACCCAATGACTAAGCAAATTAGCTGAAGTCAACTCAAGAGAGGTTGTATCTTCTCATATGCTCCCTGTGATTGATTCTCTACATCTAAGTGTAATCCGTGGGCCTTTTCTGGGTACCAAAGGCAACACTCATGAAGGTGTTTCTCACCTCTATCATCTAGTTGCAGGATTACTGCTTTTCTGTGGATCTTGAAAGGGATTTGAGGTCATTTTCCTTGCTGTGAGCAACCTCTGCATGTGCTCCCTGTAGCCTGATACAGAGGGTCAACCAGAGGCAGCAACAGCAAAGGGTGCAGAACATGCATGGGGCATCAAAAAATATAATCCTTGCACAGCACAGAGCTCCGATGCCTTTTCCTGTTGCAATGCAATTAATTAGGAAGTTAGGGGAGAGGGATGGGGAGGAAATGCAGCTGGATTGTGCCATGGGTCAGGGATGCGGTCGGCTTTGTGTGTCCTCAATCCCAGAGCCCCCAGGCACTGGAGCCAGAGGTTCCTTTTATTTTCTATGGGAGTGAATAGCACTTTCAATCTTTTCTTTGCAGCTATGAGAGCTGAAAAAAATCTTTTCAGAAAGCTAAAAACTGAGGCTTTCAGGGAATAACCCGATTCCGGCAGCCAGAGCTTTAATATTGCAAAAAAAAAGCATCTGAACTGGCAACACCCAGGCAGTAAATTTGTGTCTCTGTTCGTGTCATCCAGCAGACTGCTGCAAGCCTTCTGCTGTCACCAAGCAAACCAAGTCATGAAATAATTCTAACGATTTTTTTTCACATTTTTCCACATTTTTGTTGTGATCCTTTGGAAAGAAAGGGGGCAGGAATGGAAACACCTGGTTTATGTGCATGCAGGCATATCGAGGTGGTGGTGGAGGTGGGCTGGAAGGCGGTCTCCAGGTCTCCAGGTTTCGCACAGACATCAGACTGGGGGGAATTCCCTTTTTTCCAGCATTTATTTATTCTTCTTGTTGTTGTCCTTGCTCAGTTGCCCTACGCCAGGCTGTGACGGGAGCGGACACATCACGGGAAACTATGCCTCTCACCGCAGGTGGGTTCACCCTTCCTTCTCGCTTTGGACTCAAAAGACGTTTTTTTATAGTCTTTTTTTGACCACGTGGATGGTTCCATTTCCTCCCACTTCTGTTCCCCTTCCCCCCTTCCCTGGCCCTTTTTCTTTCTCCTTCCCCCCACCCTATTTATTTTGCTTATCCAGATATTCCATCTCTTCTCTTTCAGCCTTTCTGGTTGTCCTCTTGCTGACAAGAGCCTCAGAAACCTCATGGCTGCCCACTCTGCTGACCTCAAGTATGTTTGCGCTCAACTTGGAATTCCTTTTTTTCCTTTTCTCCCCCTTTTTTTCCCCTCTATTTTCCTCCCTGCACCCCCCTCTCCTCATGCTTTGCTTTGGCTTTTCCATCCCCTCCCTTCTCCGCTCAAAGATCCAAATAAAATTCCCCTGCCCTGAAGCCCTCTCTGCTGTGTTGGGTGAGACGATGGCTCATGTGCAATGACGAAGGGCTCGTTTTGGGGACAGGACTCGCAGAAACGGTCAAGGTGACCTCAACCCCTGGCAGGCTTTCTCTGGGCACCAGAAATATGCTGTTTTCTTTTGCATTTGGAGCCTTTCCCCGAGCTCTTGCTACCTAGTTTGCGCCACGACCCTTTTCATTGAGCGTTTTTGTGCAGCCATCAAAGAGCACAAAACCCAGAGAAAAGCACGGGTTTTTCTTTTCGCATAGAGACACAGCTGGGAAAATAGCACCAGGACATAGCGGAAAGGAGCCAGCTCTTTTGGAGAACCTGGTATGCTAATTATATGCTGAATTTTAGGGCCTGTTCAGGATCCCGTGACAGATTTCTATTCATTTCAATGGGAGTTTGATTTGTGAGGAAATGAAAGGGACAGAAAGAGCAAGAGAGTCGGGAGACGGGATCCTCGACAGCTGCAAAAAGGCCAAGTGAAGGAGCCAGCACCGAGTGGGAGATTCGATCCCGAAACTCTCCTTCAAATCTGCTCCTCCGGATCCTGCTTTCAGCTTCGACTTCTTTCCAAAGCCATCCCGTTTGCAGGAGGGAATTTATTCCTCCTAAGAGAATTTCCCCATTGCTCTCTTATGTGGCTGCCCCGAAAGAAAGATTTGATAGAAATTGCATTAAAATAGGAGGAGACAATTAATGGGGCTGCTTCTCTGCTATAACTGGAGGCAGATCTTTGGGGGAGAACGTCTGCAGCATCTCTTCCCCGGAATCAGCCTGTCTTTCGAGGCTGAATCTCTTCTGAGCTTCCTGCTTTGCTGAATCCAATTTTGGGATTATTTGGCCGCTAAGTTATTCACGCTCATACACACGACTGAAGAGGCCTCTACGGAGAGGAGAACCTCGCAGGGAGGCTCTTTGCATCGCCAAGGCTTATTGTAAAGTGCTCCGTCTCCTAAGGAAAGGAAGGGAAGAGGGAGGAGAGGAAGATGACGGGATTTGCTGGAGTGTGTCCGTGATGAAGCTCAGAATCCAGCGCACGTCTCCCAAAGATCTTCATGAGCAATCAAGGCCCTGCATGCAGGAAAAATGGATTTTGGAGGTGTTTCTCCAGGAGCTGATGTCTGTGCTGGTGCACACATGCTCTGAGCTTGCTTTTGCTCCTGCATCCATAGGAAATCTTCCTTCAAGGGTGAATATTGATCCTTTGCACGTGCCTTGGTGGGAGCAATGAGGCCAAGGCACAAGCTCAAGCACCACCAGTTGCCTCTGCATGGGAGAAGAATGTAGAAATTAGGGATGTGCAATGGGTGATGNGAATATTGAACCTTTGCACGTACCTTGGTGGGAGCAATGAGGCCAAGCACCACCAGTTGCCTCTGCATGGGAGAAGAATGTAGAAATTAGGGATATGCAATGGGTGATGCTTGGAGCTGTGCTCAGGATAAAGCGGAATGTTGGGATGGAACCAGCCCTGCTCCGTTCACCCAGCGGTGCCAGGAAGGCCTCACGGAAGTGCCAAGGGAAGCAGGATTACCCGATATTAATAACATATTCCAGTGGGCAGAAAGGACACGCATGATTAGTGCTAAGTGTGCCTAATGCGCATTATAGCCAATATACAATTTAAAAGCACCTCTTAAGAGTGCTTTGCTGAACTGACGTTTCTCCAGCAGCCTGAGGAATAGCCAAGGAATCGTACAATTACTTTTAAAGATATTAAAAAGCTGTCAGCCCAAGTGCCCATTTTCAGCATGGGCCAGGAGACAGAACAGAATCATTTCTGGGGCCGAGTCACTCGGACCATTTGCTATTCAGGGCATCGCTGAACCCTTCAGGTACCTGATGTTAACAGTATCTATCCAAATCATATAAAAATAGCAGAATCACAGGCAAAACAGAACTTTGTAATGCTATTTTCCAAATATTGTTTTGTCTTTATATCCTGCTAAGGATGGGGGCATAGGAAGGGAGGAAGGGAATAGGATTCAGAGATCCATAGTCACATCTTTGCCACAGCCTCAGAGAAGGCTATGTCAGCACTTCTATTAAATTCTATTTCAGGGGTTAATATCTCTGATATAAAAAAAATAGCTCCGGGCTGGAACATCCAATAAAAGGTCTCTGTCAAAATGATTTGTCTCTAGATAATTAAAAATAAAAACCAAATCACTTCTCCCACCTTTTTAAAAGTACTGAAAGGCAAAAAGAATTAGACGTTGGTGTTTTCATAGTTTCATCCCACCCCTCAAGCTAGAACAGCAAAGCAATAGTTTAGCTTTCAGATTTAACAGTGTGTAACAGCCAAATGTCACAAACAGGCACTAGTCCCTTCAACCTGTGTTTTCTAAGTGATACAGAGAGTTTTAGCATCCTCCTGGATGGCCATAGCCCATCATATTGCTTTTTTTTGGTTCTTCTCTCACTCTGCTGGACCTGTGTGCCTGTTTCCCTGGATCTGAGTGTTATTCCTTGTTACTCCTATCTCCTAGGCATCCTTTTGGCATCAGTCTATGTCCCTGCTGTCCTATCCTGCAACCTCCTTCTGCTGATCCCCAGGTGTTCCCTGCATCCCTTCCCAAAGCTCCTGTGCTGCAAGGGGTCCGGATTTACAGCTCCCATCTCACAGGGATGTGTGATCCCTCCTGAACAGTTTTCAGGATTGCTTCCATTCACATGTGTTTAGCATCCCCCGCAAAAAAGACATTTATTTTTTACTTCATCTGTCAGAAAAGATGAAAAAACACAAACTGGCAAAAATCTCATCCTGTTTATCTTCCTATCCTTACTTCTCAAAACTTAAGGAAAGCTTGATAGAAAATAATGCTTCAAAGAGCTCAGGATGCCTCTGTCCCAAATGTGCTTTCTTTTCTGATTTATGGACTTTTTCCCATTTCTCCAGCCAGTTTCCCTCTGCTACCACTATCCTGGAGTGGAATCCTGGTCTTTTCCCTCTCTTTTGGCAGGAATTTTCCTGATCAATCCTGACAAATGACCAGAGTCCCTCTACTAGCAACCCAGCCCCAGGGTTTTGCTGCTGGAAACACGGGTTTGCCCAGGCTACAGTGTTATCATCTCGGCTGATGCTGAAAGAACATCCTTAGCTGGGACTACTCTCCTCTTTTCCTTGTCCCCATGACAACTTTTATGCCTGTGTATCACCTGCAGCCTTCGGAGCACGTTTGTGCTAGTTGTACTTCATATTCCATCACCTTTCTTGCTTGGACGGCCTTAATGATGCAGCATTTAACTCGCCCCGTTATCCCTCTCCTGGCTGGACCGTGCTGGGAGCTGCGCTGCCTTTTGTGCTGGTTTGTGTGATCACAGGACTCTTCTTTGCTTCAGTTTCATTCATGTCTTCCCTTCAAACCCACGGCCACCGCCGCAGCTTCAAAGATCCCTTTGTCACGGGCAGAGGCTGGGAAAGGAGGGAGAGATTTTCCCCTAAAACACAAAAACTCCCATACATCATATGAAAGGACCCGGTGGCTTCCAGCCTAGGGTGTTGGGGGAAGCGATTTTCTCCCCTTGGAGAAACATGCAGGTCTCTTATCCACAGCATTGGAGACCTCAACACACTGAGATTAACTGAAATAGGGCTTGGCCAAGGTCCTTTCTGCCCCAGGAGGAGTCACGGCACAAGCAAAGGGACAAAGGGACCTGCTCTGTGACTTGCAGCAAGTTGCTTCTCTGCTCCTTGCAGGGAGCTTTGCATGTTCCGACCTTTCAGACTCCTCGAATAGGAGGAATTGCTAAAAAGATGCAGCGGTTTCTTTGCGTTCCCAGGCACTTGCCATGCTTGGAGCACTTCGGGACCTGCTCTGAGCTGCCTCTCTTGGCTCCGTGCAGCCTCCTGGCACTGCTGCAATAGCCACGTCTGCTTCCCTGCTCACTTCACATTTCCCAGGGTATTTTCGAGCAGTTCTCAGTGGCTTTTTGGGATCCTTCCTGAGATCCTTCCATGCTGCCTGGAGACCGACTCATTGTCCCCATCCACCACCTTTTATTTTGACCCCTTTTTGCTCTCTCTCCTTCCTCATCACTGGTTGGCAGAGGAGGTGGCCGGATTTGGGTTTTGAGGAGCCTCTTGCAGCTGGGATGGGGTGTCCGTCCCTCCTCAGTGAGTTTAACCACCTGAAACTGTAGCCAGAGCTGAGCTAAGACCTTCCCATGAGCTTCTCTTGGCCTTGGCCAAGGTGATCCCAGCAGGAGAAGGCTGCATGGATGTGTTCTCCAAGAATACAGGGTATTTTTCTGGCTTTTTATCTACACTCACATCCATCCGGATGACAACTGCTGGAAGCCCCGCACTATCTCAGAACTCTTCCACTGGCCCCTTTCTTTGCATCCCATGAGCTTGGAGCCGCAGCGCTCGAATGCTGTTGGATGCCAGGACATTCCCATCTCATCCCATTGCCGTTCCCAAAGCCGGATCCCGCAGCATGGACACCTCTGTGCTGGGGACGTTGCGATCCGGGCGTTATTCTCCCAGATTGTCGCGGTGAGGGAGAGGAAACGATACAAAAGAAGCTTCCACGTTGATGGTCCCTACATTTTCCCTTGCAATGAGCTATCCCAGTGCTTCTTCCCGGGCTAATCGGAGCCTCCCTTTCCTCCGCAGGTGCCCTACTCCTGGTTGTGATGGTTCAGGTCACATAACAGGAAATTATGCATCGCATAGAAGGTAAGATCTGCCTTCAAATTATTTTTCCTTCCATAGTCTCTGTATTTTTTTTCCTCTGCAGTGGGCAGAGTAGTAAAGTTCTGAATAAAACATTAATGTTACTGACAACTGAAGCCTATTTTCATCTCTTTAATCTGCCTTTTTTTTTTTTTTGATGTTTCCAGCATCTGATTAGACGCTCCCTTCAGTAGAATAAAAGACAAAGGGTCAGATTTTCGCTGATGCAATGTTCCTGTTAATAATGCTACCTATTTATGACTTCTATTATCACTTTAGAACATTAATAGAGGAGATCTAAGCCTTCTGTTTCAACAAATCCATTAAACATCGCGGGCTGTTAGCAGATATCTTCTTATCTAGACACCATTAATTACTGTCCATCTCCCTCAAATATTTTTTTTTCCTCTGACTTCTGCTCATGATGCGAAGGCGCAAAAACCAGCGAGATCAAAACACTGCGCTAAATTCAAGGGAAAGATGACTGGAGCGGGGGAATATATAAAACGCGGTAGTTCTGCCAGCGCGACAGCCCTTTCTTCTCTTTTTAACCACAGTCTGTCAGGCTGCCCTCGTGCCAAGAAAAGTGGAATCAAGATAACCCCGACGAAAGATGATAAAGAAGACCCCGAGCTGATGAAGTAAGTCTGGATGCAAGGCCCTTTCCTCACCCTGGCATCCGCGGGGTTGTTGCACTGTTGAAATGCGATGGGAAAATTGCTGGGAAGGGTGTTTTGCTTTTCTTGCAAGGTGTTTTGCTTTGCTTTCCTGATAGGAAGCGTGAGCACGAGCCCGTCTGGGCTTTATGTAATTCATGCAAAGAAAAAAGGAAAGTCAGCAATGTTGTAAATGAAGGGTGCGGATTGCTGCAGGTTTTGCAGGGCAGCAGCAGGGGTGCTGGTGGTTCCTGTAACTCCCCAGAGTGGGCAGAAATGGAAAACAGCATCTGGAAATGTGGAATAGGATGCATTTTTGTAGTGTATTCAAAGCAGAAAACAGCAAAACCCCTTCCTGCTGCCTCTGGCTGAAGTTTTGCAGCGCAGCCAGCGTGATTAGCCTTGTCAGGAGCAGAGATTTAAATCCTAATTTCACTTCAAGAGGTTTCAGCTGCTGTGAAATCCTCAGCCCCGAGGTCTTGTGTGTTGGAGAGCCTCCAGCTCCGTATCTGGCCCGTCTCAAGGTCTCAGTCTCTGTCCCAAGTGCCTTTAGAGGGTGGTGAAGCCTTTCCTGGAGGCTCCTGAATGCAGTTTGTTGTTAATCCAGAATAATCCCAGCTAAAATAGTCCCATCTGACTGGCTAATCCAGCAAGTGCAGGTGGAAGCGGGAGGAAAAACAAGGAGGAAAAACTTCCCCACTGCATCCAGGAGCTCCAGATGTGCTGGAACAGCCCCACAGAGCCGGCGCTTGCAGCCAAACCCTTCTACCGAGGCAGACTGTGCCCAAAAGCNTGCAGAGCCGGCACTTGCAGCCAAGCCCCCTCTACCGAGGCAGACTGTGCCCAAAAGCGTGTTATTTTCCCCCATTTTAGCTTCTTCTTTTTCCAAGGAAAATTTTGCCCTTGCAAAACAGCAGAGGTGAATCCCTCGCACCTCTGGGTACCCAAATTGCAAGCAGGTTATTTAGTTGTTTTATCCGTCCCCTCCAGACCGGGTGCAGGAACCAGGGGGTGCAATCGAATACAGCCAGGCTCGAGCGGGTAGGAAGGACATTTAAGAAACTGATGATATTTGAGCCATCTGCTCCGTTCTCAGCCTTCGGTCTACAGGAAGCAAAGTCTCCGCGTTAAATGAGCTGTGTGATAATTAGCGGGAGTTAGCGGAGTTTATTAAAAATTAAGCAACCTCCTCGAGAACCTGCAGGGGAAAAAAATAAACCTTTTCCGACTCCATAGTCCTAAATTGCTGGTGCTCGGCTTGCAAGGGTGGGAGAAGGCTGCAATGTTGCTTCATTAACCAAGCAAAGCGAAGGTGCATTGGAGGGTTATTGGGTTTTCTCACCCAGTTTGCCTGTTCCTCCTCTTTGCCTTGGGGCCACCAACATCCTTGGGGCCACCAACATCCTTGGGGCCACCAACATCCTTGGGGCCACCAGCACCCTCCTGGATGCTGCAATGCCGGCAGGGATGGACCAGGGAGGTACAAAGCAGCTCTCCCAGGTGGAATTCCTTTGCAAAGAGGTTGCTTTTCCATGCAAAGCAGAAAGGGGCCCTTGCAGGGCCGTGATATCGCAGTGCAGCTGTATAGAAAAGAGGTCCAAACCGTACGCACTGTGGAGGGGATACAGAGCGAAGCAGCAAGGCCCAGTCCTCTGTTATTTGCAAAATGAGTAGAAATGGGGCAAAAAACACAACATGATGCAATGCATCCTTGCCAAGCTACCCTGTCCCTTGGAAAGTTGACTATTAGCCTCCTGTGACAAGGTAGGTCCCTGCAGGTTCCCAATAAGGAGGCTTAGCTCCTATTCCATTACTCCATCCGCACACAGAAAGGCACCTGGAGCGTGTCCGGGATGCGCACGTTGCCTCCAAGGAGAAGGTCATTTAGTCCCTGTTGTTTTGCTGCTCCTCCTTGGAGTCATTTGCTGCCGATGTGACACAAAACGGAGACATTCAGGGCTGCCTAATTGATCAAACGCTCTTAGTGCTTAGTCCAGGCCAGCTGTTTTGCACAATAAGGCTCTGGTTTATTTTTTACCAATAAAAGTGTAATGAAAGTTAAATTAACAGTGTAAAATATGTAACGGTTGGGCCATAACAGCGCGCACTAAACGCTGGGGTTTGTCTCATTCTCTCTCTCTCTCTTTTCTTTTTTTTTTCCTCCTCTCTTTTTCCTCCTGAGGATTCAGTAATTTGCTCGTGATCATATAAAAGCAATGATGTTATGAATTTACTGAGGATCCTGCTGGCAGGGATATTATAAGTGAATTGTGCTGCATTTGCAGCTGATTAAAATCGAGATCAGCATTTTTCAAATTATCTTGGGGAAAAGAACGGGTGTGCGGCTCCCCCCTTCAGCTCCCTATGGAATGGGATGGAAAACCGTGCCCATACGGACCCTCATTTCGGCATCGAAACGCGGCTGATGCACGAGCAGCTCAGCGCCTGTTTTGCGAGGCAAAATCCAGGTCCCTAATTACTTCCATGCAGAGGACAAGCGGGTTATATTTGCTGTTTCTTACCTATTTTTTTTATAACCCTTTTATAGGTAGCCTCCCTTGAGTAATAAACTTTTAAGTGTATTTATAATTGACTAGCGTCTTTAAACAAATGCGACCGCAGCAGAAAGCTTAATAGATGCACCGGGCTGGTGACCCCGCTCCTCATCCAGGGACCCATTTCCCAGGGAACAGTTGCATCCCCAGGGGTGCTGGAAAGGCTCCCAATTTGCAGTTTTGCCTTCAACGATACAATTAAAATCTATCTATTTATATAGATAGATATAAATATTTAAGACACCTTTGTGACCTGTTTTTCAGTTGTTTTGCTGCAAGCGCGAGAGCGATGTGATCTCCGCTCCATGTTTTCCCTTTTGGGGAGATTAATGCTGGTTCCTCTGTTTTTTTTTCAAGAGTCAATTCCCAGTCTTCCTACCACCCCTGGTGATGTAAAAACAACACTAAGTCCTGCTGAAAGCCCCAAATGTCCACACTTCCTTGCTTCTGCTCATCCCAAATTTAGTTTTTTTAAGCTTTCTTGTATCCTCCTTCATTCTTATTTTGTAATTTTGGGTAATTCTTTACACCTAGGTGCCCAGTCCCTGGCTGCGTTGGGCTTGGTCACATCAGCGGCAAATACGCGTCGCACCGGAGCGCCTCGGGCTGCCCCCTCGCAGCGCGCAGGCAGAAGGAGGGATCGCTCAACGGCTCCTCGTTTTCCTGGAAATCCCTGAAAAACGAAGGGCCGACCTGCCCCACGCCGGGCTGCGACGGCTCCGGACACGCCAACGGGAGCTTCCTCACTCACAGGAGGTAAAGGCCAAGGTTGGAACCCTCTGGAGACACCGAGAAACTCGTTTTTTTGGGGTTAACCTACCTGCTCTAACACCATGGAAGGCTTCATCATTGCTGCTTTGGAGCTGTGCTCACTTGGGCTCCTGTAAACTTGGAGTTTTCTGCAAGGGGGAAAAAAAATGCACAGGTTTTCTTAAAATGGTGAGATGGGAAGCGAGCAAAATCACAAAAAATGGTAATTTAATATTCTTATATTAACACACCAGAACAGGGCTTTGGCACCCAAAGCAAGGGTTTGGCACCCAAAGCAGCCAGATTAGCTTCGCTTACCTAGGCTGTCACGTCCTTTCTTTTAGGAAACATTGCGTTTCTTAATCTTCACTCGGGGAAAATTGCTCTTGCTTTATAAATGAGGACTTTTGCGGCATTATTCATAAAGCAATTTCCTCTGTACCATAAAAAGCTTTTAGAAGGACTGTCGCACAGCGTGAACTCCACCAAATGGTACGAACTCTTGTTGGGAACGTAAGCACCTATAAATACCACGGGTTTATGAAACCCATTTTTACTTGCCTTGCAGTTTGTCAGGGTGCCCAAGAGCTACTTTTGCTGGGAAGAAAGGAAAACTCTCAGGGGATGAAATTCTCAACACAAAATTCAAGACCAGCGACGGTAAGGGTTTTCACTCCTTTTATCTTGCTGATGTGGCAGGAAGTGGAATATTTATTATGTATTTCACCCAGCGTGTGTTATCACGGAAACCAAATGCATCAGATGTTCTTGATTTTAAATGAAGAATAAACCGGAGCCTTTTGGTCCATTCCGGCAACTCTTGTGCCTTTCCGCAGTCATGCTTCTTATGTACTTGAAAAATAATTATTCCCTCAATATCTTGTTTTTTTTTGCGTTTAAGAGTGTTTTGCTTAGAGTTTAACATCATAAATGCTGCTTTGAAGAGATATTCAGTCATTATTTAATGATTTTTTCCCCCAAAATGGAGCACATTGCACATTAATTATGACTCTTGGTCATTACTTGTATGGGGTCTTTGTGCCTTCCCGAGCGGGAGCGTGTGCTGAGCTCTGCCCCTTCCCCTGCAGTGCTGGAGAACGACGAGGAGATCAAGCAGCTCAACAAGGAGATCAGCGAGCTCAACGAGTCCAACTCGGAGATGGAAGCGGCCATGGTGAAGCTGCAGTCGCAGGTGGGTGCGCGTGGAGCCCCGCTCGGCGCCCGCGGGGTCGCCCCGGGCTGCCCCGTGTAACCCTCCTCGCCCCGCAGATCTCCACCATGGAGAAGAACCTGAAGAACATCGAGGAGGAGAACAAGATGATCGAGGAGCAGAACGAAGCCCTGTTCTTGGAGCTCTCAGGGTTGAGCCAGGCGCTGATCCAAAGCCTTGCCAATATTCGCCTTCCGCACATGGTAAGCTCAACCGGCGCAATGGGGTGACCAAGCAAAACCCAATAAGGCTCCTGTGCAATTAAAGAGCGGGAGAATTTCTCTTTGTGCACCCGTTCTCCTTTATAAGATCAGTCCTTGGGCCTTATCTCTGAAGCTGGCGTCGAATCTCCCTTTTGTTGTCATTTTCTGCCCATCTCCCTTTGTACCTATTGTTCCATCTCGTTGCGTCGGGAGCGTTATCACAAAATAGGAAACTTTACCAAGGGCGCCCAGCGCCTTTTAGGCTGAGGCAGCACAAGGAGAGATCAGGAGGGATTGGATTTCAACGTCAGAAAGATCTTAGAGCCCCTATTATAATGCAGGTAGTTTCAATTCAGTTCTGAATAGCTGGCAGCCAAAGAATAGCATTCTTAAAGAGAATGCATTTTGTTTAATTTAACAAGGTCTAACAGCCCACAGCATGTTACCATAGAGTTGCTGCAAAATGAAAAGGCTGCATTAAAATAGTAAAGCCACAGAAAGGCTATTAATTACCTTCTCTCTATGCCCAGGAATGTAATTACTGTTGTCAAACCCAGGTGTGCGTCTGGGGGTCCGCGCGGCGCTGGGGAAGCTGTCCTCTCGCAAATAATACGGGCCGTCAGGATGAGCAGAGGAACGAGCTTTTGATTTATTTTCCTGCCGTCGTTTTTTGGGAATCCTTTCCAGCGGGGCTTGCAGTTAAATTCCGGCTCGCTGGAGCCGTTCTCCAGCCGCGTTTTTTGGATGGGATTCACCCAGCTGCCGCCCTGGCAGCGCACGGCTCCCCGAGCGCTTTGCTGCAGAGCATTTGACACAGAACGGTCAAATAAAACTGTTCCGCAAATATTTTTCCAAGGTTTCAGGCAACTCCAATTAAACAATGCCCACGAGACGGGTACACTCATTTTATTCCCATTCTTCTCTTTCTTCTCCCTTCCTTTTTCTCCTCATTTGCTCTGCGTTTGCAGGGATTTCACCAGGCACCAGGCAGAGCCCATCCCTGGGGTAACTGGGTGCCTCTTGCTTCACCTTAGACTCCCACCACGATGCCTCTGCCTCCTCCAGGCTTTAATTTCCCCGGCTTAATCCATCCCCCATCCCATCCAACTGTGTGCAAGCGCTATCCTGACGCTCTGCTAACATCCCCATCCAACTATTATATAAAACTAAGCATCTACATAAAAATTTTGATGGATTAGGGACCGGACACCAAGACTGCAAGGAATAACCTAAAGGGAATAGACCCTAAAAGGCTCTGACAGTCAGACCCATGGATGTTGCTGTACATTAATGAATTGCAGTCTCCCACCTCTTCCCGTGCGGGTTGATAACCCGGTTTGCGCTTTGCCGTGTTGCTGCAGGAGCCGATCAGCGAGCAGAACTTCGAGGCCTACGTGAACACCCTCACAGACATGTACAGCAACCAGGAGTGCTACCAGAACCCCGAGAACAAGGACCTGCTGGAGAGCATCAAGCAAGCGGTCAAGGGCATCCAGGTGTAGGAAACCGTAAGGGGGAACTTTCACTCCAAGTATTCAGGTTTACAAGTTAGCAAAACTTGTGTCATGAATGAAAAAAAAAGAAAAAAAAAAAGAAAAAAAAAAAAAAAAGAACCAAAACATAATCAAGAGGCCATTTATGAGACGCGGAACTGATTGAACTCAGTGTTCTCGTTTACTTAACTTTGGACCTTCTTGAGAAAAGTGGGATTTTTCTACCTGGAGCATGAGGTAGACGGGGATGGTTAGATTCTCCAGGAGGCTGTGGGGCTTGGTAGCTGGTGGAGAGCGGATCCAAGGGTTAGAACGCTGCAAGAACAGGTTTTATGCGATCCGAGCCTAGCGTGCGACTGGCTTAAACCCTCGTGTTGTCTATGGTCGTGTGTCCAGATCACCTCCTCACACGTGAGTTACGTTCTGTGTTGCTAGAAGTGCTGGAGCTGCAAGCTACCTGTCAATCTGAACCTGTGCTGGGCCTCCCAACCCCGACGCGTTCAGATATCCACTGGGCATGGGAACTCTTAAGTATTATAAAGTAGCTTATTTTTATTTTCTGAAAGAAATCCGAAGAGCAGTTCTGGATCTCCAGTGGAAAGCGCAATGGAAAAAAAAAAAAAAGGTTCTCAGGGAAGCTTTTGGAGTTTGCAACTACAGTATTCCTTTGTCTGTCTTAAATATGAGAATAGCTATTATGAATAGGCCAAGATACCAGATATTTCATACGGAAGAATTCTAAATGTGTCATGGTCCAGTGTATATGATTTTTTGGAAGTCTATTTGATGACAGTTCTGGTTCTTTTCATTATTGTGATCATCCTAACAGTGGCGCAGTACTGCCAGCCCGGAGATCATCCGTCAATGCCGGAGAATGAGATTGTGACGAACAACAGCGACAAAAAAAAGGCAAAAAAAAGCAAACAAAACAAAAAGAGAGATGTTAATTGATGGCCAGCAAAGTGCTTACCCAACGAATCAGTTTCCTAGAGATATCCATAGGGGAATGGGTTTTCTTTGGTTTTCCAGATTTTTGTGCAAAATTACAGCGCCATTCCGGGAAAGAAGGAAAAAAAAGAATATTCAGGAATAGGGTATTCTTCCAAAGAAGCAGTTTGTGACCGGGGGGGTCAAGGTGACACAGGATGCGCCGTGATCCCGGCGTGTCCCCCTGTGGAACGGTGCTCACGGCAAGGCTGTCGGTGCCACTGCAAGCCCCGTCCTGCAGAAATTTAGGGAATAATCCCCAATTTGGAGCAGTCAGTGGCCAGAGGCTCCTTCCAGCAGCCACCACATCCTGATATTAAGCTCACGAGCGGCTCGACTTGCTCCGGTCCTCCCAGGGCAGCTCCCGCGAGCGAATTCCCTCCCGTGCTGAAGCGTTTGCAGGATCCGACTCCATGAGTTCACTTATTTTAGAACCCGTTCCAAGTGCAAAACTACAAAAGAAAGGGAAAAATAAGAATAATAAGAATTTGAGGTGTTAAAAACACAATGTTCTTAACATGTAAATAGAGTCCAAATTGATTGTGACTGCAATTCAGTTAGTATTTAAAAGTAGAGAAATTGCACTTCCTGGAAGAAAGAGAGGAGAAAAAAAAAAGTAGTTAGTTTAACTATCCTGTAAATTATTTAATTTTGGCGAGATATATGTAATTTATATTTACAACACCTTATGTTAACTTTTTGGTATTTATTTAACTTTTTTATTTATTAATTTTATACTTCTTTTAAACTGGACACCGCACCATAGAAAAGAAGATAAAAGAAGCAAAAAAAAATAAAAATTAAAACTTTTGACCATAAAAAAGATATTCCAAAAAAAAAAGAAAAAAATAGAAAAACCCCTATCTACCACTCCTACTTGTAATTTTGATGCAACCAAGTTATTTTTTATATATTTTGTTATTTATTCTTTTAACGATGGGAATTTTTTTAAAGATATTTTATAACTGAGACATTTTGATAATTTTTTGGTTTGTTCTTTTTTTGAAGGGGCAGGGGTACCGGGGGGAAGAGGGATATTTTTTTTTTTTTCGGTTTTTCTTTTCTTTTTCATTCGTATGGTTTCAGGCACTGATAACAGGAAATGAGAATTCTGTATTTATTATTTATTTAATATTTAAGTCCGAAATGAACTGTGCTCTTGTTGTATATTTATTTTGTCGTTTGTGTGTCGGTTACGTGATGACTGAGTACTTGTTTCTGTGCAGGAATACTGTTCCTATTTAAATAATAAAGAGGCGCATTGAAAGTTGTGGCGGGCTACATGTTATTCTGTGAAGACGAATACTGTGATCTACTTTCCTCAGGAAATGTATTTTGCAGACAGAACTTCCTCATGTACCGGCAGGGTCCTTTCGTAATAAACGCCCGGTTCTGTTTGTGCCTGGAGGTCCCCTGGTCTTTCTTGCGTGGGATGCGCCGGGGCGGGAGCTGGGAAGGGGCATCGGCACCGGCGGGATGCTCGGGATGCTCTGCCCGCTCCATCCCAGGCTCCGCTCCATGATGTTCCCGCTCCCAGCCAGGATGTTGGTAGAGGAACATCCTGGGGGATCCGAGCTTCTTTCCGGACAAAGAGCTTGGGATACAAAGCCATGGAGATGGCATGGAGTTATTGGAGCCGCTGCATGGAAGGGGGTCACTTCTGAGCTTCCCTAACTCGGATCTGCAGGAGACGCAGATTCCACAGGGAACTGGGGGAAATCATCGTAGCGATGACGAGTAAGTCATCTTTAAGTCATCATTACCTGATGAGTAAGTCAGGTCAAATGGGAATCTGGATCATCCGGATTTCCCCAAATGTCCCTATGTAAAAAGCAGGAGATGGTGGGAAGGTGCTGCAGATCTTCCATTGGGAATGGGCAGCCCCTCTTGCGCCATCCTGCATCCAACCCCGGCCGGCACGCTGCTTCCCGCTGAAGGGCACATAATTATTTTGGAGGTTTTATTTTTTTTTTTTAGATAGACTTTGCACCGCCGAGCAGTTCATTGTGCCAATATTTGATTAAGATGATAGAGCTAATAGCCGTGCTCGCTTGTCCTTCCTTAACGAATTGGCTGTGCTGCATAATGGAGCGGTTAGATTTGCGCGGAATTGCAGCTCTGGGAGCCATCGCTGCGAGATGTTATCTTCTCGGAACCGGCATCCGTTACGGCAGGGAAGGGAATTGAATCGGTTGGCGATGTACACCGTGAGTTTAGAGGTTTGCTTAGGAGAGCT